>VXBS01009533.1:0-32200 GCA_013400255.1 Sitta europaea
AGCCTCACGGGCTCTGGGATTCTGTGAATGCATGGAATATTCATTGGGAAACAAATGGAGGGAATGAGACTTGGAAAGAGTTGGAATGGGCATCCTAATCAGAAATTGTAACATCCTTGCAATATTTGAGTAAGAATTACGGGTCCTTGTCTCTTGACAGAAGCTCTGGATGCAAACAGCATGTGCTTGGAGGCTGCTCTGCATTTCTAATTTTGACCACAGTGAGGTTTATATTCGCAGTGACACATAATCAAGATGTATGTGACACATCAATATGAGTAAACAAATATATAATTCAAAATAAAGTATTAGTAGAGCTGCTTGAGAGGGTTGTATTGGAAGCTGCTACAATCCTATCAGGTTTATGACAATGAAGCAATTCCAGTTTATTCACCGATTCTAAGTAAATCCTTAAGGGAAAACCATAAAAAAAAAAACAACACTGCCAATATCCTTCTACCCACACATCTATCCAGAGCCCAAACTGAAACAACTTGGCAGAAAACAACCTGTATTTGTGATAAAGCACTGTGTAATTGAGCGTTATTTGTCTCTGTCAAGGACACGAGTCAGGAGGAAGTTTGCAGTTATGTCACACTCAGTAAATTAGCTGTGTTATGTACTGAAGTGAGGAATCATTACAACTGCAAAAATTAAAAGTACAGCTAAACTTTTAGCTCTTACTAGCAGTGCACTTACTAACTACTACAATAAATGGCAACCTAGAAATATGAATTTTTACATTTAAATTTTTGTGCAAAAGGCCAATGCAAAACAAACAAACATGAAACAAATGGAAAAATGATCTCTAACTTCAAGACTGAGCAATAGAAAAACAACATTTGTGATCTCTGGAAGCCTCTCCAAGAAGGGAGCATTGCTCTCCAGACCCAGTACTGCAGCAAAAGTCAGAGAATACTAAAAGGTTTAGAGCGAAGATTTTCCATTTCCTTGGGGCAAGCATCACTAGGAAGGAAAAAAGTTAGAAAACAAAGAAGCTCAGGATTGTCTTTCTGATACTTTCATTATCCACTCTAGAATAATAGCAGTGTGATGAAATGCCACTGGGTCTGTACTTTTGTGGATCAAAGCACCACAAGCCTAATTAGGATTCCAGATTTTCTGAGGCAGTGTAATGCCTTGAATCGTTGTGAGGAAGTAACAGGTTTTCATTTCTAAATATAACAATGAGCAAATAAAATCCAGAAACTAATATGGCTTCTTTGAATGACAGAAAAGAATTCGACTTAAAAATAAGGAAGTGAACAGGCAGGAAAATAAATTGATTGAAGAAAAAATTTAAGACAAAACAAATGTACCAGGACATGATTTGCTGCTGTGTTTCTCAATTCCAGCTTAATCAAAGGAATTGTGCTGCCATAAAACAGTCAGGAATCTGTCCCACACTTTAGAGCAATTATATTATTAATACGCTAATAACTCATGCATATTAAAATCTTATAAAAATATTGACTTAGATATGCAAGGTCTTATTGTCAATTATAATTAGCTATGAAATTTTCTAATGACTAGAAGCAATAATAATAACAATAAGCAGACTGATTGAGGACGAGTTGTCTGGAATATTTGGGGGTTTTTATTTGAAATGATTTCATGATTGAAGTAAAGTAATTTATAGCTCAAATGAAATCCCTCCCTTACTCAGAGACAAAACATCAAAATGTTTTAATAAAGATTTTTATTACAAAAGAATTTATTATAGAGGGATTCAAATGTCACTACTTTTAGAGCTCATATTCCTGAGACTGATTTTCTTAACAGTGCAATTTAATTACTCTTATGTTTCCTTCACAGATAAGATATTGCTGGATATCCTGAATATGAATCAGGAGTTCAGCATCAAACCTGACTTGCAAACCTTCAGCAATAAACAAAAAAGACCTCTCCAGCACATCAGAATGCACTTTAAAAATACCATCTCCTGTGTTTTTCATAGAGAAAATGGTTCCATTCTTTCCTGCCCTGCACCCTTGCCAGCAGCTCAGAGTCTTTATTCTAGACAGAAATGTGCCTCAAGAAGATTGACTGAAATTAATACCGAGTTACAAACCCCTACTCTGACCTGCTGTCATGCAGAAAAACCAGTGGAGATTTCAGATGGTCCCAATCTGCTCAGAACTGAGGAACTCAGGTTCTCAGTGAGGTGAATTCCACACGGTATTTCTAAGATTACTCTTATTTTCTTCAGAATTTCTAATTCCAAAGTTCAGAGTGCAGGTGGCCACTCGGTAGCTGGCCAGGGTAAAGATGCACTTTGCTAAAATAACATTTATCTGTATATCATCTATAGATCTATATGGTCAGCTTAAGGGTCCTCTACATTTCCTCTAAGTAACTAATAAATATTCATAATAAATAAATATGTGTATTTCTGCTTGTATTCCTTACTTGAATCCTTTCCTGCTTTATGCCCCAGGAAATCTGATTTCCTTCTAAAACCCACCTAATGCCCCCACCGTTTGTGATTCAAGCTTTGAACAGTGTTCCAACTCCAGTATAACTTTACAAACTGAATATTTGCCAATCTAGAACTTGATGTCCAGCCTGGATTTATAATACTCAGAAAGCAGAAGGATAATTTAGACTGTTACTGCAAACCTCTCTCCTTTCCCTTGTTGTAATGATGTTTACTACTTTCTTTGACCTTTTTTTTTGTTTTGCTTTTTTTACTGAATGACTAGGGTGCTTTATTCACAGCTGCCTTCCTCTGGAATCAGAGGTCTTCACCTTCTGCTCAGCACCCCATACCCAAATTTTAGTGCTTGCTCCTGAACTGCTGAGACCACAGAGATTGCTTCACCAGCACTCTCCTTTTCTATTCATATTTCCTCACAATAGGCTCACTCCCATGCAGTTATCCATGTGGATCTCCTCTCCTGCTGTCCTCGAGCTGTGTGAAACACTAATGGGAAAATCTGTGCTACGTCTGACTGCACTTTCACAGCTGAGAGCTGCAAACTGGCTTGACAAGAGGCAGCAGCCCTCCACTGCCCAATGGCAACTTCCAGTGACCCGTTAGGATCTGAGGAGCTCTGTGTAACCCTCTAGTTCTGTGCAAAAGGATAAAAACCACCTTAGCAAATTCGGTGTTTTAGTGTAAAAATGATGGATTATATAGTTTGAGTTCCACTAAACCAGAGCAGAAAAGGTCAAGCAGAAAAGGTTAATATTCCTGAGCTTCTCTTGTTTAAACCTCCATAAAGGCTTATTTCCTTCTCTTTTTCAAACTTAAAGAAATTCACTCAGCCCTAAGTTAGAGATAATTATATGGTGTACCAAAGTAACTCCCTAAAATGTTAGAATTATTGCTAATCATGCCTATAGTTATTTTTACCATAAAAGGCTAAATAAAATTAAATAAATGAAAGCATAATGAAAGCAAAGGTATTCATGGCATTAACAAGTACATTGTAACTGAAGGCTTCTTCTGAAGAAATATGTCTCTCTTCCTTTTTTAATTAGTGTCCTTGCATTTTTTAAAGGAATACACACTATAGATAACTTTAGCAGTGCATGTGCTGGGTGATGATTCAATTACTCTATTTATATTCTCAGTAAACCATATAGAGCCTTTCTGGCTTTATGCCCTTTCCCATTAGGTGACAAAATTGCCTCATACTTCTTCATTTCCAAAGAATTCCGTTGGTGTGGGTAATTACCTGTGTCAGAGCCCACAGCTTTGTCCTTGAGATGCCTCTGCACTGGGCCTGGAAAATATTTATTGTGGTCAAATCACCATTTACATTTCAAGATCTTGTCTAGATTTTCACCTCTTGCTTTGAATTATTCAGGAGAGTTTCTCCTTGTGTCAGTTCTGGTGCTTTGCCCAGCCCTTGGGCAGGGGGCTGAGGCTGCACAGGAGTGCTGCTTGCTTGGCACGTGGGGCTGGGTGCCAAGAACCCTTTGATCAAGAGGCAATCCCAATGAAAATAGCATCTCTGGGACTGCAGTGCCTGCAGAATAAGGGCAACAGAAACTCCATTAAACCCCTTCATTCAGAGATATAAACCTTGGCTAAAAGCTCAGCTCCAGGCTACCAGAAATAGCCTCTCCCAGGCACTGGCTTTGGAATTCCCCAGTGGACTGCCCTGTTGTGTGCCTGCCAGTGGGATGTGCAGAGTGTGAGGATCACAGGATCCCAGAGTGGTTTGGGTTGGAAGGACCCAAAAATAATCTTCCACCCCATCCCTGTCAGGGCCCCTGCCCTGCCCCAGTGCCCCCAGCCCCAGTGCCCAGCCTGGCCTGGGGCACTGCCAGGGATCCAGGGGCAGCCCCAGCTGCTCTGGGCACCCTGTGCCAGGACTGCCCATCCTGCCAGGGAACAATTCCTGCCCAGGATCCAACTTAAGAGGGAGAATCCACTGCTGCAAATGATCATAACACAGCTCAGGGGAAAATATAAACCTTGAGTAGTCCACTCAGTGCTACATCAGGTGAAAGCAAGCTTGGGGACTTTAAAGGGATCATCATTTATCTGTCTTTAGAGATAATGGGCCAGGCTTTCTGTTATTTATTGATGTGTTTGTCACAAATCTGAGTCGGCCAAGTGGAATATATTTAGAAGTCTATACTTGTTGAAATCTATGGTATCATTCAAGGAAGCTCTACTATGTAATGCACATATTCTGAGGAAAAAGATTACATCACTTTTTAAAAAGAGAATTTCAGATAAGCATTGCTAATAATGAAGGCATTGCAGAATATTTTGTTTCCAAAGAATTCACTAGAATCCTGTATCTCAAGCAGATCTCAGCTTCAGTTTCGGAGGGATGAGTATGCAAATATCAGGATATTCATATTTAAATCAGAGGACTGTTGTGCAGTCAAATTCTGTTGCTAATAAATTTCTTTCTAGGCTAAGTTAAACCAGCTTCTCTGAGATAAGTCTTTGCTCTGGTTTCATACTACACCTGTTCTCCATTTATTACTGCTGTTTTTATATCAATTAAGCAGCAATGATGGGCATTTCCTTAGTGTTAATGGCCCACACTGTGTGTGTGCCAGGAAAGTATCTGCAAGGTGGCTGTTCCAGCCGTTAGACAATGGAAATGGAAATCCAGGGAGCTGGAGGCAGAAAGAGGACAGAGTTTAATTATTACATGCCTTATCCATGTCTGGCAATCTGATCGCTTGAATGATCAGTGATTCTGAGCTCCATTCAGAATCTGCAGGAAGAAATGTTCTAATAAATAAGTCATGGCTATTTGATTTTCTTTTCCTCTGACTAGCATTGACAACATGGTAAGTGCTGCAAAACCTGTGCAAGAAACTGGGAGAATACCGAGGAGGTTCAGCCCAGCCTGAACCCTGCTCTGCTTCACTGCCCAGCAAAATTGGCACCAGTTAATGCCAGCAACACAAGCATGTCAATGGGAGCAGGAGTTACAGCTATAATTGTCATCTACACAAGGAAAAAATGCATTTGTGGGTTCAGGAGAATGGGATCACATCTGACTATTAGGATCCTGACTTCACTAGATTTTACTGAATGGTAGAAAATTCATTTCAAGCAAGTAGCAAAGAAGCAGAGATGTGATGAGCCTTTGTACACACAAAAAAGATGCACCAAAAGAGACGTCTGTAATTTAATCATTCATTCTTACTGCACTGCAATTCAGGCTGTCAAAAAATCCTTGCACATGCCCCCAGATTCCTTTCCTGTTCAGGATACAGCTCCAGAGAGCTCAAACACATGAGCAGCACTATCAACCCTGACTTACAGAGCAAGACTTCATTCACCCCTCCCTCAAGCATTTAAATTTAAAATAAACCTCCCAACCTTGGCTACAACTTTAAGCTCATGCAAGTCTCAGCTACAGCACAAACTAATGAGAAATCTCATTAGGTCAGTGTTTAAAGTCCAGAGACAGTGACAACGTTCACCCTTTTTATCCACACAGCACAAAGGTTCATTCTCAGGACATCATTTTGCCAGTGGACCTCCTTCCTCCAGCCTGTCATCACCTGGATATTCCTGCTCTTTCCCATTCAGCAGGGTAAACTTGGATGAATGGCAATGTAGAAAGAAAATTTAAGAATCAATTCACAGATTCAATAGCTTTGAGTCTCGCCCTTGCCATGAGTGTATTTCTTCTGCACACCCTAAGCCAGCATTTCAGAGGCGCCTTTCAAAGATGTCAAGGTTCTTTCTAATATTATCTTCTCTTAAAATTCCACATGGCAGAATTCATCAGCACAGAGGAGATGAGAGAGGAAAAAAGTTAAGCAATAAAGAAGCAAAAATTAATTTGATCCCATAAGAAAGAGATGTAAGAAATCACACAATAGGAAAAATGTGCAAAAGATATTTAGGAGTAGACAGATTTGAGCGTAGCAGTTGAGAGGACCAAAGCTCTAGAAGGAGTTTAAAGGAAAACATACAACTAAATCTGAAATACTGAAACCAGCACCTAAACATCACCTGTATCACCTGTACCATGTTAATCTCATTCAGTTCATTCTTTTCCACAGATGCCTCTCTGCATGGTTTAATCCCTAGCAACCACAAAAAGATTAAAGAATTTGCTCTTGTGGGCACTCAAGTATTAAGGGGACCTCCCAGTGTGCCCATCCATGGGACTCCCTGGCAGGCACACTCCCACCACCCTACACTGGCCCTGCTGGGAGCCAGCAGCAGCTCCAGGTGCCCTCCTGAGTCCCCCCACCCCTCTGCCAGCCAGAGCAGCCTTGCTCACTGCTCCCAGCCCAGCTTTCCCTCAGCACAGGCTCAGACCTCTCATTCCATAAAGCCATTTATTCCCAGCACAGTAACACAGCCACAGCTGAGCCTGTGCCTCTGAGGGAGACCCCACAAAGGCTTTTATCCCTCCACGGCCTGAGCACAGGGAAGCTTTGGGTCTTCTCCCTGAGCCCTGGGCTCCTGCCCTGGCTCTGGGTGTCCCTCACCCAGCTGTGCCACGGGTCCTCGGATCCCTTGTCATGAAAGGGTCACAGGTGACATCCTCCTGCCTCTGGGGCTCCCACCCAGAGCTCAACCTGCACCTTGCAAAGCAAGCTACCTGCCCCAGGTGTGTCCCTGGACATGCCCCGTGCTTACTGGGATTCAAACAGGAGGCAAAAGCCCCGTGCACTGGCCATGTGCTCAGGGAACCAGAGCATGAAGGCAATGAAAAGTCTGGCCAAATGTCTGAGGGACTCTTTAGGCTGGCTGGGCAGTCCAACTCCCTGAAAACAAAGGCTGCAGAAAACTAGAGACTCCTTCAAAAGAGTCTGTCAGCAAGGGGAAAGTAAAGGAAGGAACAGCACCATCCAAATGTCCCACTTTGCACTGGTCTATTTGTCACCAACAGCATGAATTTGTTCTGAGCAAGCACTGGCCAGATACTTGCCTATGAATGAGAACAGAAAATGTCTTTCTTCTGAATAAAAACACAACCAAATTAAAACCTCCACAAAAATCCCACAAAAAAAACCCCTAACCAGTCTTTTGCCTGTCAAGTACACATAGAAGAATCACATTCCCCACTGGCTCACACTTTTCTCCTCCTTGCTTTGCTAGACATGAAAGGCTTAAAGTCATATTTTGGAGCATTAAGATTAAAAATGTTTAGAATTATCCACACACATTTTAACCTGATCACTTTTTAAAAGATCAGCCAGTCTGAGCCTGAGGATCTTCATCCCCATTTCAAGTGAAAATGCAGGAGCAGCAATGCTTCCAGTCCTGCTTGGAAGATTCCCACCTAAGACAGTGGCTCAGGGATGATACAATTAAATAACTTTGTCATGATGACAAGCAGGAAACTGCCAAAAATTACCTCAGCTTACAGCACAGATTTACATGCAGGTACCTTAGCAGCACAAAGCTCTGAAATAGTGAATTATGGTTTGTCAAAAGTTGGGTTTATCTATGAAAGGGTTGTTAAATATTGCATATATAGGATCTACCATACTGGAAATCAAGAAATAAAAATCCAGTATGATGGCTTAGGAGCAGTAAGCAAATTTAATGGCAATTAAATGGTCTGGTCATTGCCCTGCAGATGGAGAGGAGAGCCTTCCCCAAGCCCTGGGAAGCAGCCAGCCCAGGAAGAGGAAATGTTCCTGCATGAACAATTCCAACATATTTATTTTCCTGTGAGAGATCAGCAGTCCATTAATAAGACTGCCAGTGAAGGCATTGTAATGACACACTTTGTATTTGCATTTGCTGCTTGTGTCTGCCTCTAACAGATTTCTGTTATTTTACAACAGAGATTTTGTCTATTACTGTCTTGCAAAAATAATTTTAAAATGCCCATTTTCCCCTGTTTGACAGTTCTATAAGCAAATCTAATTTCTGCTTGAGGAGCTTAAAAATAATTTCACTTAAATAAGTGTCAAAGACAGTAGTCTATGAAATTAAGCTCTTATTTTATGTAAATGTCAAATAATTATATTAGGAAAGCAAAAATAAGCCATCAGCAGGAACACAAATGTTTAGAACAGGATTGGCATTATTATTTTCATAGCCAGTCTGATAAGAGAAAATTTTACAATAGCAGTAGATGCTGAGGCTCCCATGAAGTCTAATGACAAGGCTGATTTCTTAAAAAATTCTTGAGTATAATAATGTTTCAAAAAACTGAAAATGCAACAGGCAGACTTCATGCTTGTGTGATGTAGTAAAGTGCACTTCTGGAAACTGCTCTGACACAGACATGGAAAGGAGATATAAAAATGAACTGGAGGAGTGTCTTGCAAAATTATTCCTTTTATCTTGCTCCTTTTTGGAGGAAACAAACTGTAAAATGACTTCACTTTACATCTTATTATTCTAATATCTGACAGTGTTGGATCATAAACTAATAATTCTGCTTTCCATGCTGTTGGTAAATCTCATGATCTGAGAGAATCAGTATGGACATCTTATATATTTTACCTTTAAAAACATTCAAATTATTAACTGGTTAGATATTAAGCTGAAAAAGCATGCCTGACAAAACCACACCTTCCTTTCTTTCTTTATTTCATCTTTCCCTGTGGCTTGGCTTCCCTGCAAGCAGAAAGTATTTCTGCTAATTAATTAATTAAAGTATTGTTTGGCTGCAGGATGGCACAGTAACAGGGCACTGCTGGCAGTGAAATCCCCAAATTGCTGAGGTGGCTCAGAGGAACCCAGGGTACAAGGATGGTAACCTGGGAGCTCAGCTCACACCCAGACCCAACTTTCCCACTTACATGTGTCACAGATTCCTAATATGTTTGGTTCTGAAAAGAAGTACTGTCACTGTGGTGAATAGCACACGACACAAACTTGTGTGGAATTCTTCTGAAGTTCTCAGAGAAATTAATTTGACTCTGTTTGTTACCAGGGATTGCTCTTTTTTACACATTTTTCTACAGATCACTGTGATTGGTGAACGAAAGATAATTTTTAAACTACATTGGTCAAACTAGAGGGATATCAAAAGAAAGTTCTTCCCATAGAAAGACTTCTAAGCATGAGTATTGTTACAAAAACAATCTTGATGTTTATGTGCTTTTTGCTGGGAATGAGTCTCAGCAAGCCAAAACATCAGGAAAAATGGAGCTTTAGAAACTCAGAAGCCTCAGGCTTGAAAAACTCAGAATACTAGTACCACAGGAAAGATGTTAGACAGCAAAAATGGGCCAAATAAGCATATTTTATCACCCAGTTTTTTATGTTCATAGCTATAGTACCATGAAACTGAGCTTCAAATGCTCTGTACCATAATGCTGGACCCTTCAAAGCAGAGGTTGTGGAAAGCAAACCTGGCACCACTCAGTCCCCTATGTTGTCCCTGACAATCAGCCTTCTGATTTGTTTGGGTATAGTGGAGTCAGTTCTCATGAATTGTAAGATAAACAAGGATCATGTTTGCATTCCTTTGTAAAAGATATCACCTGATGGACTCTCCAGTGCCCAGTGGAGATGGAGAGGTGGGAACTTCTCTGTGCAATCTCTGGGCACTGTCCAGAAACTGAGAGATCCGAGGTCAGCAATAAACTGGAGAGTTCTTTTCTTCTCCTCTGCCTGAACCCTGTTGTGTGTGTTGCTGTGTTCCCTCTCTGTGTCACAGTGACACCCCTGCAAGCAGGAGTGAGCAGCACTGAGCAGCAGGCTCTGCAGACAGCTGTCCCTGCAGGGCTGGCCCCAGAGTGGCTCTGCTGCCCCCTGAGTGCTGACACAGTGCCAGGGTCTGTGCCCCAGCTCAGCCACCACACAGGCTGGCAGCCCCACCTTCCCCACCTGCTCCTCTGCCTCACTTAGGCTTGTGTCAAATGCCCTGTCTAAAATACAGTGCTAATAGGAATAATAAATTACACTGTCGGGTGTGATCCTGTCAGCAGCTCCAAATTAATTAAGAATTCTCCCTGATTAAAACCTGTGACCTGTTCTGCCGGGCAGGGCAGCTCTCCTGCCTCAGGTGTGCAGAGCAGCCACCAGGGCTCTGTGGACCTGAACAATGCAGGCTCTTGTTGGGAGCTGGGTGTGAGTAAACCCATCCATATGTATCCAACAGCACTACTTTCATGCAACATTACCCCTGTGCTTAATCATTTATGGCTCTGAAACATAATAGCACTCAGAATTAAGAACGTCTGGGTTGAGCTTTCAATTTACTTCCACAATAGCAAAGCTTTAATTTTTTCTGTCTTAGAAGAGCTAATTATAAGGCTTTGGTTTGGCTTTTTAAAGCATTTTTTAATGTTTACCCTGTATAACCTGTGTCACTATTTTAGATAGCACACGACACAGACTCCATGATTAGATGGCTAAAAATTGATTCTTTTATTAGGGATGGTTCTCCCTTATATATAATTTTACACAGACCAATGTGATTGGTGAAACAAAGGTAACCTTCTTCAAACACATTGGTCAAACCAGAGGGACATCAAGAAAAAGTCCCTCCTGCCAGAAGGAATGAATAATATAAATATTATTACAAAAACATTCTATTATGTTTATCACACTTCCCTGGGAAAGAACATCAGAAAACCAAAACATCAGGCCTGAAACCAGACTGCAACCCTGCACATATGTACTCATCTATCTCTTCAGAACATCTATCAACATATTCATTAGAACAAAATATGTAGTTGTGAAAACTAAAAGCAATGGAGCTTGCACAAAAATTAAGCTTTCTTTCCAAAATTCTCTTAACTTGAACACCCAATACATTCAATAGCCATTATTTAAATTTTACTGAACTATGTCAAGTTTCCACTGCACAGCCTGTTAAAATCAATTATAAACCCAAGAGAACAGTCAGAGTGCACAAACACTTACTGGTTTCAGTGGCTACAATAGTGATGTTGTGCCAGGTGCTGGTTTCTCTGTCCAGGGGGGTAGCCAGAGTTATTTTCCCATCCTCAGCATTGATGTTGAACTGTCTCTCAAGGTCAGTGTGGCGATCAATGGAAAACCTGCAAAACAGACATCCCTGTAATCTACTTAATGAAGTTGGTGTAATCCATACAGTCACAGAGACAATTCAGGGAGCCCTCTGAGAGCTGCAGTTTTATAGCCAAATGGATTGAGAAGCTCAATAGCATAATAATTTAGAAGACAAAATGACAAACTGAGGGTAAAAAAACTTAATAATTATTGCCCAAGGAGTAATTAGCTGTATACCCAGTGTGAAGGTCGTAAAGGGCCCTCAGGTTCACTGGGTAGCATCTCTGAAAAACGGTGCTGATCAAGAGTTAATTACACAATCCATCACATTTATTGGACAGTTTCTATGGTATTTCACAGTAACTGATGATAATTTCGACAGTAATGTATTAAGCCACAAAAGTGGTGGGCTTTGTGGTTATTTTTAAAAAGGGCTGAATAATATTATTTTACCAATAAATTTCAGATTAATGAAGCATGAACGATTCACCAAGCACATTATTTGCTTATGGTTCAAGCAGCTCCATGGGCAGAGCACGGTGAATCACCATTTTTCCTATAAAACACTGCAAATGCTGGAGGCTTGATTCTTTTATGGGTTGACATCACTGATTTTTGACCAAACAAGTCCCATCTGACAGGCAGTCAGAGTTTGCAAATGTGAACGTCCAGGTAAATTCTGCAGCCCAAGCAGGGGCAGCTGACAGGGAGCCAGAGCTGCAGAGGATTGCTCCAACGGTGCATTAAGCAGGATGATGATTTAAAGCTCAGGTCCAGACCTCCCAAAAGCTTTTATGTTTGTCCATTTGCACAGAGTTATTTTATTAATGAATTATTCGCGAAAAGAAACGAAATCACAAAATTGAGTCTCCAGTTGCTTGACAGGAAAGAAGAGGGAGCTGAGTGATAAACTATTGATATGGTTTAGCAGAAATTGACTTCAAGGGGTTTTACTGAATCCTAATTGTGGATTTATATAAAAGCCTTTTAAGCCTTTGTGTCTGTGTATTACAGGAGCTACCAGCATGCTCTGGCAGTTTTTACATCTGTTCTGCACCACAGCAAGGCACAATGGGGTGAGTCAGGATACAGTATCAGACTCAATTACCTTATGGAGTGGCCAGAAAAGTGACTCCAGTCTGTCACTTTCTCATCACTTCTCTACCTTTTGCAAGCATGTTGTTAAAATTCCCCAATAAAAGTAAAAGAACATATTGTACTACTGTGATAATGGCATAGCTATCTGAAAATCAACTATTCCATTCTGGTTTGTGCTTTATCAGAAGCAATTTCCAAAATATATTCTGATTTGGAGGTCCCTTTATACACTACAATAAATATATTCCAACGAACTCAAACTCATTCCAGCCTAACACAATCAATTTTAATAGACACAGCATTAGTATCTGATTTCAAAGCTTGGGATTATTGTGTTCATCTTTTTTTATTATTTTATTATTTCAGTATCAGATATTTTCCTATTTAGAACGAAAGTTACATTGCAATTAGATTATTTGTGTAATGCATTCTGTAAGATACAGCTCATTTTCAGAAAGAGCTCTAAATGATGAAAACTTATCAAAATCTCAGAGTTTAAGTATTTAAATACTGCATTGCCAGAGCTCAAGGCTAACCTGAACACACTGGTAAGGTGTAATGTAATGTAATCCAACAAGTAATGGATTTAAGAGGGAAAATGCCAGCTTAACTACAAAATGGGATTTGTTAGATATTCACTTGTTTTGTTTGAACTAGTTTTACTCATCAAAAAATTATTAGTTTGGTAAGAAGACTACCAGAAAAATATGAAGTCAAATTTCCAAATATTTATGCCTCAAGCTGGGCACATGCATTTTTATCTGGACATTTAAGAAAACTGATTTTCTCGTGAGCTCCACATACTCAGTTCTCAATGGTTTAATGGGAACTACACTAAACTCAGCATTTCTGAAAATCAGGTCACTTGCATGGAAGAATAAAGCTGTAGGTACTTCACTTCAGGCAATCATTTTTGAAAATGTATCTCAACCATATTTTGATGTCTCCCTAGTTCCAATTAAAGTATTAAAAGTGAAATTCTGGTACTAGTGAAGCTAGTAAAAAATACCTTACAGCCTTTCACAGGTTTAAGATTTCACTCAAGAAAATACAAGAAAAGACAGCAATCAGCTCTTTTTAAGAAGTCATCACTTAAAACTGTCTTTTCATTCTTGAGTTTTACATAATGAAGCAGAAAGAACTCTCCTGGTATCAAACACACATGAAATTCTCACAGTCCACAAACAAAATAAAATGTGAAATGCTGATATGCTAGTCAATGTTTAGTTGACCTGGGCTTGACATAAATTCCTCTGAGGGAAGACACAGTTTTTCTCTCAGGACCAATCCCTCCTTAAACTTCCACTCACGGCCTTCCTGCCATGCAGGTTTTGAAGTTATAAAAGCGGGAGTGACACATTTGTGAGTTTATTATATCCCATTTCATCTCATCCCAGCAGTATTTACTCACAACACAAACCCAGAGATTCAAGAGGAAACGTTTTTAACATAAGCAGCGTGTCTTTGCAAGACAACAAAGAGGTAAAACCCTCTCCTGATTTTAATGTGATAAATATTCGTTACAAAACCAAAAAATAGAATCTGCAGTGTCATAAACCTGGGAAAACTCACGGTACATTTGCAGTTTCCTTTTCATGATAATGGTGTTGTAACTCTTTTTAATGGGAATGCATTGTCAGATCCATAAAACATACATAAAACATATATTTCTCTAAAAATGAGAAAAGAATATCTTGGGAAATAATATCTTTCGAAATTGCCACAGAGCCAGCACAGGTTATTGGGAAGTTTGGGTTAGTTTATGAGTCTGCTATGGCAATTATAGCAACAACCCCACAGTGTTTTAACAAAAGCCTGGAAATGATTCTCTGCCCTGCTCTTGCCCTGCTGCTGTTATGACTTTATTTGATCCACTCCTTATTTGCACCAATGTAAATAGGAGCAGAAACCCTTTTGTTGCTGCTCCTGCTGAGACTTGAACCCCAGCACTGACACCCCAGGAGTGGGAAATCTCCATTTTTACTAATGCCAGGCAGATTGGACAGGGCACTTAGTGACAGATAAACAACTGCACCACTGGGGAGGCACTAAATATTGGATCTGGGGTTTTAAGGCCTGCTGTGAATTAAGAAAATGATCAACTGCTGCCAAAGATGCCGAAAGGAATGGGGAAAACCTGCTCCAGTGACTCTTATCCCTGCACAGAGAAAGGCACTGGAGGGCAGGGATTTCCAGGAGGGCAGCATAGGAAGAGACATTATTACTCGTGCTTTTTGCTACGTGCCTGGATCGTGCTCTATGCAAGATAACTCACTGCAGGTAGAGAGCATCCCTCCACAGCAGCACAGAGGGAGCCACAGCTGAGTGCCAGCAGGGGCTGATCCTCCCAGGCCAGAGCTGCTGCCAGGGTCAGCCCCCTGCCCACAGCAGCCTTGTAAAACCCACGGCTGAGCCGGACTCACTGGGACCCCCAAGGGGGGGCATGCATCCAGATGTGGCCCTGAGCACCATCCTGGAATTACTGGGCTGGGACACAACAACCCACAGAGCAGTTTTACAATTATTACCCAACTCTGTCAAGCCTTTTGGCCATCAGCCTTAAAAACAGGAGGCCCTTCAGCCTCACAATGCACAATGGCAACTGAGGCTCAGAAAGAGCTTGTGCTGCTTATTTTATACCTGATGGATTAGAAAAAAATATCAGAGAATCATAGAATATCCTGACCCACAAGGATCATCAAAATTCTGAATCCTGGCTCTGCACAGGACAGCCCCAAAAATCCATCTCTACACCTGGTTGTAAACTTATGAGAGGTTTTGTGCCTTTAGATCAAGTGAGAGAAAGTTCAGACAAAGCTTCATCTTTTCTAAGCAAGCAGCAAAATCAAGCTACTGGTGAACTGTTTAGAAATGAGCATGAACATTTTTTTTTTCCTTTAAAAATTGTTTTTAAAAATCATAGAATAGTCTGGGCTGGAAAGGACCCTAAAGATCATCTCATTCCAGCCTCTGCCTTGGGCAGGGAAACCTTCCACTAAGACCACAAGCTTCTTTCCAGGCTGTATTTTGTAATAATTTTTCTAAATTCTTCAACATTTTATCCTTTGTCTCAATTATCAGGCTCTTCCTCCGTGCAGAGATATCCAAGTTTTATTTCTTTGTGGCACTGCAGTCCCCTGAATGTGGGGAGCCTTTGTGTGTCAGAGCAATGCAAAGCAGACGTGGTATTGGGAGCAAGGAAGGTGATTCATATTTTGTTTGTGCTGCCTGGGTTTTTATAACAAATGTACACAGTAGCTCTGTCTAAGCAAAATATTGATAGAACAGATATCTGTTGAAAAAAATGTAATTTCCTTGAAATACAATTCGTTGTTGTCTGCTAACATTCTGTTTTGAAGGGAAAAAAAAAGAGCATTTAAAAAAGGCCGGGTAACACCAACATTGAAACAGTCCATCAGTTTTAGAACAGCTTGTTGTAATTTTTCAGATTTTTAATTAAATATTAATATCTTTGAAATGATATCATAGAAAATATGCATAGAATCTGCATCTTATACATGATACACTAGCAGAAGAGACACCTGACATGTACATTCCAATCAATAAAATCACTGCTTAAATATATTTCTGTTAGAACCTGCCAGGTTCCTATTTGGCTCCAAACTGGAAAGAAAGGAATTGTATTTCTGCTCTTGCTTATCTCCAACTAGTATTTTTTCCTCTTTTAATAGCAGAATTACTAACTTGAAATTTTTTCTGTCCTTAAAATACTTTTAATGTAAAAATAAGGGAAAAAAAAGAAGTTGAGCTTTCTAGAGATCTCCCAGATAAATACAAATTATTCAAGCAAGAAAAAGAGCAAAAAAATTGCATAGAAAATTCAGCTCTGTATATATATTCCTTAACTAGCTATTAAGCCAATATTTTAGAAAAGATTAAATCTTATAAAGTACTGCATCTATTATTTAAAGAAAAGACACTAATCATACTAATAAATTACCTTTTTGTTTAAATGCAATGAATTTTGGCCAGTTCTGTTTCATGTGTGCTAAGTGGTTTTATATCACCAAACAATAGCATTCTAATAAGATCATAAGCAATATCACTATAATTCAGTTTACAAATACAAAGTATTTTTAGTTTGAAAAACTTGAAGGTCTCTTGATTTACAAAATGATGAAAAAGTGGAAATTAGCTAAACCTTTTACCCATTTTTGGGGCTTGGGCAGAATAAAGACTACGTTTTAGAACAGCAGGTTTGTGATGTAAATTATTAAAGAGTTTGAGGCAGGTGAGGAAAGAATTCCAGGGCAGCAGAACAAGAGTGGAAAAGCAGCCAAGGTAAAAGTGAAGCAGGGGTGAAGCCAGGCTGGGCTGGGGAGCAGAGGGATCAGGGCAGAGGAGCCAGGACCAAGGCAAGAGCAAAGCAGAGCAGAGGGAAGGAACCAGGCTCAGCTGAAGGAGGAATTGCTGGGGAGCTGGGACACAGCACGAGAGCCAGCCTGCTGCACCATGGCTGCTCTCTCACCTTTCAGAGGATCCTTTTGTGCCAGCAGGGTCTTCTTCACAGACACCAGTGGGCAGCAGCAAATAAATCAGGGATGGAGCCTCTGCCCCATCTGTGGCAGACCAAACCCTGCCATTCTGTGGTATTTTTGTTTAGAAATCCACGGAGGCTGATGCTGTGTTTGTACTTTTGGAAGTCTGATTTGGAAATGGGGATCAGAGAATATCCTGAGTGGGAAGGGACCCACAAGGATTATTGGGTCTGACTCCTGTCCAGCCCCCAGCCATCCCACCCCATCCCTCCAGCGCTGTCCCAGCACTCCTGCAGCCCCCTCGGGGCTGTGCCCATCCCTGAGGGAGCAGAGCCTTTCCCTGAGATCAGCACAACCCTCTCCTGGCACAGCTCCAGCTGCTCCCTGGGAGCTGCCCCTCAGGAGAAAGCTGTGTCAAACTCAAACATACCCTCCAACATCTTCACACACGAGTCCTAAAGCATCCAAACCTGTTGGCAAGTCTGAATTTCTAATTCTGAAGATCCTATACCATGATATGCATCATGCAGGGCCTCTACCTCAAGGTTTAAAGTCCAGCTCTGCAACGACCCTGATGGGAGTGACAATGATTAGAAAATGATAGTGATAGAAAATGATGGATTATAACAGCTAACATCATCCTCCTGATGCTGCAGACTACTTGCCTGGCTTGAATTCCCTGAGGCAGCAATGCACAGTGATGATTACTATTAAATAGACTCTCTCCACATATACTTTTGCTGTGAATTCCACGTTTTGGTGCTGGTTTTCCTAATACTTTTAGCAGGCAGTATACACAGAGCAGAAAGTGCTTTGGAACACTCACCACACCATGCAATCACCACCAAGGGGGAGGGGAGCGTGTGTGCTCATCAAATTAGATAAAACCCACTGATCTGATCAAACTGGAATAAAAGATTTTGTTCAAATTAGATCAAAAAGAGAAAATATTATAAACTAAGATGCAAAAGTCATATGGGCATAATCATCTCTGACTTTGTATCTTTAAACCAGGGATGGGTTTAGACAAAGGGATACAAAATATGCTTTGACAACCTTACAACTGCATGGCACAAACTCAGTATTGTTAGTGCAGACACTACTGGATTATTTAAATTCACTGCAGAGATACAGTCTGATGATTCAACCCCATCCAGCCTCATTTCTCACAAGAACCACTCACATTTCCTATTTTCATTGCATTCCTCTGTTTCATAAGACTACTCCTATGGCAAGGAGCATTTTGGGCACTTTGAAAATGATCTGAACTGATAAATCTAGCATCACAAACCAAATCCTGTCCAGGCATTTTCACAGAAACAGAACAGCAGGAAAACAGCCCCGCAGTGAGCGGGCAAATCTTGGGATCTTCCAGCAGTATTCCCAAAGACTTGAAAGCAGCCCTACCTTATGGGGCTGGAAGACACATCAGGGTCGTGGGCTGTCACCTGGCCCAGCACAGAGTTGAGAGCAGCATTTTCATGCACTTCCAGAAGGTAAGTGGGGGAGGAGAAGACGGGCGGCTCGTCAGCATCCTCCACCACGATCTTCACGGTGGCCGTGTCCTTGAAGGGGCCCCCGCTGAGGAAGCGAGGGTCAATGTGGATGTTGGCTGCCTCCACCTTCAGAGTGTAGGACTTCTTGGTCTCAAAGTCCAGGGGCTGTTGGGGAGGACAAGGATAACAGTCTTTAACTAATGACCACGGGGAAAGGTGATGGTGATGCTCATGGATGGGAGTTCTGGGCAGTTTTAAGCAGTTTTAATGCAGTCACTCCCCTCTCCCAGAATCCCAACTTTCAGATTTTCTAGGCACACACTGATATCTGTTTATTTACCAGCCTCAGAGAACCCAGCACTGTTTCCTTGTTTTTCACCAGAAATTCACTGAAATGTTCTCTCTCATGAATTATACCATTACAATTACATATCAGACAAATACTACAAATTTGTTGGGGATGACATGAATTGCATACCAATAATGCACTTCATCAGTGCTTTACTGGCTGGAGATAAGGAAAAAAAATTAAACTGGCTCCACAAAGAATAAATATTTTATTACTTCCAGAACAATGTGAGAAATGCAAAGAACTAGAAATTATTATTTGTTGGACAGGAGAGGCAAAATGTAGAGCTAATCATATAAGAAAGTACTTCAATATTCTTGCACTGCAAGTACCTCTATATTTCAGTTTATAGGAATAAATGAGGTAGACATCTCTTAGGAATTTCTTAAAACTGCAGCAATTTCTACTTCTGTATCTTTTCTCTTTTTTTTCGTTTTTTTTTTTCCCCACAGACAGAATCACAAAACAAATTACTTTATTCTATCAATACACCTGCCATGTCACCACTGTTTTTTACTATTTTACAGTCCCATATTAGCTCATAAAAGATGAAAACTCAGTGGATTTAAGGGACTGAAATACCAAATAAACCCCAAATCTGTGACACTTTTGAGTGTTAGACTTTTTCATTATGGGAGCTTCAAGTTTGTGTCTTGAAGCACATCAGTATATTCACTATATAATTCTCTTGTGTCTCACAACGATTCAAATTTCAAAGATGCAAATTGCCAAGCATTGGAAAGATATTAAGATTTGCATTATAATGTCTCAGGGATAAAAAGAAGAGGACATAGACACTCTGAATCTGCAATGCAAATACCAGCAAGAGCACAAACAGGAATCTTCAGGAAGTCTGTCAAAGCCTTCAATACATATATTTTCAAATTCTGTTGATTTTTTTCAGGTATGAATCAAGCTCTAATGGGATTTGCTCTTTCTCACAAATTCTAGTAAACACAAGAAAATCTTGCTTCTTTGGCAGCTCTTAAATTAGTAAGCTTTTGAAATTATGAATGAGGATTTATAAATCAGCATATTCACAATTTGCCAATCATGGCTCCTGTAGCACTTTTTCAATTGCTTTTCATATGCTTTACAGAAATGACAGCACCCCAATACATTTAGTCATGCCTAATCAGAATATCATATTGAAAATTTACTCAGCATTGTCTAAAGCCCATGATTTTATGCTGAAGAAAATCTGTTGGTGAGCAGTACCCTCCATACATCATCTACTGGAGTAGAACCAAAATTATTATTGCTGTCAAAATGAAAATATGAAACAACATTATGGTTGAGATTCAGTCATGAAATAAAGCCAAGGGAACTGGGGCAAAAGGCTAATTGCCTCAGCTTACAGGAGAGGCCACAGCACACAATAAATAACAGGAAGGAAGAGCTGGGATGTATATCACAATTTTCTCTTTAGAGAAACAAACGTAAATTTAGATAAATATACATCAGTTTATTATAAAGCTACAGTGCTAACCTACTCACTGAGGAAGAGAAAATACAAAGTTTTGACAAGCAATCTGCCTGACCTCTTTAATGACAGGTACAAGTGGAATATTAATTACCTGTGCTCACTGGATTCACCTTTTCTCACTGGAATATTATGGTTTGGGTTTTTGTTTTTTTTTTTACTTTTGTTTTACAAACAAAGATTCATTTAGAGTGGCCTGTGCTGTGCAGTTAAAACCCTCTGCCACTGCTATAAAATATATTCATATCCTTTCTCAGAACACAGCATGAGGAACAGCTTTTTCTCCTTCCCTGGAAAATAATGACAACTAAATCTGCAATTAATGTTTCCCTGGCTTTAGCAGAGGAGTTTTGTTCTATGCTGCCTCTCCCCATATTTCTGTGCAGAACTGGGTGGTGCTTTTGCTGTGTACATGCAAATACCTCACCTCACACACATCAAGACTGTACAAACATAGAAAAGGTAACATGGTTTTCTTTAGGCTCCAAATTTGGCACTTCTCTCATGAAAATACTGAAAATTTCACTGAAATCCCTGCTCACTGAGTGAAGACAGCTCAACAGGAGAAAAGGTAGAAGGCTAAGCTGTCACATATCAGGTAATTTAATTAATGCACTGTGACTTATTTTTCTCTGAACAGCTACACAGGAAATGAAATAATTGAGAGAATTTTGATGAATACTCAGCCAAGATTTTACAGAAGTTTAAACTGTCATCAAAGTGGAATCTAATCTACTCTTCTCCTTTGGAGCCAAGGAAGCAAAGCCTGCATGGGAGGCTGGATAAGATTAACACATTTCCAGCACCCATGGATGTCTCCCCAGTTGTCCCCTCAGTGAAAATCCAGAGGAACGTGGCCAATATATCCCTTTTCACCACTCCACTGGCTTTACACCTCATCCACAGATGAAAGAAGCCCTGGAAATCCAGCATCTCCTCACAGAGCAAAGTCTGGCTGGGCAGCTGCATGTGCAATAAACATTGATGTTTTTAACAGAGATATGATTTACCTTTCTCACTCTAATAATGCCGTCCTGAGTTTGGGCATCTGTGGTAATCTCAAATATATCCATTCCATCTCCTTCAATAATATCATAGGATGATTTAGCATTTTCTCCAATATCCAGGTCATTTGCTTTCACCCTTCCTATTGGTTCACCAAGAGCAACATCTTCCATTACTGAGAAGTGATACAGACCTTACAAATAAGAGGAGAAGACTGAACATTACAGCTGGCCCCAACACCCCCTGTGTGCTCTTCAAAGCTTACACATCCCCAGCACCAGCTCTTGAGAAGGGCACCCAACCCACCCCCATTTACACAAGTTATTGACTGGAAGCAGCAGAGCCTGCTCCTCACACAAGAATATTCATTTTTCTGAGTGTCCTTTCCATCCCAGCACTCTCCTGCTTCTTCCTTGCAGGGATGTTTTGTGTTGGCAAACACAAATATTGAGCTCCTGTCAACACTGCAGAACTTACCTGCATATACAGATATTTAATTGCCAAGGAGTTACAATTCAACCAAGAAACTTTGGCTTTTACTCCACAAAAAAATTGGTCTGATACTTTAAAAACCTACTGTGCATACACTTACATAACTTCAAATATTTACTGCATAACTTCGAATATTTACTACTTTTTAAAATGTAATTTGATTTTGTTTGTTTAAACAATTTCACCTCTCTTTTGTGCAAAGAAACTAATCAGAAAACATTCAAGAAAACTCCCAAATTTTTTGTTTTACTGGAAACAATAACTTTTCATAGCAATCATTACTGTGTTTACTATTTGTTGCAGAGTTAGACTAAAATCCTGTAGAATCCATTAGAAATTACCATTCAAATTGTCAACATTTTTTTTTACAGCTGCTTCAAACCTTTTAAGCTAAAAAAGCATCAAAAATCCATTTAGATATATTATTTTAGGTAGAAATTTTATTAAGACAAAACACAACATATCTGCTTTCTTTTGTATCTCCCTGTTCCTAACAGTTCTCTAGAAACCAGGCACACATTTTACACCCAAAATTCTTTCTGCACTCCCTATGTTTCTACCTCTTTATAATTGACACTTATGGAAGTCAAGGTTGATAAGTGATCTAATTAAATGAAATGCTGCTCTGGAGTTAAAATAGGTAAAAAGAATTCAAGGAAAATAGAAGAGACCATTAAACCAGTTTTAGACCCAGGATTCTGGCCTTGTTCTCTGTCCTGTCTGTTGTTCTAAGACAATTTGTTAAATGCAGGTAACAATTTTCCAAAAACAATGTTCTGGGGTTGTTGCTTTACCTGTTGTAGCTGATTGCAATAGCAACAGTTGAAAATAGGAAGGAAACTGTGTGGAGTTCACAAATACATGTATTAACTGCACAGTGAAGTCCCAAAGTGACTTGTTTTGAATGGTCCCAGGCGAAATTATTAGAGATAATTTGGAGATCATCAAGATTCCTCAGAATATCCATAATGGCTCAAAAAACAACGAGCAGCCAAAGCAAGGAAGTGCCTTGGGAGACTAAATTATGCCTTCATCACTTACACTGCTGTCCACACTTTGTGGTTTGAATCTCCAGGCACAGCTGATTGCATTGTTAAGTTGAAATTTTACTCTTGGATTTATTAAAATAGTTTACAAAATATTAAGAAAATATTAAATGTTATGATTCAGCTGATCTTTTTACACAAATTTCTCTCCAGAATTATGAATTGTGTCGTAGGGCTGAGCTGACCAAAATATCCACACTGGGCACCTTTGAAAGCCCTGGGTTTACACAGCAGTGCACAATTCTTCTCATTACAATTCTGTGGTAAACTGCCAGGTTAAAAACTTTGGCGACTTATAAAACGCCTCTAAAATAATTTCAGAGAGCTCACAGAAGTAGTGGAAGTTCATCTTTTTCATTTCTAAAACCCAGGAGGCTAACACTCTGAAATCAAACCATAAATATACATTTCTGTCCTGCCTGGAAACAATAACCCGATAAAACACCCTGTTTCCCGAGCTCATTACCATTTATTGTGCAAGCAGCATGTATTACATCTTATGAATTTCGATTTCATTCTGGCTAGGCTTATTGCAAGTTTGATCCTTTCTTATTTTCCTTTCCAGGCAAATGCAAACTGTGCTTCACCAGTGTAAAAAAAAAAAAAAAATGTCAGGCTTGCTCAGCTCTTGTCCAAGGGCAGCTGTGGATAATCTGTGGTGCTGAGCAGCCAGCTCAGAATGCTGCCTCTTAAAAAGCAGAATTTGTTATAACACCCAGCTCTAATGTAACTGTGGCTCATCATTAAAGCAATAAATACATTAATACCCAGTGAGGGCTTTTTCCCAAAAGAATTTTGCATAATGGTCAGTGGATATTCCTAGAAGGAAGCTGGAATCCTGCAGGGGCTGTACCAGCTTCAGAGGAAGCACCTGGTGAAACCCTGGACACAGGGAATTTCAGGCTTTCTGTAGCATCTGAAAATGAGCCACAAAAATATACTGCATTTAACCTGAGGCCCTAGGGAGGGCTTCCAAAACTGAGTGCTAACACTGAGTCCCTGTGTGTAGTAGAATAAAAGTGTGTTATATAACAAAAGGTGAGAAACTTAGAGTAGAAAGTGACTGAATAAAATAATATATATATAACGAGATGGAAGTTTTGGGACATAGTCTTCTTCTTCTTCTATTTCCCCTTCTTCTTCACAAGTTCAAGTGATTTCGTGTGATCAGCTTGAAATTTCCTCACTGCTGCAGGAAAACTCATCCAGGAGCAAAAAACTCCAGGGAGAAGGATGCTGATGGCCCAGTCAGTGTCAGTGTGCCCAGAAGGGAAGGGCAGTGCCCCCTCCACAGGCTGGGCTGCCCCACTTTGGAGCAGCTGTGCTGCTGCTTTTGGGGTCGGATTTTTGCCACACTGGCAGCCAAAGGCCTCCTGAGGTGCTGCTGGGGCTACAGAAAAGCCAGGGAAGCTGGCAAAGGTGGGGCTGTGCTGCCAGAGGACCCTGCAGGTGTGGGAGAGACCCCCTCTGCCTGCTGGGGACACTTGGAAAACACTACCACACAGGGAAAGGCAAGGCAGCGGGTCACAGAGGAAAAGATGGATGCATTTCCTGCTTTAGGAGAGAGCCTTTTATTGAGCAGAGTGCTTATTCTGTTAAAAACCACTAAGATGAGGTAATAAAATATATATTTTGAAAATAAGCTTTTACCTCTGCTTATTTGAATTAGATTTCTCTCTCTCTCTCCATCTCTAGGTACATTTTCTACAGGCTGCAGAAGCATATTTATCATATGCCAAGCACTAGGACAAACCCATTTCACTCTGTGTCCTCAGAAGAGGGCAAAAGTGGAGTTCAAGTCATCCATACATGGAAAAAAATTACCCTTATGCTGGGTCCCTGAGCACCTTGTTAGACAAACATACTTGTAAGAAAACAAAAATGATGCAAAATCTAGATGCAGGCTCAAAAAAATTTCAATTTTCCAAAAGAAGCAGGATAAAATGCAAAGTTTCTAACAGTGTATTAGGTTGCACCTGTTCCAAATAAAATCAATCCAGTCATTATGCTCTTCTTCTTCATTTTTGCTTTTTGTCTTCATCTTGGAAATAGACTACAAAGCTTGCAGAGAATCTCAGCAGGATGCCAAATCATTTTAACCTAGCTCAGCAAGATACCCATTGGAACCCCAGTAGAAAATATGGATTTTGAATTAAAGATCAACAATTATCTAGATTCAGACTTATCTTCTTTGTTTTCTTCAGTATTGCCTAATTAGTCAAGGCTTCATTCCTTTTATCTGTTATATGTGTCTTTTACTGGTGCTGGCGCTTGCCTGCAGGAGAGGGAAGCAACAAAGCTCCCACAGAACAACTGTGAGCACAGAAACAACTGCACTGAGAGGAAATAAATATGTTCTCAGAAGTCTCCAGGCCCTTTTGGGTGGAAATAAGAGGGGTGACAAGGGAGGCAGAGATCTGCACACACTGTTGTGAACATTATCCCCACTTTCCTAAGCTCTTAACCAGGCAGAGGATATTAACCTTTCTCTAACAACCACTATATCTTTTAAATTCCATTAAAAGCCCAGGCAATATAAACATTTTTAAAAAAAACACACAACTTGATTTAAAAAAAAAAAACCCAACACAATGACAGCTTCTT
This sequence comes from Sitta europaea, assembly GCA_013400255.1. Lineage (NCBI taxonomy): Eukaryota > Metazoa > Chordata > Aves > Passeriformes > Sittidae > Sitta > Sitta europaea. The sequence continues at coordinate 25,456 of VXBS01009533.1, forward strand.
ATAAAGGAGCACACACACATATAATGGCACTTACTCTGTGCAAACTTAGGAGGATTGTCATTCACATCACTGAGTGTGATTGTCACTGTTGTAGTTCCAGAGAGTCCACCCATATGTCCTCCCATGTCCTTTGCTTGGATGACCACAAAATATTCTTCTTTGGCTTCTCTGTCCATGTTGGGAAGAGCTGTTTTAATTATAGCTATAATAATGGGGGCAGGGGGGAAAACAGTCAGGTACAGACACAAATTCAGTTTGCAGCTGGTTTTATGGAAACATGCAAATACTGGTATACAAAAAATGTCAAAGGTCCACTTAGGTTGCCTCTTAATACAAAGGATGAAGAAGAATTTGAGATTTTGAAAAAAATTATGTTAGAGGTCACCTACCTTGATTTAATTGGAAGTGCACTGAAACTGGTTCAAAACCCAAGAATTAATTGTAGCTGTGATACATATTTGTTTTACATTTTATCCCTGACAAACTTCTTGGTTTCTGCCCTACCTGCCACAGAAATCCATCTTTTCCCCACAGAATTCCCAAAAAGAAGACAGCCACATAGAAAGCTGACTGTGAGAACACTGTTAACCACATCTGTTCAGATTGTTTAAAATAATTTAAACCCAAACCCATTATTTAATCTGCTCTTGTGTATATTGCATATCTACAGTTGTTCTCTTAAGGCTTAAACTGAGTGTCTAAACTTGAGCAGAAAGAGAAACTCCACTGCTCAGGGGTCACCTGGGCCAATGGCCTCAGGAACTGCCATCACCCACTTTATCAGGTTAGAAACCTTTAACCCTACAGGAGTTCAATGATCTGCTGTGTCCCAAAATATAAAATGTCACTGGGCTGCAGGAAATATCAACAATGGCCAGCTCAGTTAATTCTGGGGCCAGATCCACTGTAAACTCCTATAGGTTTCATGGACATGTAGCACAAGAAATAATCAAATCATTTTTTCTTCCCAATATTCTTCCATCTGTAACGTGCTATTATTCACAATATGTGCTGGAAGTGTAATGAGAGTAATACTAAATGGTTAAAGGTAAATTTAAATAATGCTCATTGCAGCTTAGTAAAGCCAACAGTAGTCATAAGATCACAATGGACTAAAGAAGCCCCACTAAACCTAGGGAGAACAATTCAAAATGTTCAAGTGAAATATGGCTTTTTGTTTGGTTGGTTTTATTGTTACCCATTTTTTTTTTTAATCCATTAAAACAGAAATAATGTTTCCTTGCAGACATGGACAGTAACTTGACAAATCTCTTTGGTTTTGCTTTCTTTGTTGGGATTGGAACAGCTGTGGAGGCTTTATCCATCTCTTACTCTTTTGTCTGGCAGAGGTTCTACTAACCAAGCTTTTGAGAAATGACATTCTGGCTGAAATGCTGAGAGTGCTTATTTATGTAGAATAAAAAAAATATTCTTTTTGCATTGATAGAGATGCTTTATAGTAAATTCTAAAATTTACAAATTATAAAGAAAATGCTAATATTTATTAAACATCCATTTATCTTTAACAACATAACACTAAGAACCAGATCAGACCTTCTTTTCATGGCTGAGGACCACACTAAGAGAAAGGGGGTGCAAGGTATTTATAATAAACCTTCCATAAACCACCAAATATAACAGGAGAGCAGGCTTGTAACCTACACTCTTATAATTTTTTTTTCCAGAAAATATTTTTGGTTGCTGCCTCGTGTATTTTATAACTGTGCAGGGAAATGCAATCTCTGCCTTGGCAAGGCAGAGGAGTGTCAGAGCTCAGCAGGGTGGGAGGCACCTCTGGGGATCAGCCCCTCTGCCCAGGAAGGGTCACCTGGAGCAGGTGGCACAGGCACATATCCAGAGGCACAGGAAAACTCTCAATTCACCAGCTTTTATTCCAGCACAGGGAATAAAAAGCCCTCAGGATAAGTGGGGCTGGGAGCCTCACGGCCAATGGCCCAGCAGGTGAAAGTGCCTCAGGAGGGAACCCACATTATTCTGCCACACACTGAAGAAAATGCTTGTGTTAGGTTTTCTGAGTGAAAGCAGGGGAACAATAAACCCCATTTATCAGATTTGATAGGTGCAAAATACAGTCAGTGAAAGAGCAGGGTCATTTCCTCCATGGCAGCCTGGTAAGGAAAGTAAATGATGCTTAATTCTAAAAGCAACTGACAGTTGTGGCTGGTTTGGACTGACTGGGTTACTACTGACAAATTATAATGATGTATTCTGCAAATAAGTCTATTGTTATAAGTGAAATGACTCATAAAAAGCATTCTAATGCAAGCCCAGGCTATCAGAATTTGGTCCACATTAATTTTTCTCACTAATATATCAAATCCAAATATCAATGAACCCTTATTTCAACAGGGCTTGTATTAAGCATGTTATACTTTATCTCCATTTTTTTTTAGGTAGAGTTTCTATGATTGTTTGGGGTTTTTAACCTAATTTACATAGCTAACTCTAGCCTACAGATGAGTTGTATGAGATGCCATGTTTTGTATTCTGCAGTTTCCACTGAGAAAAGTCAATTATTTCACTAAATTGATGTTTTTCTCCTAGACAGGTATTTTAATTTGTCTCTTGATGTATTGAATAGTTTAGCCCTTGCCTATGGTTTGAAATATATCAGGCAGATTAAATACCTTCAGAAATGCCAAAATAAAAATTAAAATTTTGGCTTTTAAGACATTAAAGTTTCTGGGTTTCTTTTTCTGCATAAAGGTACTAGCACAAGCTGTTGTTTCAATAGTTTATACATATCTGCTGTCACAGACCATAAACCACTTGCCAGAAGCTGAGTCAAAGTCAAGTTTCAATCTCAAACACAATAAAAAGCTAAAAAGCAGTTTACTGTTTAAATTACTATGAGAGGAACTGAAGGTTTTTAAGAACCAAATCTATCCAAATTACACAGGCTGATTGTTGCCACTACGTTCAGAATCTACAGAACTGAGGGAAATTATCTCTTAGGAGGCAAATTTATAAACACCTAAAACTCCATCCTCATCTATCATGATGAAGACAAATACAGGGTAAGAGAGTTCTGCATGGAGAATCTCAAGGATATTTATTTGTTCTTTTGTTTTATTCACCAGTCCTCAGGCTGGGCTTGCAGAAAATACTGAAACCATCTGTTTATTTTTAGAACACAATCCAGGCTCACCAAATACCAACACACACACACACACAGAACATTAACTCACTGAGCATTCAACCTGCCCTGCTCCAGTTCAACCCAGAAACAAATGGAGAATAAAATCATAATCACTTTCAGCATGCAGTGATGGATGAGAAGGAGATGTGCCAAACAGGAGTAGTTCAAAAGCGAGAGAATTACCATAATCTAATGTAAGGCAGGTAGATGCTTGTTGGAAGATTGTATTCAGAACAGTTATCAATGGCTTCCTGTCAAGTGGAGAGATGGATGGTGTGGTTCATGGGGTTTGTTCTGCTCCTAGAATCATTCCAGAAGGCAGGGAGGACTTATCAAGCCCTTCAGATGACACAAAGTTGGGAGCCATTGCAAGTACAGGAAGAACAAGATTAGAGTTCAAAACAATTTTCACAATTTGGAGAGTCTAAAATAGCAGGATGCAACTCAATTTGCCAAGTAAAAAGCATTTTGTGTGAGGGAAACAATTAACTTCCCAATTACAATAGAGCAGATGACTCACAAGACAGAAGAGAATGTGAAGTCAAAATGAGCTGAATGTGAGACAGCATCAGCTTGCTGATAAAAGTGCTCAGGCATTTCCTGGTGTGTTAGGGAGGATGTTTTGTGGAAGAACTGTGGAATAATCTTTCCAGTGCACTCACACAGGTACAGCTGCAGCTGGAACAGTGGGGCCAGTATTGAAAAATATTGATTTATATAGTCAGGGATGTATAAGGAAAGCTTTTGCAGCCAAATATGTAAAAACTACTGGGAACTACTCTCCTTTTCCACTTGGGATAAGAGAAGATATAATGGGCCTAAAATATAACCCCAAAGTGGATTTCAGATTCACCAAGAGAGATTGCAGCTGAACATTGGGGAGTACTGACAGAAGGCTGCCTGTAGACTTTGCAGTGTTCCCATTCCTGCAAGATTTTAAGAATCAGTCAACCACCTGCCAAGAATGGGAAGGGAAAATCTGATCCTTTTTGGGGCCAATGGCACTCACTGCATTCTCACTCAATGTTCCTTCCCTCCATCATGTCTAAGTCAAGGCTTTGCCTCCCTGCAGCCTGAAATAATTCCCAAACCTTGCTGCTATGAAAACATCACAGGCATGTGGTGCAACCACTGAACATGCACTCCCCAGAATTCCCACACAGATCCTCTCCCTCAAGCTGGGAAGATCAGGAAACAGCTTGGAAGGTAAAGAAGTCAAGAAGCACATTATTCCTTCCAGGGATGAGACCTCCAAATATTGAAGTCCCTATATTTTGGGGGGCTGAATTGCTTTTCCTGAGCAGACGTTGGTGTGCCACTGCAAACAAAGCAGCTGCAGAAGGGATTTTCTTTAGCAGTGGTCCTGACTGCACACTCTGAGCAATTTGCACAATCTGCCTCACAACTTGGATCAGTTAAAATGCACCCCTGGGGACTACCTTCAAAAACCTGATTGGAAGAATAGCCACTGTCTCACTCTGAAAAAGTCCAGGGGAAGGGAAGCAAAGTGACAGAGGCTTCAGTTTATGAAAAGAAAGAAGAAAAAAAAAAAAAAAAAAAAGCAACAGGAATAAGGACCTGGCTTTCACTTTTGTCTCCATTTTTTTTTAAGGATCTCTTTATGATAATGCTATAAAACTATACATAATAATAATTGAGCACATGGAACAAAACCAAGCAAGCACTATGCAAAATTGGAACCTGGCCCTGCAAAGCCTTTCTCAAGCATCCCATTCATCTCACAGGCTTTGTTGAAGACTTCCTGCTATTTCAACTCGCACACTTTGATACTTTGGAACTTCCCTGACTTCGTTTTGCAAGAGCTAAGTAATTGCTTTGATCTTCCTTCCGTGCTAGAATCTTGGTGGAGGTTCTTATTAAATATAGCAGTCATTTAGGACCCAAACTGCTGAAAATCAATCTCACAATTTCTTCAGAGCCATGAGTGGCATTCTTTGTATTCCCATGAAGAACAGCAATTTCAGTGATGTTTTAGCAGTCCATAAAAAAAGGTTGGCTTGGAGATCTGTGGAAAACCTGTGTCAAAATTTTTTTTTTTTAAATGAGTAGATCACAACTACCTTTGCTCAAAGTTTAAAAAACGCAGCACTTTGATGATGTGATACAGGAATACTAATCCACTATTTTTAATTTTATTTACCTTTATCATAATCTCCTTAATAAGAATTATCATCAAATATTCTAATTTCTTGTCTCGTTTCTAAGCCAGACAGGAAACATATCTGAAATCTCTAGCAAGGCTGACTTTCTATAAAAGTTATTAATTACAGGAGTTGTATGAACTGCATTCAGATCTAGATATCTTCCAAACTGAAGACATTAAACACAGTAAAAATAATGACTAGCTGAAGAATCTTATGCTATATTACTTTTTATATTTCTGTGCCATTTTTATATTTTCAATACAGAATCTAATAATGTACATTTTTTTTTATTCTAATGCTTCTTTTTAGAAAGTGTAGGGGGAAGGTGGCACTTTTTTGTTAAACAGAGAGTTCAAGGTTGAATGTGGTTTTATTAATTTGGGGTTTTTAACCTAGGATTTATTGTATTTTCTCTTCCAGCCCATATTACTACAATTTTTGCAGTTTCTGCTCTTGTTTTTATTCTGGAATAGACCCTGCAAGTTTCTTACTGTGTGTGAAATTACCTGCCTCTCTCTCTGTGCATTCTGCTAGAAGTATACCTTACAGGACATGACTGGATAACACCAGTCACCATTAGAAAGTTACCTTTTTAATTCAGGTGAACTTGCCTCTGGGTTTGAGAGAATGGTTCCAAAGCTTTAAGCTTCACTTCCCAGCCATTCCCTTTTCCCTGGGACCCTTTCACTGGCATGGTGAAAGGATCCCTCTCTCACCAGCTGAGAGCAAATTCAGTAAATAAACATTTGGCACTCCATTTATGACCTTGTTTCCTTAGGATTTTATTTGTAGCAATCTAATAGCTGTGATTACACCAGACACTTTACAGAAAGTAGCCTTGGATTCTTTTTCAGGTGCTTTCCAGCTCCAGCTGTGTAGTTCAAATTCCTCTCTCTAATTCAGGCCCTTGAAGCACATTATTTAGATATGTTGCCCGTTTTCCTACTCAGCACGAGGAACAGTCAAGTTCAAACTACCTCATGAGCACTCTAAAATGATAGAGCTATTGCTCTGAAATGCAAGAAATATGTGTGGTATCAGCTTTTTTTGTTACTGCTATTATTTGATAAACTCAAGAAGCAGAAATCGCTTCTTTCCAAAGGCCAATCTGCCATGATCTTAAACCACTCAGCTTTACCAGCTGCAGACCAGCAGCACTGGTTTCAAACGTCTCTGCAGGGATTTTATATTTATTTTACTAATCAGCAAGGACAGCTCCTGGTGCCACTGAAGGGCCCAATCCTAAACAGCTGATCCTCAATAGCTGCACTTTGTATCTGCAGCTGAGACACACTGCTGGGAATGCTGCTGGGAATGCTGCTGGGGCACACTGCTGGGAATGCTGCTGCCCTGGGAATGCTGCTGGGGCACCCTGCTGCCCTGGGAATGCTGCTGGGAATGCTGCTGGGGCACACTGCTG
>VXBS01009533.1:41292-65901 GCA_013400255.1 Sitta europaea
CAGCACCCCCCAGCACAGCCCAGCACATCCCAGCACACCCCCCCCGGTCCCTGCAGCCCGTGTTTGCTGTCTCAGGCTGACACCAGCCTCCAGAGCAGGCTCAGAGCCTCCTTCAGCTGGGTTCAGGCTGATGCAGCAGGTGATGGGCTCATTTCTGGGGCTGCTATCATAAAATTTGTGGTTTGCAATCTCCTAAGACAGAAGAGGTTTGTGCAGACCATCACACAACGGGACAGGGCTGGAGAAAGATAAGGCTCATCACAAAGTGAAAATTATAGTTAGAGTATTTTATCAAGACTTTCATTTTGTTTCCATTATATACTTTATATACAAAGGAAAATAAAGAAATAAAACTGTTGACTTTTTGGAGATTGTGTTTGATTTTTCTAGCTGGCTCTCATTTCAAAGGCCTTCAGAAATAATTACATTGCTTGTTTAGAAAGATTTGATATATAATTTCTATTCTTATCTTACTTCACTTGAGAATTCCTGAGGATATCCATAGATGTTTACTTCAGGATTCCCAGACTTGAATGGATATCCTGATTCTTTGATAAGTACATTCTTTATCCTAAATGTTCATTAGATACTAAAGTTGAACACACCCCAATAAAGAGTTAATCAGTGTCTAACATTGCTCCCAGTCCTGATGTCAGCTACCAAGGTTTTCTTCTTGTGATATAAAATAATTCTACCACTCATTGAGACTCCAAGTTCAACTGATGTTTAAGAATTTATTAAAAATACATGGGTAATATGTGTGCCAGTATTTCCAGTTAAAGTACACATAAAGTAGGGGAAAAGGCATAATCTTCTTTTTCTTTTCCTTAAGGTCACTTGAAGTGTGATTATATTCACACCTAATAAAATTAATGAAGGGAATGGACAACTGAAATACTCTCCTGCCTCCCAGAAATCAGTTTTTTCCCCATCCCCTTTCTACCACTCAGCACTTCATTTCCAACCATCACACAAGCTTCTGAGGCCTGTCAAATCCAGTAATTTGCTCCCAACAATCTTACTGATGAAAATTGTTTAGGCAAGATGTGAGCGATCATGAAACAGAAATTAAAGAAATTGCTTCCACTATTGAAATTAGTTAAGCTTTGGCATAGTTTAAATTTTATCACCTTTAATTTTTTATTTTTTTTTTTTTTTGCTTTATAGCTTGAGTCCAATTTTCTGCAGGTGTGAAACACGCTGCATTATGTTGTTCCCACTGGCAATAATCAGAGTATTGAGGAGCAAACCCTGTCCCCCTGCAGCTGCAGGTGATGCTGCTAAATCAGGGCTGCCCTGGTTCCCCTGCACAGAGAATTCACATGGAGCAGCCAATCCCACTCCCACAGGTGACAGAACCTGGGCACCAAAAGGTCTGGAGAGCTGAGAGATTCCTGATGGTGAAAAACAACACACAAAAAAGGAACTCACAGGCACCATGGCAGTTTTTAGCCAACCTCCACACCAGCATTCTCCAAGCTTTGGATAATCAATATTTAAGCAGGATTTTACTCCATTACTGACACTGCAGTTATAAACTACATGTACATAAATATTTTTTACAAGCATTATGCACTGAAAGTTTTAAAGATAAAAATGTTGCATTGAAGAAGCTGTAAGAAGGCAGGGGAGGGCATTTATTAGGTAAATGCTCTTGGAAAAAACAACATTCTGGGACCTGCTCAGCAAATAAACTGCTAAGGTTCCTGTTTGTGTTTAAATTTGACTGCATTTGGCTCGTGTTTGTCTCTTTGTCAATGCTACAACAAACTCATTTAGCCAGAGACTATGAATTTGAAATGGTGCCATTTTTATAAGAAAGACACTATTGTAGTCCAAGTCACTGTTGTCCTAATTACAATAATATTGCAGTTTTATATAATCAACAACAAAATCACTGTTTCTTTTTTCTTTACATACCTAATGTTGCCTCATGCAAACCAAGGCCATTTTTTTTTTGAGAGATGAGGCATATTTTAAGATGTTCTGTTAAAAAACTTTGTGTGTTTTTTCCTCAGTTACACTTTTGCAATGTTAATGACCCTTAAATATGAATTTAACCACTATAAATATAGACTGCACAGAGATTCAACAGATTTTAATTAATGAACACTGCTAATGTGCTTTAACCATTAGCTAGTGCTGATTGTTTTACTCTGTCAGTGTCAGATTGTTTTACTCTTTCTTTATAACAGGCCAGCAGAGACACAATTAACAACAGGACTATTTTTATATGGCTAGGTGAGAAAGCCTGTGTTTGCTGGCAAACTAAGATTAAAAACCATCATATAAAATAAGATGTGTGTGCTCAGCTAGTGCTTTTCTGTTGTTTTGGCTGTGTTTTTATGTGCAAGTCAGGGTAGAGATTCTGCACATTAGTCAGAAAGAAAAATGCATATGCTGCCACAGGGAAAGCAAATTCTTTTGGTGTGGCAGTGAAATGTGCGTACTGGGAAAAAAAAAAAATCCCCCAAAAATCAAATTTGAATGTTCTAGAGGAGGTAATGCATAGTTGGTGCCAAGAATTTACATGAATCCATATTCAGTGAACAACCATTTTGTTGAAAGATTGTAATGGCTGGCAAAAATAAATAACGTGACCATAATGAAACCTGGGGGGACCATGTTTTCTTATTTTCCCAGGGACTTCTGGGGATTTTTAATTTTTTCTTTTGCTCTTCTGATGCCTTTTTTGGTCTCACTCACTCTTTCTCTCCTAATCTTCCCAAATCTTGACAGGCTGAAATTCCACTTCATTCTGAGGATCTCATTACCTGCCTGATGGGGTAATAGGAGACAATCTGCCTGACAAAGCCTCACCATTATTTACCAACTCTTTTGTTTTCCTAAGAGGATCCTGTGCTTCAAACCCTTCAGCTGGCTTTGGAGTTGGGCTGATGGAAGCCCTGCAGCCAGGGGTGGCCACACAAAGCATTGTTTGGACCCAGCAGGTCAGATGAGCATTCTTTCCAAAATGAAGCCTTTTCTTCACTGTCCTTCTTTGCTATAATCTCACAGGTAGCATGACAGTTGTTGTCATGGTAACAATTTTTTATTGAATAAAACTGCAATAATCTCATAAAAACCTGCATAACTTCTTGACATGTAAATTATTAGTGCCTCAAAGCTGAAGGAACTTATTCTTATTTGTTTTTCATTGTTGCTTGGGTTTTTTAAATGCAAAAACATAGTTTTGAGCCTTATCATCTTGCATTATTGCATGAGACCGCTTCCAAACACAAAATCTATGAATTAGAGGTTTCACTAACTGAATAAAGAAAATGTATATGAAATATGAATCTGTATAAAGCACTACAGAACTTGTTAACATATGCAAATTACCCCCATAAACTATCCTTGCATATCTTGGTGTTCACGCAGCTATATAAATACACACACACATAAACTGTGGGAATGTTGCACGAGTGTTTAAGGGTTCTTTTGCAGATCATGTGTTATTATTTCAGCCCTACCTTCTGTGCCTGTGTTTGGATGTGTTTTTATTATTACCATGAACAGCTCCTTCACTGCCAAAGCTCCTGAGCCCAGTGTGGATCAGATCTCTGCAGGAAGGTTCCACCCCAGAGAGCCCAGGAGCCAAGGACCAGGGGAGACAAACTCAGACAGCAGCAGAGAGACAAGGAGGTTGTTGGACTCGATGATCCCTGAGGTCCCTTTCCAACCCAGGAACTCCAGGATTTCCTGGTCCTGTGAGGAGAGGCTGTAAATCCTGGGAAGCAAAGCTGCCAGCACATGGAGCTGCTGCTGCCTGACCTAGGGAGCCCACAGCACCTCAGCACCACGGAAAATGTCAAGGGCTGCTTTGGGAACAGATGACAGAGGGCTTGGGTGAGTTCTTCAGATCTTCCCATGCTTAGAGGAAAGCATGTAAAAATTAAAAAACCCTGCTTTTTTAAATGTCCAGTGGACCCTTAATGAATGAAAAATGAATGAGGCAATAGGTGACACCCTAAGCAGAGGTAAAGGATGGAGATGCAGCCCAGAACAGTCCACTGAGGGAAAAATGGGCAACTTGTGCTTGCCATGCTGGAGAAACAGGAAGGCCAGCATGCATTCTGCTGTTTCCATGGCAGAATCCAATATGCAATCATTTCTGGAAGCAAAAATGAGAAAGGAAATTTGTGTATGTTACAGATGTAATACTGGTGTGCTGGTGATGAGAACCACATAAATATACAGATACAAGACTTCTCTTTATCTTCTGCAAAGAGAAAAACAACAACAAAAGCTTCCTTGCAATGAGAAATTGTACAAGGAGGAATAGCTTCCCAAGGGAAATAACAGAATCCTCCTCAGTGAAGAGTTCACTCTCTTGCACAGGATGCTGGAATAATGTATTCTAAGGGAAAACCCTAGAAAGACAGGAAGATTAACTAATAGGGTAATTTGTCTTTCCCAGCTGTAATTTATTTGACTCTAAGTAGTGAAATAGTGTGATGCTGTCATGATCTTGTTTATGATGATTAAGGTAAGGAAGAAGGAAAAGAGGGTTATTCATACAACTCTGTTTTAGGCTCAACTGGCTAAATTAGATACCTAGCTGCACCAGCTGCCTGCTCTACCTGAGGGAGGAAGAGAGAATCATCCACTCCTGGAATCCTCCTCTTTTGGCTGACTGGAGAGGAACAGAAATTAAACTGGCCAGCTAATCTGAATGCCTAAAATTCAGTCCTGTGACTCGTCTCTTTTGTGGATGTACCCAAAAGAGGCCCCCCAGCCTCCAATGCCAGCCCTCCAGGAACTGCAAGCATGCAAATGTGACACTCCAGCAAGCAGCACAAGGAGAACCTTGCAAGAATTGTATGTCACTAAATTTAATTACATTAAATTCTGTCACAGAATCCCAGAATCCCAGAGCCAGTGAGGCTGGGGAGCCCTCCCAGCCCCCCATCCCAGCTGTGCCCACCCTGTGCCCAGCCCAGAGCTCTGGGTGCCACCTCCAGCCCTTCCTGGCACAGCCCAGGGATGGGCACTGCCCCCCTGCCTGGGCAGCCCCTGCCAAGGCTGCCCACCCTTCCCATGGGCAAATTCCTGCTCAGGTGCCCCCTGAGCCTGCCCTGGAGCACTTTAAAACCATTTCCTTTTGTATATATCTCTGGCTAAACACCTGTGTGCACTTATATACCCATATAGGCACCTGTAAACACTTTCTGGAATAAACTGCAACTGATACAGCTCATATTTTGTTTTTAATATTAAACATGAGTAACAAAACGTTACTTGCTTGTTTTGCCACTTTGTTTTATGTAAGTAGTTGAATGCAATCTCACTGAAATGCACAGAAAGAAAGATTTCAGTACTTTATAGACCTATGGGAAGTGGCAGATGCTGCCCTAAAGAGTTGGTAACCTAAACCAAAGGTTTTAGCACCTAAAAATCTGACTCAATGAAAGAATCTGAAATAATCTAACCGTTTTGTCTGTATTAAATTATGTAGTACCATGCAGGAAAATGCAAGAAGCCGTTTCTTGGTTCCAACAGAAAAAAAACCAATCCTTTCATACCTTTGATACACTAAGTGATGTTCAGCTCCATAAACAGAAGAGGTATCCAGACTGCTTCTCCCAAACATCACCTATTTCTCACTGCAATTTCTGAAGTAGACACTTCAGGAGGTTAATGAAGCCTCTGAAGAATGTCAGTGTCACGCAGCACACAGAGTCACAATCTCTGCACAAACGCACGCCCTACCCCGCTAACACAGCAGCGTTCCTGCAGATGGCTCGTGTGCCGTTTCAAGGGCTTTCTATCATGTGAGGGAAAACGGGCAAAACATATTGTATGCAAATGTGTGACTGCAGAAGCTGGCTGTGCCTGGAGAAGGAGGCTGTCAGGCTGCAGGAGCGTGCCTGGGAGCTCTGAGCAGCTGCCACTTCCACCAGGGCTGGGCTGCTCAAACTCACCGGTTTGGAACTCTGGTGCTGCCTCTTCAACATAACGTTTCGGAGTCAGGAATACAACAGAAATACATATTCAGGTTTAGGGCTATGGATTCCTCCCTGGTAATCATCCTGATGTTACCTGGGTTTACCTGTGTGGATCGAACAAGGAGGAATCTTCTGCTTTTCCAGTTTTAAGGCTGGCAGTTCTTTCTTGCTACAGCTTATGAGATGGTGCCATTAGAGAGCCTGCAGGTATTCCTTTGCAAATTCCCCTGGGTGCCTGTTTGTTAGGATTAGTACACGGTTTGAAACATCACAGGCAACAGCAGAAGGGCAAAATATATTTTATGTTTGGCTTAAAGAATTATGTTTTCCTTTCATGCTCTTTTTTTTTTTGTATTCTCCCTTTAGATATCACCCTCGCTATAGAATATTAATTGATATTTGTGAGAGAAGTGGGAAATAGCTCCTCTTCTGTTCAGGACTTTTTGAAAGACTGCTTGTCTCTAATCAATTGACTATTTCATCAGCATTCATTCTGCGAGGTCCCCAGGCAAAGGCAGTAAAATTGGATGATCACTGTACACTGTATTACCAAGCAGAAAAAAAGGTACTGTAAGTCTTGTCGATTCCAATGGAAGTTACAGGTTATGCTCAGGTGTACTGTAAAAAAAAAATAGAAATAAATAATAAAGCAGCCTTGGCTGTTTACTGCAGAAATTTTTTCATTTGTGACTTTGTGTGGGGAGAACAGAAAGTGGCTGATATCATCTCGCAGCTTTGATGCTCTGCTGGCTTTGTTTGGGAGAGTGAAGCCTGGAGAGCCAGCAACTGTAACCCAGGGTGCAAAAGCAGGGTCTGAAATATTGAAATATCGTTCCCCCAGGCCAGCAAACGGCAGCAGAGCCCTTCTGGGCCCCAGGGCAGGGGCACAGTGGCATCAGCTGCCCAACAGCCCCCAGGGCTGATTCCAGAGGAATCCCTGCTGGCAGCAGCTCCACGGGCAGTTGAGAGCTGTTTTCATGGAAAAACAAGAGCTGCAGACTCAGCACTTAACCAAAGACAGAGGAGTCAGCTCAGGGCAGGGTGGGGAATGACCAGTGCCAGAGAACAAAAGTGGATTCTGAATTGCATCTCATTTTTCCAAATATCAGGTGTGTCCATCAGAGAGATGTCTAACACAGGCCACTTAATGAAGGATTTGTGTGTTGGTCTCTGGTGCTCTAAAGCCAAGTCTCTGTGCTAGCAGAGGAATAGAAATTGCAGTAATCAAAGTTTCTGTGGAAATATTACCACACTGAACTTAATTTTATAACCTAGAACTTTCTACCTTGTGATGAGACCCTGTTGACATTTCCTGTGATTGAAAAAGCTGAGATTATGCTCCAGACCAGTTCTATGGCATTTCACTGAGCATCAGTCTGGCAGGAACCTGTGCTGCTCTACTTCCTCTCATCCCCCTGTTTTCCACTCAGGCATCATCCCCTGGCCAGCAAATGGGCTTATGTCACCAGCCAAGCTGCTTAGAAAAATGAGATAACACAACTTCAAAGCCTGCAAAACCAAACCATGCCACTCTTTGAAATACCTTTTTTTTTTTTTTTCCCTTCAAAATTTTACATTTGGGGAAATGGGGAGAAATCCATGCTGAGAATAGATTTAAACTTGTAACCAGAAGAGAATGCATCAAAACCTGAGTCAGAGCCTTATTTTCACACAGTCACAGAACACAAACACGGTGACGCATTTGATATGTACAAATGGAAGCGACCACAAAGGATTTGAGAAGCAGGATACCTGCAACAAGAACAAGATGTTTGTGTCTAGGAGGCAAGAGGAAAAACCACAGTAGGACAGATTCCTGTAGTTACACAGGGTATTCACCTAAGACTGCCAAAATTTCCTCTGCTCTGCCATCACATGATCAGCACATGGCAGCTCTGTCTGTCTGTCCTCATCCCAAAACAGGAACATCATGGAAAGATGAATTTCTCTATTTGGAAGAACTCCATAAGGAATTATGTCTTCAGTTCTGATCCCAGCAGATTTTTCCTGCAGAGTTTATCTTCACTATGTGTCATCTGCACAACTTTCCTTTGTGCCAAGGGAATGCCTGTGTGCAAAAAACGAACAATTTGTGACAAATTGCTGCCAGTGAATGGGGAGGAGGAAAGGCAGTGTTTGTCTAAGAAACCAGCACACTTCAATAGCTCCACACCTTGCACAGGTGGGTCAGGCCTGGCTCCTAAGGACCAGTCAGTGCCTTCAGAACCTCCACACTCAGGTGCCTCCTGCATTGGCACAAACTACTCAGAGCAACCCCACTGATTTTGGGAATTCTGTATTGTCAGGTAACTGGCTTAGTACAACAGGACTGTATAGAGTGGGATAACTAAAGGATCAGCTTATAAACCCCTAAAGAATATTAATTTCATCATGGTCCTTGAGCTCATAAGAACGTTACAGAAAGATAATGGCATTTTTGATCAGACCTCACAAGAAATGACATGCACAAAAATAGCAGCACATGCTGAGAACTGTGTTTGCTCGAGGCTCAGCAGCCAGGCAGGTTAAGGAGCTGACAGAGCCCTGGGCTGAATGTCCTGAGCCCTCCCTGAAGGCTGTGTGTGAGCATTTTATGCACACACACACTCACCAAAGAAATCTCACACAAAACTCCTCGGTACCACAGCTACTGCAGGTGATTATGCACAAGAGGAGCAAGTGGAGGAACAAGACAACAGGAAAATATATATTTTTTTAAAACAACTGTTACATTGCTGCCATGTTTTACAACATCTGCTGGTTTTTCCCTTAGCTTCTGCACTGCCTTTGCATTTACCCTTTGGGCTAATTTGTACTTGACCCCAGTGCTGCAGTCCCTTTACTCCACAATTTTGTGACAAACTATCATTGATTTAACAGTCATGCTCAGTGCCTTAAAAATCAATGATAAAAACCCCAGCAAGACAGTGCAGTTGATCTTGATAACATTTCAGGTCAGGTTTTTATCACAACTTTCTGATTCGTCAAGTTACTTTATCACTATTCATGTCAGACGTTGTGTGTTGATTTCATAGGGAGCTGATTTTGTCCTTTTGCAAACAATTTGTAAGTGGAAGAGAATGAATAGCTTGGGGAGAACTGGAAAGCAAAGCTGCACTATGGACAGTGTGGTCCTAATTCACCTGGCTGGACTGAAGAACTCTGCTCTGATTTAAATTTTTTTTTAAAAAAAAGAAAGAGAAAAAGGATAGAATTTCTTATCTGCAGTGGTGTAATCAAGGGCAAACCTTGATCCAAGGGAAAACCTTGTTTCAAGGGAAAACATTCCTAAGTAGATGTGCTTGTGCCAAAACTGAAAATTGATATTCTGACTCAACTGAAAGCCTAAACCCTTTCCAGTAAAGACCTTTCATGGAAGCATTTAAGGACAAAATATATCATTACTGTAAGCTTTTTCATAATGTTACTGTTTTCAAGTGGCAAAGGCAAAAGCATTTGTAGAGCAATCTCAGACTGAATTCCACTGTGTGTACTTCATTTTTTAAATATATTATATATTTATATTTTTTATACCCTTAATATTTAGAAATTATTAAAGTTTGTCTGTTTACCTTAATTCAGGCAAACTATGAGAGAATTCTCTTCCCTTATGGCTTTTGTTCTTTTTCCATCTGTGTCCTTTTTTATTTCACCACCACGTTTGTCACTCTGCTTCAGTCGCCTCCTGTCTTTCAACATGACACTCGCTGTCTAAACACTGCCGGCTTCGCTGGGAGCGAAATCGAGAGATTTCACTCCTCGTTCCTCTCCAGAGAAAAGGGATCCTGGAACTCTGCTGTCAGGAGACAATACCCACTTTGGCTCCCATTACCACCTCTGCACGTGTTTTGGGGAATTCGTGAATCCGTGTAGCTGAGAAGGTAACACACAAACAGAACACACTCAAGGAAGGGGTTGTGTGTGGGGGGGGTTCATCTTTTCTTTCTTTTTTTTTTTTCTTTTTTCTTTAAATAAGCAACAGAACTGGTTCCAATTACCCTTATGGATCTTCTAAGCTTGCTCATTCATTTACATAATATTCTATCTTCATTGCAGGCATAGATACAGAGCTCACAGACAAATGGGGAGGGAAAAAAATTGAATCTTGGGGTTCTCACTCCCAGAAGAACAGATAAATCCTTTTTTTTTTTTTAAATGTTTTAACTGAGCTTCTACCCCAGTGTGCCCTTTTACATTTAAAAGTGATTAAACAAGATTTACAGAAAAATTAAATTATTTCCCATCTGTAATACTTGCCATAACGAAGTAATTCCACAGATTTCAATTCTGATCTTTAATTCTTTAAGAAAATTAATATCATAATTAAAAGATTAAAGTGCACAGTTTCGGCAAAGAACATATTCTCCATATACACTATTAGCTTTCACAAGCAAATTCATCATTTTTGGAGGTGGGGAGCAGGGCTTACTACTGTAGATTACATAGGAATTGCAGTTTAAAAAAATTCAATTTCCTTCTCTAAACTTTTCTCTTTTTCTGGACTGTGCTGGTGTCTCTGCTCCAAGAGAGAAATGGGTTATTTCAGAATAAACCCTGAGCACAGCGCTGCGTGCAGACAGCACAGAAGTGAGCAGCACTCCTCGCAGATGAGCCGGGGCAGCACTCACTGCTCCTCCCTGCCCAGGCAGGGGAGCAGAGCCAGCAAACCCTCCGGGCAGGATGGCCCAGGGGGCACCGAGACGCAGAATAAAAGCCAAGCAGAGGATGCCACGGCACTCAGAGAGCCCCACAGGGGCTGGCACACGCTGCAGGAGGGACAGAATCCCAGAACTGGGCTGGGAGGGTCCCTGAAGCTCATCCTGTGCCACCCCTCCCTGTCAGCCCCCTGCCCTGCCCCAGTGCCCCCAGCCCCAGTGCCCAGCCTGGCCTGGGGCACTGCCAGGGATCCAGGGGCAGCCCCAGCTGCTCTGGGCACCCTGTGCCAGGGCTGCCCACCCTGCCAGGGAACAACAGCGTCCTCATCTCTAATCTAAACCCACTCTCTGTCAGTTTGAAGCCAGTTTTTACATCCCTCTACTGTTTCATTCCAGTTCTAGACAGTCAAAATATCACCTGGCATTGCTATAATGCTTCTTTTCTAGCCAGGAATGTAAGACCAGGTCTAAGGTACCCATTGGAGAAAGTGCATCGTGTTAGAACCTCAGAACAATGACAGGTTAGAGCCTTCATCTGTATTTCGTGCACTGCCTTCCCCTGAAGCCCAAAAATAAAATGCCTTGTACTGCATCCTCATTACATAAGTACTATATATAGAGAGCATATGAGTTCCTCTTCTGTTTCAGAGCAGAAAATTGAGTTTTGAGGGAAGAAAAGGTTCAGCAGAACTTTGTTTAATCCTGAGTAAGAACACTGCCTAGTGATGCCTGTGTTGTACAAAAGTCAAGGCTGAAATTGGCAGTGGGTGGAGATCTCTTTAAGGGAATTAAGTAAGTGGATAATGGAAGTGAAATAGTCTTAGTGGGGAAAATAATAAAAATTCCTTGAACTCTGAAAGGAGACAATTTTCTTATAAACTTTACAGAAGAGTTAATGTAATTTTAAGAGGACTAAAAAAAACTTCAAAAAACTTGAAATATTTTACAGAGAAACATTTCCTTTATCCCTTGATGTTGCTAACTGTGGGTCAGGAACAGAAAGCAGAGGAAATAGTAACAGCAACATTAATGAAGGTAACACTGTTGTCTTTCACTTTTCCAGCCTTGACATTTGGTTACATCAGAGATTAAGACAGACTCCACTGCCTCTATTTCAGAGACTTTCCACTCATTCCTGTCCCATGTAATGAAATCAGGAACATTCTCTGAGTTTCGAAGCACAGCAGAGAAATGGATTTTGTTTCTCAGCCAAAGAGCAGGAGTGCACGTTGGTGCTTCTGTGGAGCAGCAGCCTGGAAACCTGCACCCCTAGGAGTGTCCTGTAAAAAACATGGAGAGGCCAGGGATCCTAAGGGATAAATGTGCAAAATTCTCAGGGTTACAGCAATAAACCTGTCTGATGATCTACTGCAAGTCTCTACCATAAAGGCTGTTTTAGTAATGGTGACAAGCAATTTTGCTGTTAGAACACACTTGCTTTTGGACAAAACTCTTTCATGGAGCCCAACAAGCCATAAGAATGTGGAACTGTCATTTCAGAGGCAGTTTGGTGTCTCTCTTTCCCCCAACATGCTTGGGGAACAGGTGAAACATTTTCCCCTGGAGCCAGCCCCTTTTGCTGTTCCCTAAACTGTGTGCAGCCATTGGTCATTTCTGCTACAATCCTCTATAATAAAGTTTTCCTAATGAAGTTTTGACTTGTAATTCATCTCTCATTACCTTTCTTCACACTTTTCCTTCCTCTTTTACTCACTCTCCATTTTTACTTAACATCTCTTTCATTGATATTCCATCTTTTGTTCTCTTTTATTCCCTTACTCTCATTGCATTTACCATCTTTTAAACTTCATCTTAACAATTTACTAGATTTTATTCATCTCCTGATTAGTTTTCTCTCAAAGTTTTCAGTTTTGGGGTTTTTTTTAATCTCTTCTTTACAGTGAATACTGCTTGGATAGGGGCCATGTCTTTATCACAGATTATAAATATATATACAGAGATATAAATTATTTTTGTAGTAGGTTTTGTGATCAGAAACCATCTTTTCTTTTCTTGCATTTATCTTTCTCCTTTTTTCTCCTAGAATACCACATAAATCCCATTTACATAAGGAATGACAGCATTCAATTTTCCTTCCTCCTTCTCCCACACAGTTTTGTTTGGTTTGGTATTTTTATTCTCATTTTATTTAATTAAGTCATTTGCTCACCTAGAGCTTGGCTGGAATATCTTCTGAAATCACCTCCTTATTACGTTTGTGCTGCTGTGTAATTTAAAGTAACTCAACGTATAAAAGCTGTGCTTTAGTAAAAGAACTGAAATGCAGGCTGGAAAATTCACATATCATTTTTGGCACAGTGAAGCAATTCAGCACAAAGAAGACACGAAGATCTGTTGGAGAAGAGCTGATTGAAAAGCTGGAGCCTCAGGTATGACCACACAGTCACACCCTGAGCTCGTCACACTTGTGTTTGACAAAGCCTTGCTGGAGCTCTGTGTGCTGAGAGTGAGAGGATGGCTCTGGCTCCTCACATTCCTCCTCCTTTTAGCTAAGTAAGAGAGAGTGATGCCTTTGAAACTTTGTGATAGGATGCTGCTTTATTTCACAAGGTGCCTTGGCACACCTTCAATTACCTTGCTTTGACAGATGTAGACAAATCACTGAAAAGCACATTATCCTCAACCTAACACATTAGAATTAGAATTCCCTCTGCATTTCATGGCCAGATTTTGATGCCATTGCTTGTGCTGAACTCTTATATTGCCCTAAAATGGATTCTCCTGGTTTGGGGGGGTTTGCTTCCCTTTGCCTTCAGTGACAGCTGAGGATGAGCTGCACTCCATGTGTGTCACAGGGACTGTCAATACCTGCCTCTGCCAGGACAGGGACAAACTGGGCAGAAAGGATTCTAATATATTAATGCAGGAGGAAATAGTTTCACACTAATCCGACAAAATGAATAAATATAAGTAAAATATATTAAGAAGATTATGCTCTTCTCCTTTCTCTTTTCTGCTTTCACACAGTTAATTTCCCTTTTCACCATGTTTTTCCACAGCTTTCTCTGCTTTTCCCTTCCATCATCCATGCAAATCCTGTGGCTAATTGGTTAAGTCCACTCTACAGCCTAACCATCAATTCCCAGACACAGCATCTTTCATTTCAATGTTTTTGCCAGATTACAGTTGCACTTAGAGGAAAACAAATAAGTATGTATCATTGCCCTGCAAGTGCAGGAAAACAACAAACAGATAATTAAGCATCAACAAAATATCAATAGGATTAGAGCCGGAGCAAATCTTGATAAATCTTTCTCAATAACAATGCTCTAACTGCAGTGTCAGAAGGGAAATATAAATTTAGCCCATTAAAGTGTTGTTGGACAAAGACACATTAATACAGCTGTTAGTCATTTCCTTACGACTGAGGGACCCGACTATTGTGCTGCAGACGAAAGCTCCGGCCAAGAGAAGATTTGAAAATATGCAAATGAGTGCTAACAACATAATAAATACTTTATTATCCAGCCCCAACTCAGCAGCCTGCTGGCAGGGAGGCTGTGAGCAGAAGCTACACATACATACCCACTACAGACATCTCCGGCACCGTGGCGTGGTAGGGACCCTCCACGAACTCGGGGGCGTTGTCATTGATGTCCTGGACCTTGATGATGAATTCTGAGGGGGGCTCCAGGGGCTGGTTGGTGTCCCTGTCCACAGCCTGGGCTGTGAGGGTGTACTCAGCCTTCTCCTCCCTGTCCAGCCTCTTCATGGCATGGATGTCTCCAGTCTTGTCGTTGATCACGAAGATGGTCCCAGCTCCGTCTCCCGACAGAATGTACTTGATTTTGCTGCTGCCAGGGTCCAGGTCTGTGTGCAGCTAAAAGGGGGGAAAAATGGAAAAAAGAAAGAAAGGTATTTTAGAGACGAAAAAATGTACACACAGAATTTTGGTGGGGCTTTTTTTGCTTTGGTCTGACTATACATTTTGTCAGCTGTTCCTTTGTGCTTCAATCCCAGCTCCAGTGATCCACAGCTCGGCTTGAATACACATGGAGAGCAGGGATTTGTATGCATACTAATCAAAAATGGATGCAATCACAGACATAATTAGACTTTCTATTTAAAAAGCAGATGTTATATATATTTTAAATCCCCTTTCTAAAATGGAAATGCCTTCAGAACCATTACCAGCCCAAATGAACAAGTACAAAATGTCCTTAACCTATTAGATCAAAGGGTAAGGGAAGGGTTAACCATAACATATGTTTTAATCTAACTTCTTATTTTTAGTTATTACTTTCAGCTTATTTCCAGGTGACTGGAAATGGTTGGACACTGGCATCTATGGAATCTTGTCACAGACAGCAGTCACAGAAATTAAGGACTCTATCACAACTCAGATCTTTGTAGAACTTAAAAGGTTCTAAGATCTTTATTCTAAAAGTATGTGTCCTGGTGGAAGAACCATCTTCCCATTCTCCTCAAAGTCCCACCAGAAAAAATTGTATTAAATTTGTATTTGGCTTTTCAAAAAGCAAGAGAGGATTATAATAAACTGAAAGCAGTATGAGAAATATATTCTTTATTTTGATTCTTTTATTCATTAAAAACCTAGGGACAAAGGACTTCTATTGACTTTTTGGTAGGCTCAGAGCCAAATACTGAACATCAGATTATCTCCAATAATTTTTGAGTTCCAAGAGTGAGAATTGGTTGAGAATTGAGTGTGAATTTTTGTATCATATGTATCACTGTCGACACATTTAAAAATACAGGATTATAACTTGAATACACAGGAACAGGGGTTTAAATTCTGTTTACTGCTAGGTCTAACACACTCAATATGATCAATAAGAAGTGAATAACATCATTAAAAATGTAACTTGCCTTTATTATTATTATTTATCTCTGCCTCACCAAGGACAGACTGAAGGAAATATGCACAACTTGCTTAGGTTGCAACATGAGTTACAACCAGTACTAAAGACTTTTTCCTGTTTGCTCATTTTGTGCAGACAGCTCAACAGGAGCTGTTGCTGCTTTTGCATTTTGCTCTCAATTGATAGCAGGGGTTGCCAGGGCCAGGCAGCAGCAGTGTTTAATATAAGAGCTTGCATTAGTATATTAAAATAGGTGTGGAAAAAGCCTTGTATCCCCAGCTACGGCCAAACCTCAGGGAGATTCTTATGTCACAAGTGGCTCTGCAGGTCCTTCTGTCCAGAACTGGTCACACAGGTGTGTCTACAACTCCTCTGCCCAGGAATTCAGCTGTTCAAGGCTGGGAGAGCTCCCAGCTCTGTTTGCTGCAGTGAGCACAGCGGACAACAGCAGCCAGGGCTGATTGCCCCCTTGATCTGGTTTGCTACAGGCACAGAATCCTGGCCACCAGGGTTTGTTACAGAGACAGAATCCTGGCCACCAGGGCATCCCCTGCTCTGCAGTAAGGGCAGAACTCCCACGGACCACACGAGGTGTAAACTCATCCTCTGCTTTGCTGGGCAGCTTTTCATTACACCACCATTGTTTCAACAACTCTTTCCTTTAGCTGTGAGTGTGTATGACTCAATCCAGTTCACTCTTCCTACCCAGCCCACAGGAATGCACACAGGGATGTCAAGTGACAGCTGAGTCCCTTCTCCAAAAGTTCACTCTGGTTTTCTTTTTGCACCTGCTTGAGAACAATCAGCCTCATTTACTGAGCAGCTGCCTCTCCTCTCGGTGTCTGCTCTGCTCAGAAAGTTAGCACTGCTCCTGCCTTTAAGATTATTGTCCTTATGACCCTTATTTTCAGGGCCCCAGAGCCTGTAAAGATCGATCCAGAATCTGTGTTTTAAACAGATTGTTTATAATTTAAGCATCTGTTTGCTCCTTGAATAAAATCTATATGGCATTTACATTGCATATGAAGGTTTGGCAGCAATATTCCGAGCTGAGTTAGAGTGATGTAATATCACAGCATTGTCTGGACACCCACAGCTCAGCAGAGGAACTGGGAACATCTCAGCTCACCCAGCCACACAGTGAAAATCTGAACTTTTAAGAATAAACCAGATATCCCACACAGACATTTGAGAAGGCTTAAACATCCTTGAATTTGCTATTTGCTATAAAGGAAGAGAGGCTGTCTGTGTAATCTCAGGTTTTACCCGTAATATCCAACAGCAGTTATGGTTCATAAATCAGTTCTGGTAGATATTAATGCAGAGCTATAAAACCTTTGCAGTTCTAGTGAGATACCAACAGTTAAAATGATGAAAATTTCTATGATTACCATTAATCGTTTCCTCTAATAAGTTAAATTCCAATGTATCAAAAGCAAGAATTGCAATTTGCTCTTTAAATATTGCTATTTGAAACTATAAAATGAAGGGCTAAACATTAAACAAAGTACAAGAGATAGGAGTACTTTATAACAGTAAAGTTGAAACTAAGTCTGATGAGTGGAAGATCAGGTTTTTATCAAAAGATTTACAGTGGCAATTTTCTTTCTCTTTTTTTAAATAAAAAAAAAAACACAAGACATAAATGCAGCATTTACTACAATCTATGCAGAGCATCCAAACTGACTTAAATAATTAAAATAATTTTTTCTAGGTTTTGAAGTCCTTACACTCCAATATCAAAATATTATAGCAAATGACCTATGGAAGAGCCACTTCTTCAAAATCATTTTATTGTTTAGATTTAAGATTAAGTCATCATCACCTACTACAAAGTTATATCACAGACTGAAGTGCCAAGTCAGATAGCAGAGCATTTTTCCCAAGTAATATTTCCTCTCTTCTACCAGACATGAAGGATAATTTACTGCAAGAGTCAAGCTCCAGCAAGCTGTGTTCATGTGAAGATCATTAAACACGTAATTATATAGGATCTAGGTGAATGACAGAGGACATAATGAATATGAGAAATGAAGGGTGCTTTCTGCTCAAAAAGCCTCACAAATGTAAACATGAAACTGCTTTCCACATCTGCACCTTCTTTGCTACACCTATGTTTGAAAGCTGACCTTTTTCAGAGCAGCATCCAGATGCAACAAGAATTTCTGCTTAAAACAGAAAATGTCTGTATCAGCCCCAACGTCCCACTGCTAGAGAACACCCCAAAACAAACAGGCAAACACATTTACTGGAGAATCATGTTCAGAGAGAGGCAAAATCACTTCCATTATGTGAGATTCACTTCATTAGACTTCAAAGGAAGTGAAATCTTCTTCCTCCATCACTGCCCTGCCCGTGGGACTATAAATCCAAACACCTCTCTGTTAAAGCAGCGGGTGCAAGCCCAGCACCCAATTCATGCCTGGATTTATGAGACAGGAGTGACTTTGGCTCATCTCTGAGTTTTAATAGTGATGCAGATGCCCTGTATTCATACCTCACTAATAACCCCCCTGTAGCTTCAGCACAGATCATTTTTTTCCTTAAAAAATTAACTTCATTCCAAATGAACCCTCAGACTCCAGCAATTTCTAGCCTTTATTAATTCCTATGCTGTTCAGTCTGATAGTACAGATGGCAATCAGTGAAGGCAGGACTGACAGGAACTGCACACACAGAGTGCTGCCACAAAATTAACATTATTTTCACTAATGACCAATGGACATCTAAAAGTATTGCCAACACATTATCCAAGGGTATAAAATGCATTTATAGTCTTTCATGTATATATATTGCAAACATGTATAATTAAAATCCACGCCAGAGAATCTGCAGAGATGAAACTTATTCAAAGAGCCTCTATATTCTGCAGAGGCAAAAGTGCTATTCTGCAGTAAAACAGAACTCCAGGAGTGTGGGACTGTTATTAAATTTTCCTATTCCATAACTCTTTGTTCAGCATATTTTAAACAAGGTTTTCTTAGCAAGTACTTGGCTCCAAAGTGCATTTGCAGGCTGGGATTTAACGTGTGGACAGAGGCTGGTGGAGCTCCTTTGCAATTCTGAGCAGATTTACATCTCCTCTGCAGATGGGAGCTGTCTCACCTGCTCTCACTCAGCTACCTGGCAAACCCAAGGCAGGCAAAACAACAGGTTGCTGAGCACAAAGAATTCCATGTGTTCACCATCAGGGGAGTGCAGAATGCACCTGGGGCTGGGCCATGCCCAGAGGAGCAGAAAGCTGTTTGGTTTTCCTCTGCAGGAGGATTGGGCACTTCCAGCCCTCTCTGCCTTGTGGTGCTGCTGCACAGCTTGATGCACGACAGCCCATAATAGATCCCTCAGCAGTGGCAGGATCTGTAATGCCAATTTCCTTGTATTGATAAAAAAAACTCATAAATACAGAGATAATTCATGTGGGGAAGGGGAGGAATCGACACATTATGAAAATGCTCCTGGACATTTTTAATTAAGGCAAGAGAAGGCGGTATTATGTAGTCAAGTTTTTATTTGAGTTTCTTAGAAAGTAATTAATTCACCCTCATGTAATTACAACGGAATTACCCCCGTACTTGTTTCAAGGGAAAAAGAATCATCTGTCCTTAAAACTTCATTTTAAAATTTGCATCATGCTTCCCTGTCCTAACTCTGGGATCTTTTCTTTCAAGGGTGCCTCATTGATTTTCACCTGATGTTTCACAGACACAAGCACAACACACCAGCACTGTCCTAATGCTTCAGGTTCTTCTTCTATTTTTTACCTTTGCCTTGCAATAAAATTCCTCATTTATGAGGCGGACCCCATTTAATGGACTTTGAGATGGAATTTTCAGCTTTTTATGACTCCTTTCTGAAACTGCTGGGTTCTAAGAAGCTCTCACTCATTCTGTGAAAGTATGGAAGGGTTTTAGTGACTTTTACAACCATTTTTTATATATATATCAAAAACTGTATGCTGGGCTTGAAATGCTTTCAAAAACTGTAATGCATCTTACTCTTCAGGTGTTTCTGTACGTGGCTTTACAGGGGTGGTTTTTTTTTTTCCTAAAAACATGAACCTCTACTCCAGGAGTTACAAAAAGTATTTGTGTGTATTGTTGATGTGCCCTGACACATCAGGGACAATGAACATGTTTATTATTGACCCACGGTTTAAAGAGTCATTCTTAATTAAACTATTATAAACAGATTTGATTCGCACGCACACAACACAGAATTAATAAAGTGAATTTAATTTCACTTTAATAGAATCTTTCATTTTCTCCATGGATAGGCTGATCCCATCTTCAGTAATGGGAATTATAAGTGCACAATGGGGAAGAGGAGAATCAAATATTCTGCATTATTATTCAGGGTAATGACAAATTAGGGCACAGAGTCGATGCTCTGGGCATAACGTCAGTCCTTGGAACACCTTCAGAAGGGAAACAGACATGTCCATGGATGGCAAAGGGTCCATTTAAGATCCAGGAATCATGTAAGCTGAAGCCTGTGGAGTAACTGTCAAAAAACATTACTGCTCACACTTCTCAGCTGCAGTTTCATAACCAGATTCAAAGGGAATTAGAGTAATAATATCCCTAACAATTTCATTTAAGAGTGTAATCTCTGCTTTTGTCTGCCTCAGTTTCCTACCATGTCATTTGAGTATCTTTGATTCCAGATGGCTTCTTTTATGTTTCTGTTTATTCTTTTCTACTGCTTTTTTATTCTATTTGATTTGCTAATTTTGTCTCTGTTTATATGCATGCTGCAACTGTGCACAAACGACTTTTCATTGCTTACCTTTTGGTATCATCCCACGGTACACTGGAGTGAACTGTTTGAAAACTGCAGACAGGCCTGGGTTCTAACAGTTAGGTTATTTTAATCCACTGGTTATGACCAGTTTATGATGTATGGAAAGAGCTCAGGAACCTGCCTGAATCTTGATCTAATCCTTCCTGGTCACAGTGCTGTTGGTCCTTTCTGTATCATGTACTGCCTTCCTCAGCAGGCTGAATTAACAACCTTTAATATCTAATTTTGTTTAATGCCTTGGGAGAAAAAAAACTATAGCTCTACTTGTTTTTACAGATGGGAGGAAGAGAGGAAGAGATAAACCCACACTCAGTCTCACAAAGATTCACATTAGGAAAAAACATCCAGACCGTGGGACTACTCAAGCCATTCTTAGACAGCTCCATGCATTTATCTCCAGTTAATCTTGACATGAATTTGCAATTAGAATTTTAATGTATTTCTGGTGATGTTCCACTGTTGTGTTCCCCCTGCCAAGGGAAGGTCCTAGGAAGGAGGGAACCAGGCTCCCAG
Organism: Sitta europaea; assembly: GCA_013400255.1. Classification (NCBI taxonomy): domain Eukaryota; kingdom Metazoa; phylum Chordata; class Aves; order Passeriformes; family Sittidae; genus Sitta; species Sitta europaea. Next base: position 62,053 of record VXBS01009533.1, read on the forward strand.
AAGCCTTCCCCACCTGCCCAGCCCACGCCCAGCCCTGGTGTCTGTGCTGGGAGCGAGGACACGGCGCTGTGCTCCCACCAAACCCCGCTGACTTTCCCGCACGCCTCCCTGTTCCTGAGTCCTTATGCTAGGCCAGATGATAGCTAAAGCTTTCTGTTTCCCTAGCTCTGGCCTTGGCCCTTTCCATTTGGGAATACCATCTGTCCTGCCTTCTGTCCTGAGCCCACACCTGCCCCGTCCCACCTGCCTGGCGCCTCCGTCCCTGCGCGCGGCTCTTTAGCGCCCGAGTGTCCCGTGTCAAGTGGCCTCAGATGGCTGGCACCTTTTTGTAGCTGGCTCTCTGCCCAGCTGGGAGTTCATGCAACTATTTCTGAACCCAGACTGCTGATCCTTTCCCCTGTTCCAGCACACACCGCTCCTGTGAGCAGCTCTGGATTTTTTTAACCCAACTGTCCCTGACACTTGGAAGCAAGCGATGAAGTTGTGTCACGCTGCCGAAGAGGAATCCTTTCCCATCTCATTTACTTCCCTATTATTTCATCTACAATGAACAGTGGCTCACCACAGGAGATCTGAGAGCTGGGCATAGAGAGCCTCAAAAATTGCATGCAGCTCTAGTCTTGTAAAACATATTCCCTCTTTTGTGTCTTTATGGGGGAAAAAAAGTATCTGTCATCTCCCACTGCTTGGGGTCAAGCTCTTACATTAACAATTCCAGTGCTTCAGGCATTATAATTAACTGTGCCTCCTCCTGCACTCGTCACTCTCTTCCCAACTTAGTGAAAGAGCAGCAAAGCCATTTCCTCCTTCCTCCAGCTCGTCAGTCTTGGACACAAACTCTGCTGTAGCTCCTGCAGCATGTAAGGCTTGTGAAGCCTCCAGGAATGACTTCAGAGGGCTCTTCCCTTTGGGCTGTCAATTTTATTGCCAGCAGAGGCGAACTAGATGATCCATCCTCAATACAGACAAAACATGGAGACAGCTGTACAAAACCATAAGCTATAGGAATCCCCACCCCACAGGCCAGCCAGCAGCTCAGCAGTTCCCATATCCCAAATCCTACTCTGTTGCTCGTGTAACCATCATCATCTCATTCACCATGGCCTGAGCTTTTCTGCCGTGTTGTTTGAGCTGCATTTTTCCTTTCCTCCTTAAAAGCTTATTAGAACTTGCCAGGCTTCACTCTCAGGCCCAGAGTTCACTGCAGTTGAGCACCAAGGCCTCTTTGTGTTGTTGAAATTATTTCCTCAAGCGAATGTCAAAGCCATATCTCAGGATACATAGTCTTTGGATTGCAGAAGAGGAATAAAAAAGTTAATCACAACGTAGGCACAGCAGTAATTTGAAGGCTGCTTACAAAATCTGCCAAGCTAGAGCCTAGATCAGCTGAGGTACAGAAAAGTATGACAGGCCAGAGTGGTCAAAGGGAAGAAGATATTTCTATTTATATAAGATTTTCTATTTATTTATATATTTAGTTGTCATGATTTTAAAATCCTTCAAGATCCTGCTTTCAGCTGCTTTCACCAGCCTGGCTTCTTCTCATGCTTTGCTCAAAATGATTGGAAGGGTCCCAGAGATAAAATATTTAACCTGTCTTCCTTTTTAATAAAAGAATTTCAAATTCATGCAGGATGCCTACTGCTAATAACATTTAATAAAACCAGCCTGAAAGCAGTAAAATACTCTTTTTTTTTTTTTTCTGGAAGGTAATTTTTCAAATTTAAGATTACTGCTTAACATCCTTTAGTGTCTGAACAAGGAAGTACTGTCTAAAACCACATAATGTGTAAAGCTGGCAGTGCAAATAGAAAGCTCTTCTCTAGCAATTGGCTGTCAAACACAGCTACAGTGCAGAAATATAAACATCAGCTCTGCAGCCAGCTCGAGCTAAAATTGAAAGCTGTTGAGAAGGTAACAGTGAAATAAAGAGAGCTGAGAAATTAAATTGTGGGTACTTACATATTGCTTCCCTTATAAACTATCTGCTTACAGGTGACAACATGACTGATTTCTAGTGCACTTACACTAACCTGTGAACTGTTCACAGGGCTGCAGTAGCAGTTTTTTCTTACTTGAAATATCTTTCAAATTACTTAGAATGTGAAAATAAACACAACTAGGAAATGCTACAAAACAAACTCCTTATGAGATGTCAAACAAACCAGAACCAGTTCTTCAGAGCTGCTCTGTTTGCAATTACAGAGCAACATCAGAGTGTCATACATCAGAATAAATAGATGTAACACGAGGATAATTTGATTATTTTCCCCTCTTTTCTTGCAGTTAGATGTTTATTAGGGATAACTCATGCAGAATTGCAAGTTATTTGGAGGAACCTGGTTGAAACTAGTTATTATCGTTTCATGCAGTTTCACAAGGAGTTATTTGCCTCATCACTTCTGTGGTTTTCAAAGCTTCCTAATGTAATTTCCCATGCATCTCCAGTAAGTCATGCATTCCTGTGAATTTCTTACAAACTCACTCGCAAAGGTTATGTCTCTCATAATGCGATCAATTCACAACACTATTAAATTTGAAATATTCCTTAAACCACTAGAGAAAGATCACAGCTTCTGCCTTTGTTAATGCTTCTCTGGAAGAATTGAATGGGGAGAGGATGCATAAACCATTACACATCGGCAGTATTGAATATGCAGAAATAAACCACTGTGCCTGCTCCAGCAGGGTTTAATTCCTAGTGATGTATTACCTCTGATCCTCCAGCAACTCGTTTTGAGCCCTGCAGTCCCCTGCCCAGGACGTTTGGAGACTCGAGTCTCAGGGACAATTATCACCTTTCTTTGGCACACCAGACAACCCAATTTGTTTCAAAGGAAGCAAAATTAGAAGTGCTACGATTGCAAGTGTTCAGAGTATTTATGTCATTTGCTATAAGCACCTGAGCTACCTGTGATTCCAAATATCCAAACTTTGGGGTCAGCATCCCACCAAAAAAGAAGCTCTGACTCAGCATAGATACAGCCAACTTGTATACAAATCAGTATCCCAGGAACTGGAAGTGTGTAACATATGTCAATCTCAGACCAGCCAGCATCCATATAGACTTAGCAATGATTTAGTCTAGACCTTTATCCAAATTGTCTGAGCTCATGGAAAGACTCCTGTGGGAGGCTGCAGGAGACATCTGTACTAATTTAATGATGGCTGAATCACTGTCGGTTTGCTCTGCCCACACAAGCTGGGGAGAGCTCGTAGCACTCTGTGAGCAGGGAAGAGCCAAATCCCCATATGGCCCTGTCCCCAGTCAGCTGTTCCCTGCCCTTCCTCCCAGGGTGAGCTGCTGTCCTGCATTCCCCTCTGCTGGCCTGGAAGGACAGGATACTCACTGTGCTAAAGAGGAGGCAAAGAATCACAGGATGGGATGGGTTGGTTGGGTTGGGTTGGGTTGGGTTGGGTTGGGTTGGTCTGGNTCTCTCTCCAGCTTTCCTGCAGCTCCTCCAGGCCCTGCCAGGCCCCCCTGAGCTGCCCCCAGAGCTTCTCCTGCCCAGCTGAGCACTGCCAGCTGTGCCAGCCTCTGCTGCCAGCAGAGCTGCTCCAGCCCTGGGCTCCTCCTGAGCCTGCCCTGGGCTCTGCCAGCAGAGGGGCAGCTCTGCAGGTATAAAAAGCTAAATAATGATTTCTGAGGACCTTTCAAATTCACAGGATGTGTATTCTCCTCCTTCAAAGAACTGATCATCAGGCTGCCCACTGGAGAACATAAATTCCATAAAAGGAACAACAAAAGAGGGAAGCAGCTGCATGAGGGAGAACTTCGAAGATCTCCAAGGACTCTGCTGAGGTTTCTCTAATAAACTGTGTGCTCAGGATAAAAAGCCCACAAAAAAA
>VXBS01009533.1:65938-101916 GCA_013400255.1 Sitta europaea
ATTTTTAAAAAGATGAGGACAATATTGAGAAGTGAAGCTGAGTTATCCAAATCATACCCTGGATACAAGAATGAAACAAAATCCAAATATCTTATGAAAGTTCCTGCTATTCCTGCTGGATGGAGTTCTTGAGGGAAATCTACTGAGAGCACCAAATGGCAGCGGGCAGGGGACAAGTGCAGTCAGAACTGAGCTGTAAATAATGGTTATTAATTACCTGTACTGCAATGACACACAGAGGTCCTGGCTGTCACAAGGACTCTTACATTGTGTGCCACAGCTTACCTCACTCTCTGTTTTCAGGGAAATGGCAGATGGGGTTTTTTGCCTTCCCTTTTTCTAAATCAGAGTCGAGGAAAAATGAACCCAAAATACATAATTTTAAAAAATAAACACAACTTTGTAAGACATTGGCTAATTTCTACAGTTGCCACTTATGGATTCAGTATGACTCAAACCCATGGGAAAAACAGGCCTGAATGCCCTCACAAATTTCTAGTCCTGAGATGATTTTTTTTTTAGTTGAATGGGTTTAGGCCTGATACAAACATCCCAGTAGAAGTCACTGTCTCAAATTTGAAGGGACAAAACTCTGTGAGATGGAATGATACAGAAGCAAAGACACCCCCTCAAAAAACACCCTTCCAACTAACATCTAATTATTAATTCATATTATGACTCCACAATTTATAGCCCAATTCAAGTCAGAGCTTACCACTGGCCTACAAGTTTATTTTTTGTACTTTTTCTGATAACTAATAGAGGTGTAACTGACTTCCATACAAACAAGATAAATAATGAGATTAACAATTATCTGGCGGGGAGATAATAAAGTGTTGAAAATAGCAAGACCCTGAAGTAAAGTAAAATGTTTGAGATTATTTATCAAGTCAGTAAAGCTGCCTTTTCACATTTACTCAGGATGTAGGAGATGGAATGTTTTGTTTGCCTATGGAGATGGGATTATTGGGTATGTAAATGGACATTGATGGCAAAGTTAACTGAAAAGATAATCTGCTGCGTGAAGTTCTTCAGCAAAATATCAGCAGTGTCAAAGCACTGCTGGTCAGTATTCTTAGGAATATTCTGGCACAAAAACTGTTTGAGTTAACAAATACATCTTGGCTCATCAAAGGTTAACTCTGTTTTGAGACAAGCTGGAACCACGACCAGTCAGAAATCACAATCACATCAGCATTAAACCAAATTCTTTTTCCACCCACACTAAACATGCCAGGCTATTTAAATCCCTCCCCAGTGGTCTGTGGGCTGGTGTGTGTTTATCAGCTGGCCCAGAGCTCCCTGTCTCAGCTGTGCCAACCCCAGTAGCTGGTAGCTGCTCTCAGGAAAAGGCAGAAGGACAGGAACACTTGGAGCCATCATTTTCTCCAGTCTGGTGCATAACTGCTGCTGATTATGCAGCAGCAGTGCTGGCAAAGGGGCTGAGCAGGGAAACCCCCTGGGTTCTCCAGTCTCCTTTTCTTCCCTGAGTGTGTGATGAGGAAGTGTGAAAGCAGTGCTACAACAAGCTCAGGCTTTATTTTCAAGACAAAATAATTAGGTTGAATGAAACCCTGCACTTCTAACCAGCACAAAACCCAAGAGAAAACACACAGTGATTCTGTGGGACTGCAGCACTGCCATTCCCAATAGCAGGAGAGAAATCCATAAGACAAGCAGAGTTCCTGGGCCAGTTACATATTCTGCTTTGGTTTCATGCATTATTGATATGCAGGTTTAACACACAGGGCCAGGTCTGTGAAAGGATTCAGGGTGACTGGGAGGTTCTTAGCTTTCAGCTGTTACATGAGCAGCCCCTTGCAGATGGATCCCATTTGTGGAGACTGTAGTATCCATAAGGATGGGTGGAAATCCCCATTTTAAAGATCCAGTGCCACCAGATCCGTGAAAACCTGGGATTTCTTACAGCTGACCTGGAACTTTAAACCTTGCTTGCTGTTTGCCACTCTGGTCTCTATTCAGTCCAGTTCTAACAGCTTAGAGGAACATCACATTAATTCTAACCATTCTCTAGAGCTAAAAAGAATCTATATTTTTGAGGCAAAATGAAAAATTGTAGTGAAATTGTATCCCATGCTGTGTACTTACTCCTCATCCCTCAAAAAATAACTTTTATATAAGAGTTAAATAGTTGCAAGTCTGACATCTGTCCCCTACTAATAAAAAGGAATGAGGTTATGCAGATTAGGTGATGGATAATAGAGAAAAATGTAAAAAGCCTCCAGCTAAATTATGCTATTTTGTCACAAGAAAAAAATAATCCTCATATCTCATCTTTCTTCTATCTGCTGAAATGTAGTTCCAAAGGGACACTGGTAGTGAAACTCAAAGGCCAAATATCAGCCAGTCTGGATGCTGAAAACAACTAAGAAATAGAAATATCTAGAGTAAATACATGGGAAAGCAGGAAGAAACAAAAGAAAATAAATACCAAGCATATGGCTCCTAAAACACATGGAGAAAAAAGTTGCAGGAATGTTAGGCAATTTAAATCTTGCCACAGAAAATGAAGATGAGAATATTTAACTTCCAGGTGCCAGTTTATAGATTACAAGATGGTTGGAGCTTTTCTTTTTCCTTTTTTTTTTTTTTTTTTTTTTAATAAAAAACAAACAAACCAGTCTTCAGCAAAGAGGAAAAACGCCCCAACAATCCAGGAATGCTTGTGAAAATATTCACTCTAAGGGTTACCTGGGGGGTTTTACATTTGATAAGTACATTTCTTTCCATTTTCTGCTCTTGTCTACAAGAGATCTGACAATTACTGAACTTTTAGGCCTGTGGGGAAGCACTGGAGAAGAAATCCCTCACCATCAGAGGGATGGGGGAGTTGCTTGATGGGAAGAAGCTTTTCCAGGAAATCTGCATGAGAGGAAATCAGGAGAGAAGCTGGTTAAAACCAAGGAGAACACAAAAAGTTTCATTCTGTAAGGCAGGCCACAAGTTTGCAGAGATAACTTGGATTTCAATAGCTTCTCTGACTGCAGAAGAGAAGGATCTGGAGCCTCTGAGTTGGATAACATTCTATTCAAAAGTGACTGTATTTTTTTGCTAAGAATACTCTCAGACTTTATTTATTCTGCCTTGAATCTACTGCCAAGCTCGTTTCCTCCCTCCCTGTGGCTAAAGCTCTCTTCTGGCTTGATTCTCTTCTAGAAGTGACACTTTATATTGATAGCCCCAGCAAAGAGAGCCATCCTGGGTGCCCTGGGCTGCAGGGCAGGCTGAGCACAGCAATTCACTGCCCACAGCCAGAGCAGCCCTTCCATCTGTCCTCCTGCAGTCCAGGGGAACAATCCAACCCCCAGCTCTGAGGACAGGGCTGTCACCTCACCCCTCCACCAGCAAACGCCCCCACAGTGCCAGGGGAGCAGCTCCAGGGCACTGCTGCCCAAAGAGCACACCAGCTGCCCTTCCAGCTGGGCACACCCCAGCCATGGAGACCCAGCACTGGAGGATCACACACAGCACCAATTTCCCCAAGGCACCTTGGAGAGATGCTCTGACTCTGTTTATTGGAAACAAATCACTCCCTTCTAGAGGTGTTCCCAGAGACCACTGGGAGTGCTGAGAGAAAGAGAATCCCTTCACCCACAGTGGCCAAACCAGAGGGACAGCAAAGGAAATCCATCCCACAGAAAGAATTCCAAACAAAGATTTTGTTACAGAAACAATCCTGATGTTTGTGTTCAAGCTGCGAGAACATAAACCCAAAACATCAGGAAAACACAGAATTTTAGACACTCAGAACTGCAGGCCTGGAAAAAACAGTCTACAGAGGCCCAACACTCAGAACAAACTGAGAGTTAAAGCTCTCCTAAGGATGGCTGCTCAGAACTCCAAGTCATCCCCAAAACACCAGCCTTACCCTTGGAGCTGCACAGATTTTTTCCCTCTTTTTTTTTTTTTTTTTTTTTAATTATTCATCATTATTAGTCATTATTCACTGACACCAACTGATCATTTTACTAAAAAGCTGATTTAGGGAAAAAAGAGTTTAGAGGAGGACCAAGACAGCATTTTTTCTGAACACGTTGCTTTCTTCAATGTTATTTTTCATTCAAAATTTTTTATACCTGCATATGCATTAATTTTATTCTCTTAAAGTGTTTTTCTTTTTTAGTATTTTTAAAATGTAAAAAGAATGTTTCCTTTTAAATTAATTTTATTTGTTATCATGTAAGGGGTTTCATTTTCATCTAATTAAAATACTATGCTTACCCCAAAACATTTTTTGGTATTTCAAGAATTTGTATTCTGAGTGACACAAAAGTATCTTTTCTCCTCAACTTTTCAACTGCACATGAAATGAAAATCTGTCATTCATCTCAGAAACAACACTCAAGTTCTAGGAGAATTAAATTCTTATTTCCTTTAAAAGAAAAGCCATCCCTACTGCCTACACAAATCCTCCAATTAAACCTTTCCTTCCAACAAAAATAAAGCAATTTCATTTCATTTGTTTATCATAATTTAATTATTTTCCTTATTAGAAGCAGCTTTATTTTAATGTTTTAGTCCTTTTAGGTGATGACTCACTCTGTAGATATTAGAGCAGCTTTCTGCCGTGCCTTTACTTCTGCACATAATTAAAACACATTTGCTGTGATTATATTTCAGCACATACAGATCAACATGTATTTTGCTCTTAGGTAGAGAATCCCCATTGTTCATGTAATTACTAGGAGGAAATAATGCAAATGAGTCTGCTGGAGACAATTATCGGACTTTCTTTTTAGCTTTATAATGTTATAAACAAGAATTGGCTTTCAACTCGGGGGTGGGCAGCAAATATTCATTTCACTGGGTGTTTTAAAGACTTCATGGAATCACAGAATTCCCGGATGGAGGGGACCTCAAAGAACACCTGGTTCATCCTTTATTGGCCAGAGCCTGGTAAAAGCATGGTCTGGACAAGAGGGTCCCTGTGCAGCTGATCTGAGAAATCCCCAGCGTTGGGGAATCCACCTCCACTTCCCTGGGGAGATTATTCCAAGGGCTGCTTGTTCACATTGGGAAAATTATCCCTCCCAGGTTCAGCTGGAATCTCCCCACCAGGAACTTTACCCCTCATCTTTTCCATGCGACTCCTGGTGAAAAAGGAGAATGGTTTAAACTGACAGCTTTGGCTGACAGATCAGGCAGGAATTGTTCCCTGGCAGGGTGGGCACAAGCCCACAAGAAAGATGGAGAGAGGCTATTTACAGGAGCCAGGAGACACAGGACAAGGGGGAATGGCTTCAAACTTATGGATTTAGGCTTAGATTGCATATTAGGAAAGAATTTATTCCCTGGCAGGGTGGGCAGCCCTGGCACAGAGTGCCCAGAGCAGCTGGGGCTGCCCCTGGATCCCTGGCTGGACACTGGGGCTGGGAGCACTGGGGAAGGGTCCCTGCCATGGAGGGATGGATGGGATGAGCTTTGAGCCTCTTCCAGCTCAGGCCAATCCATGATTCTAAGATCTACCCTGCAGCTGCCATTCAAATACTGAACACAGAGATAAGTCCTCCCCTAACCCTTCTCCTCAGAAGGCTGAACTCAGCCCTCCCAGCCTTTCCCTCTCTGGCAGCTTCCCAGCCCTTGGATTCCCCTTTCCCTGGGCCTTCTCCAGCCTGTCCATCTCTTTTCTGCATAGCAGGGACCAAAACTGAGCCCAGAATTCCAGGTGTGGCTGGCAAGCACTGGGTAGAGAGGGGCAGTCTCTGCTGGTGATGCCCTGGCTGGAGTGAGCCTGGTGGCTTTCTCTGCTGCAGCACCAATGGTCACTCACAGGGAGCCTGCTGCCACCCCATCCTAACCATTTACCTAGTACATACTGATTTATCTCAAAAATGACATCTTAGATTGTGCTCCTGAGTTATACACACATATATATAATCCTGGGATCAAAACATCTCCTGTTAGTATATGTTAATAAACAAAACTGTGTCTTGGATCAAGGACGTCACAACTATGACTCGGCATCTTTCTGCACAATTTGAATAATCCCAGCAGGAAGAGTTAAGTCTGGAGTAAATTCCACACTTAGAATACTTACTGAGACTCCTTCTTGTGTAGGATTTAGAAAGACCTTTAAATTATTACTTTTTTTGTAGTTTGTAATGAAAGTCTTTGAGCTGTATCACGGGATGACGAACATCCCCACATAATCTCCTCCTAAATTACATTACATCATTCCCAGTGACAGGAGTCCCTTCCAGTTCCTCAGCAATCCCTGATGAGCACAGAGAAATCTCCTCTGTGAAGGCAATAATTTTCCCCCAGCAAACCTCTCTGGAGATAAATAAACACGTTGTCAGGTCCCCAGGAGCAGGGAGCACAGTGCAGGAAGGATGGGCACACCTGACTCCTGTGCTTGGAGGCTCCAGGGTCACCCCACGCTGTCACAGCCTCACATGTCCAAAATAATCTCTCAAAGTTTTGTTTTCTGCCTTTTTTTTTTCCCTTTTTTTTTTTTTTTTCCAGCGTGCCTTTTCTCCCCATCTGTGAAGGGTCCCTTCCTCAGGTCACACTGGTGCCAAGCACTGACCTTGAAGGCACCACAGGCATTTTCCTGGACTCATCCCTTGGCTCTCATCCCCCCAGGAGGAGTGCACAAACACCACAGGGGACCCAACCCCCTGGGATTTTCCAGAAATCAGAATATTACATTTTCAAAGCTTATTCTCACCCTTATACAGGATATCATTAAGAGTCAAGTCAAGTTTTCATAAATGGCAAAACCCACACAGGAATGTGCAAGCTGATGGACTGAGTTTTGGGAAGGGAAAAGAAATTATTAGACTTGAGATCTCCTTAGTTCTTTTACAGTCTCTTGCCAATAATTTCTTCCTGCTTATCTCTCACAGACCCTAACTTGGCCAAAGGATTTTGGATTACAAGTTTTGATGCACAAACCCAGCCATTCCTGTGCTCAGCCCTTTCTGGGATTGCTTTGAATATATTTCACTAGCAAATGAATTAGGCTGAATTTGCTCTTGCTGTGGAAATCTCCAGCCATAAATTTGATGCTCTTTTTGAAGTGATCTATTTGTGATCCATATCTGGCCCGTATTTCTGTCCTTGGGAAAAACACAATCACAAGAGAGGCTTCAGCTCTCCTCTGAATGTGCCATGATGTCCAGCTGAAGTACAAACTATCAAAATTGGAGACACAAACAAAACAAAACCCAAGGGAAAAAAAAAAAAAAAAAAGTCATTTTAATCCTGCTGCACTTGTAGGCTCTGCCATCATTTCAAAAGCAGAAATCCAGATTTCTCAGTAAGCTCTGGAGCAATGAATTTTTGTCTATCCCTATGCTGAACACTGAAATCCAATGTTATAATTATTCCAACTTTCTAAGAATCTCCCCAAATGCCTGTATTGACAAAATTGCTCTTTGATGCTAAATCTTGATTTTTATTTTAGTGACTTTTTTTTTATTTTAAGCAAGGGAATGGGTAAAGAACTCAATTATATTTGTTCACATGGAAAGAAGACACATTTTTTGAGAAAATTAAAATTAAACTTCAAGAGCTTTGATACATTTCCTTTTTTTTGTGCCTCCTTATATTACAAAAACGGAAAGGAATTTTTAATTGATGCATATCTAAACCCCTCCAAGTTCTGTAGTACATATGTTTGAATTAAAATTAGAATTATTTTTGAAAGGCTAAGAAGTGCTACCATAGTTTGGCTCTGTTCAACCAAGCGGTGCCTGTGCTTTGAACTGACAGAAGCCTTTAAGTGCAAAAGCTGAGATAAGCTGATAAAGATGAAACCAGCCACATCTGCAGTTACTTAGATCCAATTCAATTCAATTCAGCCCTATCATACCACAAATCTCAGATATTCTTGCACATTTTACAGCAGCACCACTCTGGGGTAGTAAATAATAAGCTTGCACAGATAATGAGACCTCAGGCAAAAAGAGAAAACCCAATAGATTATTTCCTCATTCCTGCTCCCCAGCATATAAATCACTACCACCACAATAAATGAATTATTTCAAATTAAAAATTTTAAAAAAATTTACTGAGTTAATAATTAGGAACTTCCCCTCTAACACGGAAACAGCTTTCCATTTCCAACATAAAATTAACCAGAACAGCAACACATTTTTTACATTGCCTTGTTGCTATGTTTGTATAAGATCAAGCACTGTCAATGCAGGAAAAAGCAACAGTGGCAGGAACCCCTGCCCTGTGCCAGTGCTGCCAGCCTGCCCACCCTCAGCTCTTCCCAATCTCTGATCTAATCCACCCATCCATCCATGCCCTTAATGAAGATATTAAATAACACTGGCCCCACTCTGGCCCCTGAGGAACTTGTCACTTCTAACAGCTTGTGCAGTTCACTTTCCAGGAAGCAAATCAGATTTGGGGTCCTGTTCCCTCAGCCCTGAACCTGAAGGTCATTGGTATTAAATACACTGGCCAGGCACCTTCTTTTCAGAGAGCTGTTATTATTTCTCTGTGCACAATACCAGAGAAATAATAATAGGAAATATAATAATAGGAAATATAATAATAGGAAATATAATATTAGGAAATATAATAATAGGAAATATAATAATAGGAAATGCTCTATCCCTGCCACCTGAGCATTCCCAAACTCAGGGTAATCAGGACAGCAGTGAGTCCACACCAGCACACAGGCTCATGGTGGCCAAATCAGTGGAGTAAAAGTCTTTTAGCAATGTCTGGCCTTACACACTGGAGCTGCATGTTACCCCCCTTGGACACCAGAGAACAAGACAAACTCCAGATGCAATCAGCCCCACTGTGCCCTTTCCAAAGTCACTGCAACTCCACAGTGCCAGTAACTTTTGTGATGGCTTTTAATTAAAGCAAATGAACAATGAGATTAAAATGTAAATTACAAAAAAACACCATTCAGATAATTCCATGTTGGTTAAACTTTTTTTTTTTCTATGTGGTCGCCAAAAGCACACAGGTTATTTAGTATTTCGAACTGATTTTGCAAATAGATTAGCTGTTAATGTAAAATTGTTAAGCAAATCATTTCAGGAGAAAACCATTTTGGGATACAGTCACAGGAAGAGGTCGCATATGCAAAACTAGGCTTTGCCCAATTGATTTCCAATTATAAAATCAGAGGCTCTAGAGTTTGTGGTTAATAGTCCTTCTCTTTAGCCTGAAAAAACAAACTTGCAGCTTGTGCTCCCAACAAATCCTCATCCAGTGCTCCTCAGTGCACTGAGAACTGAGAGAGTGCCCTGGCACAGAGCAGCACGAGGGGATCCATCACAAAATCACAAAGTCACAAAGTCACAAAGTCACAAAGCCTCACTGAGGGCCAGCCACGAATCAGGCCTACAATGCCTCACTGATGACCAGCTGTGAGATGGCAAATTGCTCCTCAGAATAAAGCCACAAGAATGTCTGCTTGGGGGGAAAAAGAAGACACAGGCAGATTCTACACGGGCTGAATAAATTTAAATGCCCATATTGTGTAATTGCATAATGTTATGTTTTCCTTTGCAGAGGAATACCAGCTAAGAATTTCATATGTTCAATCCATTCATTCTTCAGCACCAAGTGTAGACTGCCAGAACATCTGAGCCTCTTGTCTCATTTAATCTTTCTATGAAACTGGACAATTCTCAGGATGGAAAAAACCAAACAGTGCAGTTATACTTATTAAGTGTGCTCAAGATAAGGACATTTTTCTGAGTACATGCTGCACCTTCATCATGGATTAAAGCAGCACAAACATGAGTATTCTTTGTCTACAGCAGAAACAAATCAGGAAAATCTTTAATATATGACATGCAGGAGCATTTGATTCACAGGTCTGCCTGTCTGGTTCAAATTACAGCTTTATTCAGTGTACAAGCATCACATTTCAGAAACGAATTATTTTCTTTTTTTTTCTGAGTTCATAATTTTCTAATGATGAAATACCAATGCATCCATACATTCATAACCATTGCAAATCTTTTTCTTGGGGAGTCTAATCCTGTGTTGTGCTGCATGATTACTCAAATAATAAATCACTACTCCTCATGATAAGAAGAATTGTGATCTATACAACTTGTCATCTCCATCACTGATGTTTACAAATGAGTGCATTTACTGATTTAGCTGTTAGAAATTTCACCTTGTAATACTTGCTAAAACTTACTCATCTTCATTATTTTTCTCTCGAAGACTGTAAAAGGAAAACTCTTTATAAAGAGAAATATTTTCTGGATAAATCATTACTTTCAGATCTGGGCTTGATTTTCTGCTGCATTATTCCACTTGCACATCTATGAAAATCAGCAGAGATGACATTTTTTGAAGAAGCAGGTTTTTCCTTGCTCTGTTCCTGCCCCTTTATCACCCAATCAAAACTAGACAAAGTAACCTGGAAAAAAGTGCCACGAATCCAGTTCATATATCTGAGCAACAGGTTTTTAATCACATATTGATAGTAGACCAGCTTGCGAGCCAGCAGTCAAATTTTGTGGTGGCATCACCCACAGATGTTTCACAGAAAGTCAGACACAGGGAGTTGTCAACCCACTGTGAATCAATTTATTCATTCTCACCAACTCTCCAGCCAATTTCCTCCTTCAAGGTGCAAATTAGCAATACAGATGTATTCTCTGAAAAGATCTCCAGGTCCAGGTTTTTAAGAGCAAGTTTAGAGCAGCTGGCTCTCATCCAGTGCAGTATCAGTTTAACACTGGAGGAATTCTGCAGGGAGCCACATCCCCAACCTTGAAGCAACCTTTATAAACGTGTATTTTTGTCAGTTATTGTCTCTGCAGAGCTGTCTCAAGACTTCACAGACACAGCCCAGACTTGGTAAAAAGCTGTTGGATTTTCAGCCACTTCCACCACAAGTAGAGTAAAGCTCCAAGAATTTGCCAGTGTCTTAAAGTATGTTTAACACTGTTAATACTGGGGACCAGAATTTGGAGGAGAGCAACCATCCAGAACTACTGCACAAAGGAGTAGCTTTAGTAATTTTAAGCTGTGTAGAACAGTGAGAGATCTTGTGCCAATTCAAGATGTATTCTGTCTGCAATGACCTCGAATGGAAGGAAAAAGGAAACTGGAAGCTGAGTCAATAAACTACCCAATAAAGTCATTAAAGGTCTGTGACGAGATGCGATGAGAAGCAACAAAGGATAAACAATGGTGTGCTACATCTATTGCACACGGTCTGAGTAGAGTGGAACTGTGTCCTTGTCATTTGTATTTACTGTGAGAACTTTCACCCATTAACAGAGAAATAAAACACAATCCCAGGGTGTGTGAGGCTGGAGGGGCGGGGGCTGCCCTGGTGCCCCCTCCCTGCTCCAGCAGGGCCAGCCCAGAGCACAGGGCACAGCAGTGTGTGCCTGGGGCTCTGCAATGGCCCAGCCAGGAGACTGCAGAGCCTCTGGGCACACTCTGCTCAGGGCTGGCCCTGCCCAGGGCAGCAGCTGTGCCTCCTGGCCACGGGCAGCTCCTGGCCTCAGCCCTGCCCTGCCCTCCCTGCACCCAGGGACAGACTGGGACACCCAGGGACANGCTCCTGCCTTCCCCAGCACACACCTGTCCTTCAGACCAAGGCACTGGGCTCAGCCCTGCCCGAGGATCTGGGGCCATGGCCCTGACACCCAGGGACACCCAGGGACACCCGGGGCCGAGTCCCCTCTCCCTGGGGCTCTCTCCAGGCTGAGCAGCCCCAGCTCCCTCAGCCTTTCCTGGGCACGGAGATGCTCCAGTCAAAAGAAACAATAACAGCCTGTCAGATTCTCTACTACCCCTAATATTTAAAGATTTTTTTTTCCCCCCTCCTAACATTGCAGGGTGATATTAATAATGGTATAAATCAGTTTGACTGATAGAAAGTAGATTGAATTTACCTGCCTAATTATGCCTCACTTTGGCTTAACTGTGGAGAACAGACAACTAACCCCAGTAGGCTGCTCTGCTGTTCTGCCTTAGCACTTGCAACATTGGTTTCTCTTGATAAAATATTTCAGAGGATCAAAGAAGACGACCATGTAGGTAAAAATCAGCAATGAAAATGTTTCATTCACAATATACTTGCAACCCTTTTTTATTTAGTTGAGACAGCTTGAAACAAAGGATTTCATTCCTGCTCAGAGATGCTGTAACATTTGTATTAATATGCATTGTTCTTGTGTTTTTTAAACCCCACAAAATTGAATCTAAAATAATACTCCCCTGGACCCTGAGAAATTATTTTGTACAGTGTCACAGTGGCACTGCTATCTCTTCTTTTTTTTTTTTTTTTCGTTTTCACCCCTTCTTCCAATATGCAGATAATAACAATCCATGGCTGTATAAACGTAAACACTAGAGAACCCATTTTAACCAGGACACATAAAACAAATAGACAGAGGTGTAGAGACGAAGCAGTGCCTCACAGATGTAGGGAGCCATACAAATACACAGTTTACATGTTTATTACTGCCACTGCACTCTTGACTCACCCTTGCAAACAGCCTCAGGGTAGTGACTCCAGCAGGGTGAGCATCGGCTAAATCCAACAAAAGGAAGAAAAACAATACATACATTTTTCATTTTTCTTATGGCACAAGACTGAGAATTCTACTCTGGGCAAGAATGCCTCAAGAGTATGAAGAATATGTGCTACAAATGGCTTTAGGGTGCTCATGAGTGACTGTTTCCTTTCCAGCTACAGAAAAGCTTAAAATGGATTCTTCTGTCTCTAGGGAAACTTTTAAAACCAAACCAAAATTTCAATCTTATTTTGCAGACAGAATGAATTTGTTGCTGTAAACCTAACTGCATATGCACAAATTTCATTTAAGCCATATTTTTAGAACAAAGAAGTCAAAAAATCAGTTTTGAAGAGATAAGCTTTTGTGGAAATTAATAGGGCAGGACATGCAGCTGGCTGACGTATGGCTAATGTGGTACTTCCCAGAGCTTTTAACACACTTTGCTGATTGTTTGCTCAAGGCATATGGTTTGAATGAGCTGGGCAGTGCACAGTGCAGCTGGCAGACTAGATATCCAAACCTGGCAATAAGACTCACAGTTCTGTGGCACTAGGTATCAAATTTGCCTGAATTTTGTGTTATGAATTCTGCCATATCCCCGGGAATTTGAAGCTACTTCAGACTGTACCACAGTAGATGTCAATGCTTCAAATCTTGCAGCAATAGCTGCAGCTGACCCACGTGGTGAAGGAATAATCTGAAAAGGGCAAAAGGTTTTTTATAGAGCAAAAAAATTACCAAAAGCTTTCATTAAACAAACCCAGAATTTTCAAAATGGGCGAGCACCATTTTCTCTAGTGCACAGATTGGGAAACTGTGACAGGTGCTGTTCCAAATACACATTCATTTCAATCAAGCAAAGAATAGGAAATTTTTGGCAGCTTGTCCTGTTTTCACCATTACCTCCCATAACCCAAGTCAGTGGTTTCAGCCTCAGCTCTGACATTCAGGAAGATCTACGAAACTCTCCAACACTATCTGAATAAAATTTTTGTATTAATTTAATAAATGAAGCATCATTTTTGGACTCTCAGCATAATAAACTCTCATTTGCACTGAGCAGATTCATAAATTCATGCTGTTAAAACTGTTTTCATCAGAAATGGGCAAACCTCCTGTGGTGCCCATTCATATTCCAGTTCTGAGCTGCAGGAGTGTGTTTGCCAGTCACAAGTGCTCAGTTATTATTGCAGAGTTTCCTTTATGGCGGCTTGAAAAGCCAATATAGATACTAAAAGTGACTCTCTCATCTCAGGGAACACACAACTGCATATTTCTGAGGATATATTCACATATTTTCAGTGAAGTGCATCCCATTTTTATGCCACATGAACCCAGTGTGATGAATTAAGATGAATACCAAGAGGAACAGAGAAGCAGCAAGTTCCCTGCTCCAGACCTGCCTGGCTGTGTCAAAGTCTTGGTAATAAAAAGTGTGTTTGTTGTAATGCAAATGTTCACTGAGCTCCAAGAGAATTCCAAGAACAAGCAAATACAACAGCCCAGAGTCTCTGTTCAGCTCAAATATGAACCTCCTAAGTTTAGAAAGAAACTAATTCTCTGAAAGACCATTTGTGAGGTTGACCAGTATCTTAAATGACAATGAACAGCTGGACAATTTAAAACAAACAAACAAACAAAAAAAAGAAGTAAAAATAAAGATTAATTCCTTTGAAATCTTGCTTTCTGCTATTCCCACAATTCTTTCTTCCCACTCCCTAATGATAATACTGAACGTGGAGTCAGCACAAATATGCTGCACTTGGACAAACTGAAAGTAAATGGCAAAGGATTTTTTAAAAAATTTTTATCTCTCTCAAACTTCAGTTTCCTTATCAGCATAAAGCAATGCAGAGAAGGAGAAAAATAAGTATGAGGAGCAAAGGTTTCATCATCTTGCAACACAAGTGCTCCACTAAGTTCTTGAACCTTTTGAAGCTGACCCTGTGAGCAAGGAATTGAATGTGCAAAGGCCACTGTTTTACAGGACAAGTGGACACAGACCACAATAAAAATGTCAAATACATGGAAGGGAAGTTTGTGGAAGCTCATTTCAGTAGCAGGGAGGCACAATGCAGCTGGGAAAGGTGCATGGTACCGTTTCTTGTTCAGCAAATAAGGCAGAACTTGTACAGGCTCAGCCAGCAGCTCTGCAGAGAGATGTCACCACTGATGTTCTGACTCGAGCCAGGGAATTTGCCACCCCTCTGACTCCCCTGCTGTGCCTTTGCTCTGTCTGCACTCCAACAGGGGCCTTTTCATTATTTTAAACTTGTATTTTAAAAACTGGACACATTATCCAGCCCTAAGCCTTGACAAAATGTTCAGATGCACATCCTCTTCTCTGCAAGGCCTGATTTACAGACAGGCTCAAAGCATGTGCGAGCTTCCCGAGAAACACTGACTAATGTTAAGCCCAGCTATATATAAAATAGTCTGAGGTATAGTTCAAAGCATATTGAGAGGAAATAAGGGGTGTTAGAGGTCGTCTCACCTACAAAGAAGAAGTGCCATCAGAGGATGACAAAATTTGATTTCCTGAGCAACGCCCAGGTCATTTAGCTGGCAGGTCCAGGGGAGGTCAGCTCTCTAGCACTAATCTGGACATTGGCAGGTGGCCCCTGAGAGCCACAAAGACTCAGAAACACGCCAGCAGCTTCAGCAACTCCACCTGAATTCTCTCTAGCTCTGAAAAAATGAAATGCCTTTCTGCAGGCTGGAAAAGAGCTGCCAGCCATCACTCAGCACAAATGCGAGCCGTCCACAGCACCGTGGTGTAAAACCAGCCACGTCCTCCCACAGAGGGCCTGATGGACAGAGCTGCACAGCCAGCCCCCAGGGAACAGGGAAAGTGCTGACAATGTCCTCACCCAGTATTTCAGCCCTGCAATTAGGCAGGTATATGAAATTCCTCTCCCCAGGGCAGAAAGCTGAACAGCAGCTCCCACCCTTCCCAATTCCCTTCCCCAGGTACACCTTGCCCTTTACCCCTGCTCCTCGTTCTGCTCATGAGGTTCAAGGGGTTTTTTTGTGCAAAGGTAAGAATTTTCAGAACAGAGCCACCTCATACTGTCACTCCTTCACCCTTGGAAGAGGGAAGAGTGGAAAAGGAATACTGGCCTGAGCTGTGAGCCTGACCCAGGAGAGTCAGCACGTGTGCTCCTTGTGCTTTCTGCCTTCACTTAAATTCCAGACAGACAGGTGAGCTGAGCTGGTGCCATCAGCAAATAAACCCAAGAGATTATCAAAACTATCACCAAGTCACTCCATCTGCACTGCTGTTTTAACTCAGGCTAAAAATAAAACTTCTGTATTGAGGGCTTTTGTTCTTTCTTGGGTTTCTGGGTTTTTTTAATCATACTTGCACCAGGCTTAAAAAGCCAATTACTGAATATCCCGTTTTTACCAATGTTTTCACAGTGAATTAAGGCAGTAATTAACAAAAAACTCACTAAGCATATTATCTTAGAATTCAAGTGTTATAACTGGAAGAACTCAGTGGATATTTTCAAGGTAATGCAAAATAGAAAAATCTTTACCCAAGCACATAAAAAACCAAATTCTGACCTCAATTATCAGACTTTACATAGGACAGCCGTGGAATAAACTAGCTAACTGAAAATGGAATTTAAAATCATCCAAAAGCTGGTCTTGAAGAATGAGCATATTCACACTGTAAAATTCTGAATTACCAACTGCTGCATTTAAATATGCAACTAAAGTCAAGCCAAACTTTTAAGCTAAAATAGGAAAAAAAAAATCTTCCCTGAGCCATCTAGAGTCTCCTTTACCTTAAGCACAGTGAACATGGCAGCTATCTTGCTAGGTTATCCTCTACACTACAGAGTCCTGGTGAATTATTTACAGATGGGGACTCAAATGCTCTCTCAGTATCATCTTTCCCTGGGTTCTGTACTCACCAGAGCCCTTGATACTGAAATGAGTGAGAATAGAAATGAGAATGTTCAATTCCACAACAAAAAATGGAGGCTGAAAGGTTTCACTGTAGGTCCAGCACAGATTAAAGTGTCTGCTCAGCCTGAAACCAGTCCTCAGCTTTGTATCTGCAGTCCCTTAGGGCTTCCTTGTCTCCCTTTCAGCATGATTTATGTCAGAAAGTTTGGAATAAATTAACTGTTCTGCTGGGTATTGCAACTGAGAGGAATCTAAAGACATGCTGATTTCTTTCTTTATTTCCCTCCCCCTCACATTTATTTTGCTCAACACAGTAAGATAAAATCTGCAACAAGATGTGGTTTGGAGTTCTAAGTGGGCAAAAATAGAACTATTTAGAAAGGCTGTAAACTCCTGCTATAAGCCAGTGTTTAAATAATGTATTAGACATATCTATATATACACAAAGACACAACACATGCACTTAGACTCGTATATAGTGTGTGTGTATATATGTTCCCTTGCAGTTTTGTATTAATCAAACAGAATATTCTGTAGTAGAAATACAGTACTAATAACTCAAAATAGCACTTCTGTTCAAGTTGACTTGTACAAACTTATTTGAGTTCTAATTGTGTGCTGAAATTCTCCCCTTTAATGCCTAGGTCTATTTGAAGGTTAGCTTTTGGTCCCATGGAGATAAAGGAAAATGTGCCAACATTTGAGAGATTTGATTACCTGTATGAAATTATGCTTGCTCATTTTTCCTTGGCAAGATCCTCTTGGGGAAAGTTATATTAAAGAGAGACTAGAAATAGTGTACATCCAAAGAAAATATTTTCCAATTATGCTTCACAAGATGCAGAAAGTATTACTTGTTATGGAGGATTATGAATGAGATAATTACTGAGAGCCTAATGTACCTAAAGCTACAATAAAGGGCAGAGAAAATCATTAATAAGTGGTTATTGACTGTTCTTCCTGCTCTTTGTAATAAAAGGCCAGAACAGTAGCAAGGACAAACCTTTCCCCAGTTTGGCTGTGACAGGTTATACACAACAATACCTTTTCCACTTGCATGGCCCATCATTAATTCCTATAAGTGAAACCATAGCAGCTTTGATTTAGTGCACAAAACACTTCACGCCTCTCCAAACAGCCTTAACAAGAAATGTTTCCTATGAAGAGTCAATTGAAAATAGTGGAGATTTAGAAATACACAGGATGAACGTTCCCTCTCTTAAATGATTTCATTGCACGCATTCCTAATGAGCAATCTGCACTTCCAAAAGAATCCAGACCAGTGTTCCCTTGGTAAGGCACAGAATGACAAAACACTTTTAAAGATTAAAGGATGTCTCATTACCCCTTTTTGATATTCTGATGAAATAAATGATAACCCAATTATTTCTGAGAAGCCCAGCAAAGAATGTTTGAGCTCCCACGTTCAGGATTTCAATACAGGTGTGATCAATAGGAGAGATTATAAAATAAAGGATTTCTGAGTGGCTGCAAATCTTTTCTTATTGCAAAGCAGAACATGGTACCGCGTGCAAAATTACCTTCAGTGAATTCTCTTTTTTTTCCCCTCTGCATTGAGGATGAAGGCACAGGCACCAGAGAAAAGTTCAACAGCATTTCTAACAGAATGGGAAAGGTCAGGGACATTACAGGGGTCAATCTGCATGGACTTGCAGGGCCTGAAGGAAGCCCACAAGAAAGATGGAGAGAGGCTATTTACAGGAGCCAGGAGAGACAGGACAAGGGGGGATGGCTACAAACTGATGGATTTAGGCTTAGATTGCATATTAGGAAAGAATTTATTCCCTGGCAGGGTGGGCAGCCCTGGCACAGAGTGCCCAGAGCAGCTGGGGCTGCCCCTGGATCCCTGGCAGTGCCCCAGGCCAGGCTGGGCACTGGGGCTGGGGGCACTGGGGCAGGGCAGGGGGCTGACAGGGAGGGGTGGATGGGATCCTTCCAACCCAACCATTCCATGAAACTTCACCCTGGCCTGATCTCCCAGGGGATCCTGCCCCTCTGCCGGGCAGAGCCCCCGCAGCTGCCCCAGCCCAGCCCAGCAGGAGCTGGAGCTGCTGGCAGAGCCCAGGGCAGGCTCAGGAGGAGCCCAGGGCTGGAGCAGCTCTGCTGGCAGCAGAGGCTGGCACAGCTGGCAGTGCTCAGCTGGGCAGGAGAAGCTCTGGGGGCAGCTCAGGGGGGGCCATTGTACCTGACAAGAAAGCCACCCAAGCAAGTGCTGTGGTTTTCTTGTTCTCCTACACTTACTAAATGCCAGAAAGAGCAACAGTTCCCCTCATGAAACCCCTGCCCTACTGGTTATTGTGTCCCCCTTAACAAAATCCCTTCAATATTCCCTTACACACCAACCTGTTCATACATGACACACACCCCCCAGTTTTCATCTGGGTGTAGTCAGTGCTCTCTGTTCCACCTCCCTGGCTCCACCAGACCCTGCATAACCTGTATTTTAAACTTTACATTAAATACATCAGGAAGGACTGGATGCCCAGTGAAACTGGAGAAGAGAGCCACATCTGCCTGGTTTAGAGTTGGAAGAGTACCTCCTGCCTTATCCAGGTATTATACAAGAACTTGGATGTATTCCTGAGTGAATAGATGTTGTCTCTGAGATAAACACTGCCTCAGCCATGCTATGTTTTTTTTTTTTTCTCCATGAGTGTAAAACACATGCATTCATTCCCCATGAACCTACTGTCTCAGAGGCCACCTCCAGCCTGACAGAGCAGAGTTTTGCTTTCCTATCCATCAGCCTGTCCCCCATAGAGAATTGCCTGTTGCAGGATTTGTGCAGAATGCATTTGATTTAGATAGGGACATTTACTGGAAAATTCCCTTAAAAACCCAAATACTTGGTTTTGCATGCAGACTGCTCAGTTCCATGCAGCCCTTGGCTTATCAGAGATAGGCAGGAAGGAACAGGTGGTCTTTTGGAAGGGCAGAATTCAGATCAATTGCAAAATAATTACATAATGGAATGATCAGTGTTGTCTTCTACACAGACAGAGAAGCCTAATGTTCCCTGTCCGTTTTCTTTCTTTATTTTTGAGCTACAATAACTCCACCGGGCCAGTATGTTCAACATATTGAAGTATACACATATTTCCCATTATATCACATTTCAGTTATTAATAAATTACATGTGGCAATTAGACAGCAGCAGCTTTGAGGCAGGAATTGTCTCCTGCTCAACAAAATGAATCAAAATTTTTAGCCAAGGTTTCTTGATATAAATGGCAGCATTAACAGCTTCTTCACATTTACTGCTACTTGGTGCACCAGTCCTCGTTTGCTGTAGCTGAGGGTGCTTTGAGGATATGTACAACATTTCAAAAATTTGCCCAAAAAACAATTTTACACTGAGATTTCTTTAAAAAGCCCCATAGTTTAAATATAATTTGGTCTTACAGACCATGTACAATCCTGGTATATGATTTAAATGATTAAAATAATTTCCATTTGTTCATACAAAAACTCAATAAAAAGCCTTGCACATTTAGAGCACCTGCTCTCAGCTCATGTGGGATAGCCAACAGCATAATCAAGACCCATTAATTAGCAGAAATAAATGAACAAGTTGGAAATACTGTGTTGGCATCAAGTCTTGTTTCAGATGATTTTATGTGAAGAAAGAAGCACAAGCATTTTCCCTTTGCCTCTGGACATTGTATTTTCTTGTCAGCATGGCAAGACAACACCAGGAATTGCAAAGTGTGCCAGTGGTCTACATGAAATGCTTTAGACTGCATAATTAGAGAACAGGTGGCCCAAAACCCAGACAACTTAAAATTAAAAATAATTTAAAAAAAAAGGAAATAAGACTGAAAGGGGAATAGCAAGTATGTCAGTAATTCCATTTATTCTGTAAAAATACTGCAGATTTTTAATAAGCTCTCTGAGGTGAGCACTAGGAGATTCTGAGCCTTTTGCATCATTCTTTAATACACGGGTTCATGCTGCAACCAATTCTGCTGCCAGTTATCCCAAACTAATTGAAAAATACAGTGGCTTTCCCATTCTCTTTGGACTGCTGAGTGCTCGGGTGGGGTGTGCACCGTGTCCCAGCCCCCGGTGCTGCCTGGGCACGGTGGGAATACTGGGAGCAGGAGGAGAGCGCTGGTCCAGCCCCTCTGCCCTCGCTGGGCCGCACAGCTGGATGCCCTCCATCCCTTCTGCAGTGCCAAAATCCCCCTTTCCTCCCTGCCAGCTGTACCCCCACACCCACACGCTGCTCCCTGTGCCAGGGAAAGGAGAATTAGCTCGTGTGGCTCTGGATGGAGCCTGCACAGGGCCCCCAGAGCTGCTCTGCAATCCCTTCTGCCGGCTGCGCCTGCAGCGCTGCTGCTCGCCTCCAGTGATGCTCTGCGAGCCAGCCTTTATTCCAGCACATTCCCAGGCTGTAACAAAGCTCAGCTTTGCCTCTGCCCACCAGGGGCTGGGTGGGAAGCAGCTACTGAGCTCAGAGCCCGGAGCAAGGAGAGGGATGTCTTCTGCGGCTCCTAATGATTCCTGCGGTTAATTCAGGAATGCCACTGACAGTCTCCTGGGAGAGCTACACTTACTTTTGCTTAGCTGCTGGCATGACTGCTGTAAAATAAAGGCTTTAAAAGAAATCCTTGCAGGGGAATTTTTACAGTAAGAGCGAGTCCTCGGGAAAAAGGAAAGTTATAAAATGTTCTGTATCACTACAGGTGTTCCTCGGGGATCACCGAGAGGCTAGTCAAACATAATATTTGCCTAAATGTCTTTAGGAAAATTATCTGCATTTATTTTACAGTTCTTACATGCCTCACACATTGCTCGAAAATAATAGTTACCTTTAAACACCGCCTAAAATATTTATTGCAGGAATTATTTCTGTAATGGAACTGACACCGTAAGTTGCCCAACACCAACATCCCTGGCTTTGTCAAAAAAAACCCATGACCAAAACCAAAAGCCAAACACCAAACAAAAGACCCTCAGCTGTGAATTCCTTGGTCTGTTGCACCACACACCCCATTTTTCTTCTTTGACTTTACCAGAATGGGAAGCAAACCCAACTTTACAACAGAACTTTCAAGAAACAAAATTCAGGCAAACCCATTCTCATTATTTTCACTTGAAAATTTCTTTTTCTTGTGATTCCTCTGATTGTGTATCTATTCCATCCTAATGATACAGTGCTGCCCAGCAGCTGCAGAGCTTTTCTCAGGAGTTCATGAGGTATCACCCACTTCAGCTCCACAGCTCTTCCTGGAAGCCTAGAGCCACCCAAGGGATTGCTCCCAAAGCATTTCTCATTTTAACCCAAAATTAAGGGGTTTGCTACACAAATCCATGCAAATATCCTATCTGGATGGACCTGAGAACAATAAAACTTCCCTTCCTGGTTGAAAGGCACATCCTGGCACTTTGGGGAAATCACAGCTACCTGAGAGCTCCTGGATGGATGGGAAAAACGCTTGCCAAGTTCAGCAAGGACAAACTTTTAGCAAAGAACTCCCCTCACAATTGGCACTAATTGGTGGATAAATTGACAAGTGGAACTGAAGCATCCTGACAGCACGAGGGGTGGGCCCTCCAGGTAGAAACTGAAAACCATTTACTGAAGCAATGTTGGAAAGACAAAACGATCATAGGGCATCTCAGAACATCATGGGGAAACTCAACTCGATTTTTCATGGTGTCACTTCAGCATTTGGCATGCATACTTGGGCAATATTTCCCTGAAAGAAAGATAAAGTTTTCAGATCAATATATTGAAAAGCAGACAGCTTCTGATTCTTTACAAGCAAAATGCTCAATATTAGCTATTCTTTTTTCAGACTGCCAGAAATTTTTGTGGCTCTAGAAGAACATGACAAAGACATTTAAGTGAATAATGCTGAAGTAACATATACTTTTTATTAAAGGATATACTATATACATTATATACTATTATATACTTTAAATTATATAATATATACTTTTTATTAAAAAAGGCACCAATTCCAAACAACAACAACAAAACAAAAACAAAAAAACCCCACACAAAACCAAAAAAAAAAAAAAACCAGCAACACTTCTGCCCAACTTTTAAGTTATTTTTCACATCACAGATGTTTTCCTACTCCATGAAAAAAAGTTCAGGAGCAGAGGAGGTGCCTGGTGTTTTGCAGTTTGACCCTTTAAGATGCTGGATTCCTAAGTAACTGATAAAATGCCTCTTTGAAGTTATTACCAGTCCTGTTCCATTGCTGATGTTCAAGGGGTTTAGGTTGTGTCTCTGCTTAAAATGTGGTTATATCATGCCCCAGGCTGGAGATGAAGGAGCATGAAAATTCAGTAATACTCTCAGAAATATACAGAAATGAGATTCTCAGTGTCTGGAGATATGCCTTGTTTCTTAAATCTTAGAGAAATCAGCAATATATTTTTTTTTTACCATAGTAGAAAATGTAGACACTGTTGGGTCAGTCAAACTGTTCTTGCTTAAATTTATACTTTATATTTAAATTTCTTCTTGGAACTTGTTCTCAGTTTAAAAAGAAACAAATGAAAGTTGTGCAGGCTCAGGAATATTTTTTTTAAACCCAGTACTTTTATCAGACTTCTGCAAAATGTTATCTGTTGTATTTATTGTCTTTGCAGTAACACTTAATTACAGAGTGTTTTTCTTAGCTAGTTATACTCCTGCTTACTAAGCTGATTGAGACTGTGCAAACTGGAGCACTCTGTGCAGTACACAGTCACCTCTTCCCTTTCAAGCACACAAAAGGAGGGGGGAATTAATATTTTTCATAAAGAATACAGTAGCAAAATAATTGATACATTTCAGCTTCTGGGAATTTATTAAACTTAAGCAGGAAAATTAGTGTATAATTATGGTTGCAAAACAACAACAGAAATCTAAGGCTCAGAAGGCAGTGTTGACTTTGCAACATTTCAGATACTGAATATTTTATGGCATGCATTTAAATCATAGAAAAACATACAAGTATGTATTAGGGAAAAAAGGGGAGAATCTATTTAATATGATGTTGTGGTTGCTGTTGTGTGAAAACTTTAATAAAGCTTTAATGTAAGACTATGCTATATCTTATGAAACTCATGCTAGGACTTTGCTACTCCTACATGTCACAAGGATTTTTTTCACTCAGGGAAACAGTGTGTAATTCACCCCTCAAAATGCTGATTATTTCTATACATTTCTGGTTTGCATCACTTGAGCACAACAGTATTTT
The DNA here is from genome assembly GCA_013400255.1 of Sitta europaea. Classification (NCBI taxonomy): domain Eukaryota; kingdom Metazoa; phylum Chordata; class Aves; order Passeriformes; family Sittidae; genus Sitta; species Sitta europaea. The sequence goes on from VXBS01009533.1 coordinate 89,565, forward strand.
CAGACAGCCATCATAATCACAAGCTCAGGGCAAGAATGAATAGCAAAACGTGAGGCAGGGACTTGTTTAATTAAAACCTTATTTATTTCTCCTGTTTGCATCACTTGGCCTTCAACAGAACTAGTCATGACTTTAAATAAGTAACATTTCACCATTTCCTGGGGAAGGTAGAAAATGCATGTTGGCAAAGGATTCCAGGATTGAGTAGAGCATGGATAATGCAGAACATAGAGCTCCAAGCTATTTGTCAGTGCTCTCTGCATCTCCAGGTTGGGGTTTTACAGCAGCTCAGCCCGAAGCACTTGACTGTGAAAACAGGATGTCTCCCCACTGCTCCTCCTACAGGAAAATTGTTTCTCCTCCACAGGCCTGAAGCCAAGCCCCAGGCATCAAGGGAAAATAAAAATCTCTCTTGCTCCAAACAGCAAAAGTTGCCCGGCTCCCTCATCCCACAAGCCATACAAGAAAATCTGCGTTTAAGGGAGAGAAAAGCACAAACCACAGGTGGAAAACAGCTCCCTGAGCTCTCCTGGCCACGCTGCTTCTGAGCCTCACCAACAGAGTCTCACTGGTTTCCTCCCCTCCAGGGTTTTCAGAGCTCCTTCTCCAGAGCCCTGGACCAGCACAGATGTGCCTCAGGGCTGCTCCTCCCTGCTCACCTCCCAAATTTCTCCTCACTGACTAAAACAGGCAATATGTTATTTTGGAACTGGAAACAGAGAAATCCAAAAAGTCTGGGGGAGGTTTTGGGACAGTATGGGAAGTCTTGCCAGTGGTGTGACACAGACAGCACCAATCTGAGTATTTCTGATGGGCTTTTGTGTCTGGACCTATTTGGATTCCTTTATGGGCAAGCTGGAGAACACAAACACAAACAAACAGCTTTTGTGGAGCTCATTGCCTCTGTCCCTCTCTCCATGCTTTGTGAGGTTTAACAAAGACACACAAGTGCTGGATTGTGCACCATGGATGGAGCTCCCTGGCTGTACAGACAGGCTGGCACAGGCAGGGTCTGGCACTGCCCAGGCTGCCACAGCTCCAGGAGTGCTGGGCAGCATTCCAGGGATGCCCAGGAATGCTGGGGGGTCTGGGCAGGGACAGGAGGTGCACTTGGATGATCCCTGTGGATCCCTTCTACCTGAGGACATTCCAGGACTCTAATTACAAACTGTAGTCTGGTTTCAGGCATGAAGTCTGGTTTTCTGAAGTTCTGGTTTTCTGAAGTTCTGGTTTTCTGAGATTCTTTCCCAGGGAAAGAACATAAACATCAGGATTGTTGTTGTAACAATATCTGTGCTGTACATTCCTTTTGGGAAGAGAGATTTCTTTTGATGTCCCCCTGGTTTGACCAATGTGGGTGAAGAGGTTTGTCTTCCTCTCAGCAATCACATAGATCTGTAGAAAATTGTATATCAGGGAGAACAATCCCTAATAAAAGTGATCTTAGCCTTCTTGATGATTTGGAGTCTGTGTCGTGTTACCAGAAACAGTGACAACAAACTGGTTTTACAATAGCTATCCCAGATTTTCAGTTTTACACCAGCTATCCCAGATTTTTGCTTAAAAACATCTACTAAACCAGGTCCTACCCTGTTTAAAGCATCAAGGACAACACATGTTCCTCAAAAGAGGAGCCCAAATGCAGCTTCCTAATGCTCTTTCCCTTTATTACCCATGTCATTGTGAATTCGGAGGCTGTCTCCTGTGGAAGCACAGTGGCATTTGCCTCAGCCCAGATTTCACAGCACATCTGCTGTGGTGCTGGGAGTGCATGCAGAGGAGGCAGAGGCAATGCAGCAGTGGGAAGCAAGGAGAAGTTCTACCCAGCTAATCGAGTCCCCAGGGACGGCATGCAGTGTCACAAGACATATCACTCTACACTTCAATGAGGTTGTCAGCCACGGGGAGGCTGCAAACTGCTGCCAGCACTGTGCAGGATGGGGAGGCTGCTAAAGGAGAGCTTTGTAAAGTACCTACCTGCTCCTGTGGGTGAAGGGGGAAAAAAAGAAACAGGAGGGGATTTGCAAATCTGTCGCTCCGTATTCTGTTGCTGGGAATAAACCCAAACTCATTGGATGTGTGTTGCACAAACACAAAAAAGGTTACTTTGCAGAGTTCTCAGAATGCACAGATGTAGTCTGGTTTCAGGCCCAGTGTTTTGGGTTTCTGATGTTCTTTCCCAGGAATGTGTGATAAACACGTGGAATGTTTTTGTAATAATATTTATGTTGTTCATTCCTTCTGGGAGAAGAAATTTCTTCTTGCTGTCCCTCTGGTTTGACCAATGTGGGTGAAGAGGTTTGCCTTTGTTTCACCAATCACATTGGGCTGTGTAAAATGGTGTATAAGGGAGACCCATCCCTAACAAGAGTCATTCTTAACCTTCTGAAATCACAGAATCCTTGTCGTGTGTTAAATGAAACAGTGACACATGTACACATTTGTACATGTACAGATCAAAATAATATGGGACTTATTCAAATAATAATGATAGAAAGCTATTAGAGAATGTCCAAAGGAGGGACAGAGAGCAGGAAGCTGTGCCAGGGGAGGGTTATGAAGATCAGGGAGAGGTTCTGCTCCCCCAGGGGTGCTGGCACTGCCCAGGGATGGGCACAGCTGCTCCAGGAGCTGCCAAGGATGCACAGGGCATGGCTGGGGGCTGGGCAGGGGCAGGAGCTGCACTGGGTGATCCCTTCCAACACAGGATATTCTAGTCCATGATTCTATGCAAATACCATGTGGCAAAATAAATGAAATATGAGTACAGCCAAAAAAAAAAACAAACAAACAAACAAACAAACAAACAAAAAAAAAAAAAAAAAAAAAAAAAAAAAAAAAACAAAAAAAAAAAAAAAAAAAAAAAAAAAAAAAAAAAAAAACAAAAAAAAAAACCACCTAGACTATTTGTAGCATTTTATAGAGAAATCTCATAAATTCAGAGAGCACTTCTTTACAGATGTGTGAACTCAAGGACAGTCACTCGTTTTGAGCTTGATCCTAGCAAACACAATGACAAAAAATTGGCATTAAAAGTGCAAATTGCTCAAATTCATTCTAAGAAGTTCAAGAATGAAAGCAAAAGATTTGCTCCGGTCCTTTACTCGAGTCATTGAAGAAAGACACCACACTTTAAAAGGTGTTCACATTAATTCCTCCTATTAGTCTCACCCCAGATTACTTCATTTATTAGAGCAAATACACTTGGAATGCATTTATTACTCTATATCCATGCAGAGCAGCAAGGAACAAGCACCTTTGAAGTGTGAGCAGTTGCATTGCAACTCTGGAGGAGAGTTCCTGCCTGGAAGCTGTTTCCCCTGGAAAAACTGAGCAGTTTAATAAAGACACCACAGACCTCTGTAATCCTGCCTTTCTAAATTCCTCTGCCCTTCACAAACTCTGGCATCAGACTGTTTTAACCAACACGAGGAGCTCGCAGACTCTGCATGCAGGCTTTTATTTGCACTGTGATTTGTGTTCTGTTTGTACCCTATCAAATTAATCTCAGTTTCCAGTTTTATTTTGCTGATATATTCCCTCAATTCCATTAGGACCAAATGATTCTACTCAGTGCCTTTCCACCCACTAACACGAAAGCCATTATTTAAGTATCAGTTCTATCCTGAGCAGTTCTTAAAAGCTGAATTTTCACTGGGTACATTTGAGAACACATGACAAATTCTGCTTGTGTATTGTTTCTGTTTGTGCAAGACTTATTTTTATATTTATTCTCCAAAGCACCAATTTAAATATTTGTACAAAACATACATGACTATGAAAAGCACCAGGTACACTCTACAACAGTGTAGAGACAAAAATTGCAACAAAGATCTACATAATTAGATTTGCTTCTAGAATGTTTTCTTTGAAGCAATTAACCACAAATAAAAGATTTGCTGGAAGATTATACTAGAACTTTCAACGTGTAAAAAGCACATGACAAGCAATAACAGGAGAAAAACACATTTATATAAACAAAATGCAGCAAAAAATGGGGCAGACATTTGATATCACTCTTTCCACGATGTTAAGCTCTCTGCACTAATTCACTATATCCTGTTTTACTGAGTGTGCTTCATTCAAAGTCTGGCAAAGAAAAAGAAAATCGAGGTAAATCATAGGGCAGAACAAATAGCCAGTGAAGTCCCAGAAGGAGATACCTCAGGTGTGCAAATCCTTTGGCAGGGGAAAATCTCAAAAGGCTGGAGGAGAATGTAAGTGGAAAAGCCAGGAGGAGGAAGCAGGTAAGTGCAAAGTTCTGAAAAGGAGGTTATTTTTCAATTGCAGGGGATAAGAAACCAATGAGGGTGCCAGAGGATAAACCACAGCCCAGCTGCACATCTTCTTTGTGACATTCTGTCCACCCTCAAGTTTTGGGAAGGAGTGCCAAGAAGTCTAATTGAGGGAGAGTCTGCCTTGCAGCCAGGCAGGATTAAGAGCAGCTCTGGAGTTCCTCTGCCCCCACTGACTGCACACCAGCCTGGAAACACAGGACTCAAAAGCCTCAGGGAGGAAAAATAACCCAGAAACATGGATGATTTTTCTGGAGAGGGAGAAAAAATAGAAGAATTCCAAAAATATTCTAAGTCATTTTAATGAATAAACCCAAAATGCCTCCCTATGGGAACAAACTTTGCTTCTTGCTCATTTCCGTCTATAACATGCAGTGTTTTAATTATGCAGCAGTCTCAACAAATAGATTGTCACAGCATTTTAGCTAATTCTATTTAAAATGCCAGCAGAAGATGGGATAATGTCTCCCTTGGTTTGGCTTAGTTTAACCTACCCACTTCTATTCACCAATGACTCAAGCAATCCAGGATATTATAACCACCCAAAAAAATCTTAAAATAGTAGAAATATTTAGACCTGGATATACCCTGAATATCAAAACACCACAAAGTACAAACCCAGGATTCTCCCCAGCTACTCCAAATAATTTTAAAAGCTCGACTAAAATATTCCAGAAAGAACAGGTTGAATAAAATCTTTTAAGATGTGAAATATGAACGTTGCTGTCTCTGTGAAATTGAGATATGTTACTAACCCCAGAGAAACAAATGAGAAACAGATACCAAATACCTGCTATAAATGTAAATTGACACAGCTCCAAAAGTCACTGGATAGAAAGCACATTACACCTTCTGACCCTGAGTCTTGCCTGGAAAGTGGCTACACTAGGGAAGATTTGGGAATGCACTTGATCTGAGTTCTCTTCAGTAATATAGAGCTATTGACAGTCCCTATATGATACTATATGCTATTCATTTATCCATAGAAATTCCAAGGTTACCACGAAATTAACTGTTATCCATGATTTTGTCTAGATTTTTTTTTTTTTACTCAACCTCAGTAGCCAGCTAATAAGACAATAATGCACTTGGTTGTTCAGAGGGAATTGAACTTTAGTGATAAACAATTAAGGTATTTATACCTGCTCACTGCCAAACATGCATTTATGAACAGATCATTCCTTTCTAAGAATAATTCTAAGGATAATTCATCCCTGATGGATACAGATGGCTCATACAAGTGCAAGGCTGATTCACTGACTGGAGGTAACACACTGAGCTGCAGAATAAACTAATGCATGGCAACAAGCAAAGCTTTAGGGCAGCAGAAAAGCTGGGACACTGAAAAATATGATCATTTACCCTGTGTTATCTTCCTAACTTTGAAAGTAAATTACAAAGTCTGTGGCAATAATGTGTGCATGGACCTCCATATAAACTGGGACCTCATAATTTGCTGTACAGTCCACACTTTCCTTTTTGGTTCTTGTTTTTTAAAAATTCTCAGAGCATAAACAACTTGATCCATCAGGCTGGAGACAGAACATGACCTATAGGTGTAACAACCTTTAGGAATGCACAGGAACATATTGCAAAGAGCTGCTTTGGTAAAACTCTTCAGCTGACAGAGGTGAGGAGTGATGACTAATGATACAAAAGAAAGGATGTGAACACCCTTGTGGGGTTTTTGACAAATGGAATATGCATATTTTTGTTGGAAATAGCAGGTTAGCTAACTAGGAACCCATGTCCTTCCACTCAGGTACATTTAAAGCAAAATCTATGGATATTAGAGAACAAAGCACCCCCGTCTGAAATTCCCTAGAAGAGCCCAAATGACTGAAGACCTTCTCATGCCATACATTTATACATTCAGAGAAAAAAACCCAAATCTTGCCTTACCCGGCCAACTAGGATTGGTTCAGGTCCAGAAAATTCTTCCAATACAAACATTTGATTCCAAACCCAGCCTCTCTTGGAACGGTGCAAAACTCTTTGTTCTTCATTTAGCCTTTTTAGTCCTGTACTGGATCCACTTGGTAGTAGTTGAGATTGATTCATTGGAGCCATATAAATGGAAGGAAGGACAGTAATCCATAATATTATTAATGGAGTCCATGTATCCATAAGCATTTCCGTTAGTCTTTCTGGCATTGTACCACCAGCTACTCAAATCACCACAGAAATGAAATTATTATTTTGCTCTCCTCCAGACTGTAGCAATCCAATTCATCACGCTGTACAGAACATTTACTTACAGCTCCTCCATGTGTTAACAGCACAGTCAATGTAAAAATAGCTTAGATGATGAAAACATGATCCATTGAGTTTTCCAGTCATTAAAGATTCCTGGTGGGGGAAAGAAAAAAAAAAGAAAGTTCAAACCATTGACTAAAGAGCTTAGGAAAGCATTCTGAAGCATCTTATTTACTTTTACATCGTAAATAAGCCATGTTAGGTTTTAAATTTGTAGTTCATAATATTATTGCATAGTTGAATTGATCCTGTGTATTCTTTCATTGCCTGAAACACTGAGAGAAGACCCAGAGGAATGATTACACACACTCAGGGAAATATTTAGGCCTAAGAATTGGCTGGGGCTTGCAGCAAGCTGGTCTAGTGGAAGGTGCCTGCCCGAGGCAGGGAGGTGGAAATGGAGGATCCTGCAGGTCCAGCCCAACCCAGACCATTCTGGGGTCTTGCAGTTCCTCTGGGGGTCTGCAGAAGGTCCCAACCTTCTCACTACCCTGCACTGTTAATGTGGCCAATCAGAAACACATGTTCTGTCACAGAAGCAAATCAAAATCATGTTCTTGCATTCTAATGCTCCTTTCCTCCACAAGAAAAAAAACAACAAACTTCTCCTGACTGCACAAGGATCCAGTTGTCTGTTTAGCCACCACCTCTCTGCAGCAGCACCACTGCTCAGCAAACCCTTCACAGCCTAGCAGAGAAACAGCACTGCTAAATCCTCTGTGAGATCCATGATTCCCAAACCAGACCACTTCCAGGACCTAAGGAAACTCATTTATGCACATCTGCACCACAGGTCTCACTGTCTCTCCTCCACTTCCAGAGAAAGCACACAGCCCTGTTTCATTTCAAAGACATTTTCCTAGATGGACACTTGGGAGCATTTTGTCTTTCCTGCCTTGCCCACCCTTTGATGTACTAAAAGGTCACACCACATTTCATCTCAGAGCAAATATTCCCTGAAATGGAAAGGCAAGTTAACATAGCAGGGCTGATGCCAGAGGGATGGGCAAACCCAGAAATGGAGCCATGGATCCCATGGAAAACTGGATGGGACGTGGCTCAGAGAGAAGGGCTGCATTACAGGGCTATGGAATTATGTGAAAAGAGTCTTGATACATTTTCTTGGATTCATATCCAAACAATCTCAGGAGAAACCACTACATACAAGACAGTAGGAGTGCCTATTTTTAAACTTACACTGTTTTTTAGGCTGGTTTTCTTCTACTATAAGATTAATTCCTAGTGTTGCATGTTTATGAAAATCCTGAGAGCTTAGCTGGGGTTTTTTTCTGGGAGTTAGTGGTGGATTGTTGTTCTTTTTTAAGGTTCATACACATTTGTGGCATAAAACATGCAGAACACCTTTTACATGACCAGTATGAGTCAGCTGTTCTTTTAAAAGCCAACAATGTAGAAAGTATTTTTTTTTAAACTTCAGTAATTGCCAAAGCAACTGTGAAATCTGTTGCATGAAAACCTGAAACTGTGAGAAACTTGTCTTGTTAGAAGGGGAGAGGAGCTGCTGCCAAAGTGAAACTCAATCTCTCAAGCAGCATGGAAGAATGGTGAGTTAATAGTGCAGTGCTTTGACAATGCATCCAGAATGAGGGGAATATCCATTACAGGAGAACCTGGAGCTTTATAGGCCTCATTGCCAACTGGGGTGGAAAGAAAGGAATCAGAGAACACAGTGAGGAGGTTTTGGGGATAATGTGAGAGAAGTGAGAGGCTTTAAATGTCTTGACATTCTCTCAAGCCCAGAAAAGGAAGAGGAGCAAAGAGTCTAATGATGGGATGCATCAGTCACCCTCTGAAAAGCCTCTTCAGTGCAGGGAATTAAATGGGTTTACTGCTGCTGCTTTCAGGCAGATGTTAAACAGAGATTTCCAGGGCTCTGTTTGGTGGTGGAAGGTATCAAAAGAGAGAAACAGCCAAACTTTCAGTCAGTGATTGGTTTTGCTCAAACGGGATCCTGTTTATATCTGACTGGATGAGTGGGTGCCTGTGCCTGCCAGGACACAGATTTTTCTGATTTCTTCAATGGAGCAAGAAGCAAAACACAGGAGAAATAGAACCACTGTAAAACAGAGCAAGAGACAGCATCTTCAACCAACATCCAGGATTAAATTCAAAATGGGGGGCAGAAACTGAAAATGCAACTTAAGGGTCGTTTTTAGGGCTTGAACTGAGCAAGATGTAATGTATTCTTCTCTTTCTAGTGTGACTGTGTCTGGGTGAAAAATCACTTTGGAGATAAACCCTGAAAACCCCTCAGAGAAAAGGACCCTAGTGGGCATGACTGACTTCCTTACACTTCCAGCACAAGTTGGTACAGTTCTTTTTATCAACAGGACCAAATAATAATAAATATTCCTTTCATATTCAAGAAGCTTTTTGAAAACAATTCCTAATTAATCTCCATAGCCTGCCTTCTAAAAGAGATTAAATAAGTGAGCTAAAACAATACAACTCTCCCAGAACCATTTCTGGTTGAAGAAAGAACAGGATATTTGGTTTTCACACTGCCACTCTCAATCCTTAGAAAGCATTAAGTTCATTTCAGTGCATCCCTCCTCGGTTCCTCCCCCAGACTTCCTGCTTGCTACTCTTCATTTACTCCAATCAAATTTAGGTCCCCTCCACTCACACTAATACAGGAGATTCACTGTGACTGGGCTGTGCTCACAGTGGCTGTGTGTTCAGCAATACCTTAAGGCAAGCGAGTCCAAAGCACATCAGAAACCTCAGCAGTGCACACACCGTGCCAAGAAACCCTCCTGAGTGGAGCAGCCCCAGCTGCACAGGGCTGGGACATTCTGAGCAGCAAAGGTGGGCAGTGCAGGCACAGGGAAAAAACCAAAGGGGCTTTGGCACCTTCTGCAGAGGAATGGGAGCAGCGTGGAACTATCGAGCTGGAGAAAGTCCTTACAGCTCAACCTGCACTGCAGGAGCATTGTTAGAGTTATCTGAGGAACAGACTCTCCTTCAGGCTCTACCAGGGAATCAGGGCATGCACTTAATGCACTGCATGGGGGTGGGATTGCCCCTTTTCTTTACCACGTTTGGAAATGACTTTTCTGCCCCATTCCTGGGAGCAGAATACCATGCATGTGGCTGGGAGCTGATGGAAGGCATTTTAAAGAGGTGGCCCAGCAATTTACACATCAGATAATAGGAAAATTGAGAAGTGCCTAGCAGTTAAACTGTAATCCTCTGGATTAGATGTGTAGGAGGGGATGACAGGGCTACTGAACCAGGCTATGATGACATATTGAAAGCCATTTGTAAAGGCAGACTTGGAAACCAAGGAAGACCAGAAGGTGAGGCATGGTAGCTCTTTCCCTTCTTTTGCTATGCCATGGTCTAAAGTGGTGAGTATGGAATGACAACAAATTATTCCAGTGAAGTCAGAATGACCTTCTTCTAAGCAACAAAAAGCTGATAAGCACATGGCCCTTCAAGAGTGTATTTCACAGAATGACAGACACAGAATGGGTTGGATTGGAAGGACCACAAAGCTCATCCCATCCCAATATCCCTGTCAGGGCCCCTGCCCTGCCCCAGTGCCCCCAGCCCCAGTGCCCAGCCTGGCCTGGGGCACTGCCAGGGATCCAGGGGCAGCCCCAGCTGCTCTGGGCACCCTGTGCCAGGGCTGCCCACCCTGCCAGGGAACAATTCCTGCCCAGGATCCCCCCCAGCCCTGCCCTCGGGCACTGCCAGCCCCTCCCTGGCTCCTGCCCCTCCAGCCCTTGCCCATTGTCTCTCTCCAGCTTTCCTGCAGCTCCTCCAGGCCCTGCCAGGCCCCCCTGAGCTGCCCCCAGAGCTTCTCCTGCCCAGCTGAGCACTGCCAGCTGTGCCAGCCTCTGCTGCCAGCAGAGCTGCTCCAGCCCTGGGCTCCTCCTGAGCCTGCCCTGGGCTCTGCCAGCAGCTCCAGCTCCTGCTGGGCTGGCCCAGGCTGGGGCACTGCTCCACCTTCATCAAGATTTTGCTGGTGATGATAAAAGTATAATTTTTGCTTTTAATTGCCACCTGTTCAGATGGCCTTGGGCTGTTTTCTTAAACAAAACTTCAGTGAACTTCCCTGTACACTGTCTGATATGTACAACTCCAGATCAACTCTAATCCAGCAAAGCTGTTTACAAAACAGCTTTAGTTCTCCATTCATGCCTGAGAGGGGAAAGTGATACTGAAAATATAAAGAATGTCTTTAATGTAGCAAATAGATGAAAGAAAATGCTCCACTCTGTCATGGAGCAGAGACTCAAACAACTGCCTTATATTTTCAAAAACTTAAGACTATTCACAAATTTTGTTCTCCATGCACAGCCTGTAGAGGAGTACAGATAAAGCTGAGTGGTTTGTTTTCCACTCTGTGCTGACAGAGTTTTAGAAAAATATTACTCTGTTCACAGGAACTTGCATCTTGGAACACTACTCCTAAAACTCAGCCATGGAGTGAGTAAGTCTTGTACAAGTACAACACAAAGGGATTGCAAAGAGGTTTACAGCCTCCCAGGAGGACATAACCAGCACACAGCTCCAGAAAAGAGAGTCACACACACTGGGACTCTCCTGGAGCCCAGACCTAGGCAGCTTACAGCTGTGAGTTCACCCCTTGCACAGAGCCAGAGCCAGCTATGGCAGTGGACACTTCCAGAGGTATAAAGCTCATTCTGTGTGTGAGTGGAGGAAAGCATTTCTGATAGAGTTCATTTCACTACAATCATTTCAAAACCCTCTTGTAGCTTTAAACGGTGACCACTGGAATACAGTAATTTGTTAAAAAGATTAATAAAGTTAATAAAAGTAGTTGAAGGTATAAACTTCCCATTGAAAAAGAAAAAAAAGCAAGATCATAAAAAGCACTCACAATATTTTTTTTCATTTTCAAAGCACAGAATATTCATCTGGTAAAATAAACCATGTTATTACAATGCCAATGCATTGATTTACACCATGATCTCAGTTTAAATTATTTTAGAGCCAATCTAGTGTTTCTCCACACAAGAGACACGGAGGGTTGTCTTAAGAACTGCAGCAAAGCTTTTTCATTATTACATTTGCAGTCATGATATGCAGCATCTCAGCCCTTTGACCTCACTATTTCATTGTGATGGATTTTATGAGTTACTAAACAACTGGTATTAAGCTAAAGAAACCCCTTGGGCACTGCTTTCTTTAAATGAGTTATACCAGATATACAAAAATACTCTGATGATTTTTTGCCCAAAAGCAGTTTTTTGGTAGAATCTTCAGGATCCACTTTATTTTGTACATTAAATATGTAATTTCTGTCTTAGATGCTAATTTAATAGAAGCAAATCCTCATTACAGTCCAATCAACATCAAATAATTGATGAGAGGCCTTCATTTAATGACCACCTAGGGAGAGCCAACCAGTGCCATTTCTTGCCATTTTTTTTTTTTTTTTTTTGTCCCCACAGGTGTGGAATATCTGTTGATTTTATTTTTTTTTCTTCAGACTCTTGTTTCTTAAGCTTTTATGGTTTGTTCTTACCTCTCCAGGTATTGGCTACACTACAGCTGTTGGTTTCTCAAGGGAGAGAAGGTTCTTTCCCACCCAAAGCAGAAAATGATGCAAACCCTTCCCACAGTGGAGTGATTTCCTTTGCTCACTCCCCCCTGGTTAGCAGCACAACAGAGCCTTGTGCTTTCAGTAGCAGAAATAAAAGGCCTTAATGCTCCAGTCCCACTTGTAGGAATTCTTCTTACTCTTCTTTAGAGAATCCCAGAGTGGGTTGGGTTGGGTATCAAAGCCCACCCCTCCCACCCCCCCCCCT
>VXBS01009533.1:109935-149566 GCA_013400255.1 Sitta europaea
AAGGTTCTTCCAGCCTCCTCCTCCCTCATTTACATATCTGGCTGGTGGGTGATTTTTATTCTCAGCACGAAAGCTGCAATCTATTTCAATGCATGAATGCAGCCCTGCATCTATTCAACACAGTGAAATAGCCCAGAGACTTATTGTACCAAATAAGAAAACAAGGGGAAGAAACGGGTTCGCCAGCCTTAGAAGCAACCCTCTGTGATCCAAAGTCCTCCTGATTCTTTAAAGGAGAGCTGTAGAACGGGAGGAAAAATAAACCTCCCCCCCAAAAAAACACCAACAAGCGGGAAGACAAATACATTTACCACCACTTCTTCTCCCGAGAAAATAATAATGATAATAAAAAACAATACTAACAAGCCTCCCACGACATTTTCATTATCGGCAATTTGAAAACATCCGACTTAACGAGGCACCCCAGCTCAGTCTAATACCGCACCTAGGGACGAGGAAGGCGCTCGCCCAGCGCACCTTGCACGCACACAGAGCCCAAGTCAGCCAGAAACCCACGGAGCGAGAGCCCTCTGCCAGCCAGCCACAAATCGTCTGAATAAAATGAATACTCACTCTTTCAAGGAGCAAGGGAGCCGCTCGCCCACAGCCACTTCACGCACGGATTGAAAGGGTGAGGTAAAAAAACATCAGCCAGTCCCTGGGAACGGGCAGGGTGCTCCAGATTTTCTCCTCATGCTTTCCGAGGCTGCCGATGCTGGCGGAGCCGCTGGTCGCTGGGCTTCCCGGGTCTCTGTGCCTGCATGCTGGAGCGCAGTTATTAATTTCTCCCTTCGCACAAGCCAGCGGCAGCCGCACGTCTCCAGGAAAGCAGGGATATTCAAAATAAATCCGCTAATTCCGGGGCTGAGCGCGCTACCGTGCCCGCCCGCCTGCCAAACGTAACTGTGAAGCGATGTGGAAAAGTGAGCCGGGAGCCTCCCCTGACAGCTCTTATTGGGCTGATCTCGGAGGCAGGTCTAGCGCTGGGAAATTCGTGTAAGCACTTTGGGGTGGTGGTTTTTCCCCCCTCCCTCCGCCGCCCGCCTTCCCCCCGGCAGGCACACAACTTTTCCAGGGGCGGCGGCGCCGCTCGCTCCCCGCGGGGCTGCGGGCTCCGCGCCGGGGCATCTCCCCGGGAGCGGCGGAGGGATGGCCATGGGGATGAGATTGGGGATGGGGATGGGATTGGGGGTGGCCACCGGGCGGGGGTGGCCACCGGGGCCGTGCCCGCCCCGTGCCCGGCTGCGGGGCCGATGCGCCGCTCGTCTCCGGGGACGGCGAGGGCATCCTTTCCAAACGCCTTTGCCAACGCGCCCCGGCGAGCTGCCGGCGCTCGGAGGCTCCGAGCAGCCCCAGGGCAGCGCCGGGCTGGATGCAGGCAGCACCGCGCAGTAAGTCCTTGACCCGCGCCCCCAAATCCCCCCCTGCGAGCGGCAGCCTGCGCAGCCCCGGCTGCTGGAGCGCGGGATGCAGGCTCAGGAGCGCGGCGCTGGGCATCCTCACCTGCCTTTGGCTTTACACAGCCCCAGCGAGGGACAGGCCACTGCCACCCCCTGCCCGCCCGCCGCATCCACTGAGCTTTTCTCCTTCTCAGGTTGCATGGATTATCTGTTAGCAGATTAGATGTATTATTTTTAATTCTACGTCACAGCTCGGAATCCTCCCCAAGTTCGATGTTGGCCGAAAGGGAAGGGGTAAGAGCTCCAGGTGTAGAGACCTTGGGCTGCAGGTGGTCAGGAACAACAACCAGCCCTCTTACAACCCAGGGCTGGTTCCACACTGACCTGTTGGGGAAGTTTAATTGCACCCAGTTCCATCCTCCCCCAGCTCTCCTTGACCACTAGGATGTTGTGGTTGACATGAACGTGCTGTGTGGCTCTACATTAATGATGCAGGTTATTGCTCAACTTTATCTTTAAAGGGCTGAGCCTCCTTCAGAGCACCTGAAAACCTCTCCACCTGGAGCAAAACATAGGCTGACTACTCTGTTGAAGATCTACCTAGGATTACAGAAAGTGGACCCTAATATTGTATATTAGTTATATAGTAAGTTATATATATATATATGTTATATATTAGCTATTTAGTAAGAACACTGTCTAATTTAGTTCCATGATTGTCAATCTTATTTTCTATGCTGATCCTGAGTGCATACACATGTGTAAGTGCATGAGACCCTCCATGTGTAGCTCTTACCTGCTCAACTTTATCTTGACTAAATGCAAGCTATTGCAGATACCCAGGTGCATTTCTGCTTGCACAAATCCTCCTTCTGAAGTCTCAGACTCCTGGGAATGTAGCAAAATGCACCCAGAATGTGCCATTTTTCAAGGTCAATGAAGAAACATCTAACTACTGCTTTGTTTCCCTCAGCCCAAGCGCTTTCTTTCTGAGCTGTGAGCCTGGGAGGATTCCTTGGAGGAGGATGGATATAAAAATACACAATACCTGAAGCAGGCAGAGAGCCTTGAGGGAAATACAAAACACTTGGCAGTGCAATAGATAAGATCAGAAATGTGGTTTCCTTTTACCTGGGGTTCTGCTGAGGCAAAGGGTATTTTTCTGCCCCATCATTCCACCAACTGAACAACACAGTGAAAACACAGATCTTGTCACAAGGAAAGCGTGAGGATGCTCAGCCTGCCTTTACTCCTGGGAATTAATGCCAGTTTTCAAACTTTTTTTAAGGTTTCAGGAAGAGTGGTTTGCACACCTGGCTTTTAATTCCAATTAAAAACACCCGATGGAAGCAACCAAGAATAAAAATTCTTCCTAATAAGAACCCTCCTGTCCTCACTTTAAATAGGCAGCACAGTTGTGTGTGGGAAGAAAGCTAATGGTAGAGGTTGTACCTCCAAGAGCAGCTTGAAAGTTTAGTTCTTTGTTTTGATTTCAACCTTTGACTTGTGCCATTTGTTCTACGTGACCTTTCTTGCAATTGGAAATTACCAGGGCAAAAGCTGTGCTCTTTCATCTCCAGGTTGTAGGAGAGGATGGTAAGCGTCTTGTTAAAATGGATTATGCCATCCATGGATTCCCCTGCTGGAAAGCCTTTCAGATGATGGAGTAAATCTTGACAGGAAAAAGTGTACAGATTGAAATTAATGTAAAAATAAGCCCGGAATAGCAAAGGAACATTTGCAGCTTTCTGCATCCTATCCAGATGAAATGATTTAATGATATTTATCAAAGTGAGATATATATATACACACACTACTGCATAACACTGATGAATATGCTGGCTAGAAATTGTTTCCTCTTAAGTAAATATGATAAGGAAGATTATTCCTCTATCTTCTAAATGGCCATTTCATTTTTTAAGCAAAAAGCAGCTCTGACTCCAGTTGCAATGGGATGAAGATTTTTAGTTTGATGATTAGGAAGTCATCTACAAAATGTATATGATTGAATCCCATCCTGGATCAAACTGGAATGCAATTTTTCATATTAAATTTTGGGATCAGGGAAAAAAGAACAGCAAATCAGAATATTTACAGTATATATTGGCTTATGGTATGGGTTTGTTGTTGGTTTTGTTATTTTGGGGTTATTTTTCATCTTGGTTTTGTGGTATTTTTTTGGTTACTTTGGGTTTGTTTGGTTGGGGTTTTGTGGGGGTTGTATATTTGTTTTTTGTTTTAGGTGGGGTTTAGTTTTTTGGGGGTTTTTCTGTTTGGTTTTTTGACTGGTTGCGACAGAGAATCGCAAAAAAAATTAACTTCAGCTTGGAAGAGAACTGGGAGATTTTCTTCTACATTGCTTTGCTTTTATGAGTGAGAAAGATTAAAACCCCAATGTGACTTTCCCTGAATATACAGACAGGAGTATCTGTCACCTAAACTACGTGGCACAATGGAATTCCACCATCTTTTCTCACTTCCACGTTCTTGTGAAAACAGTCGTTGGTCACTTAATTCTTTGCTCCTCAGCAGTGCAATCAACTGTTTAGACCTGACTACTGAATATTTTTAAGCGGAAGTGCCTTGAAATGAGCTCTGCAGGGGCAACTCAGCCACAGCCTTGCCAGGGTTCCTGCTGGAGTGTGTTTGTGGTCAGCTCATTTAATACCAATGCCAAAGGCAGGGCTTGAGAGGGGAAAAGAAACTACTGTGCCAGTTCCTCATATGCACATTTTATTCCATCGGATCACCTACCAGTGAGATATTTCCCTCAAAGCATCAGGAGCTGATTTCTGGTTTTAATATGTAAAATGGAGCCTGATCCAAAATTACATGCAATTAATGAGTCCAGAGTGAATTGCTTGATCAAGATAAATGACTTTACTGCAAGCTACTTTTGCTTACAGGGATTGCCACTAAAATGCCACTTAAAAATAATAAGAAATTAGTAAACTGATTTGAGAGTTAACTAAAGCAAGGTTATGGACTAGTGGCATCACCTGCCATTATTGCATTAAATCTTTAAACACATTAAATGCTGTTTTCTTAGGCAATACCTACTCTACATCATTGGCACCTTTTGCTCAAATCACATGAGGGATTATTCCTTAATTTAATTTGCTTTGTATGCTAGAGTTGACATTCCATAAAATAAGAAGAAACAAGGAGGTTTATCTGAAGTCCAGAACATTTCTGAATAAAATATGCAGTTTTATCAGCTCCCTGTGCCAGCACACAGACATAATTACCTTTAGAACATAGGTTCTTATCACTGTCTTGCAACCTTTAAAACCAGCTTGCATGCACTTATCACGAGTTGGTTATCAGGAAAAATAATGATCTCCTGTGTTTGGGAAGTCACTGAAGACATCTGTAACTTGAAAAAACAAATCCATTCCATAATGCTTACAAGTGATCCTATAGATTAAAACAAGGGAAATGATACAAGCAGCCTGTGAGATAAAGGCATGGGGTTGGGGTAGGTTTGGTTTCAATTTTTTTCCCTCTGAAAGAAATTTGTGTTTACATTTTAACAGGCGAGGCTAGAAACCCTGAGAGACTTAAGTGAGGGATTTGCAAAGGAATGCCAGATTCCTTCAGAGATCACACATGGTTAAAATTCAATATCCAACACTGGAACAGAAAGCCTGGAAAGCCCCACTGAAGAAAGAGCAGCAGCAGCCATAAGTGACAGAAGTGATTCTCAACCACCCAAAAATCCTTGCTTTTGAGTCTGGGTCTGCTGAGAACAGCATCTGATCCAAGCCCATTCCCTTGGCACCTGAGATGTGAGGAGAAACAGATGCATAGATCTGGAATTACTTCTGCTTTGACTGGACAAAGGTATTCCTGCAACCACTCAAATTCCTCCTGCAGCCCAAGGAAAAGTCTCTTCTGTCAGACAGAAATAAATGTTTAACCCAGCAGCAGCCCTGGGCTTGTGGGCCCTTAGCACATCCTTTCCCAAACACTTCATTTGGCACTATAAAACACAACCAGCCCTGAGCCACTTCCACTCTCCAGAGATTATAAAATATAACACACACCCCACCCCAACTACTAATTTGGGTATCTTTTGCACCAATGATATTAGGGAGTGCATAAAAATAACAATGCATCATCAGGTTTTATTATTCCTCGGGCACTGTTTGCAATTTTGACTAGTTGCTGTCACGTTGGCTATTAGAAAAACAATTATTCCTCTTGTACATCAAACACTAGGAGAAAAACAAAAGAAAATTATATCCAGCAAGGCACTCGACAATTTTTAATTTTTTTTTTTTTTTTTTTTACATTAATGTACAGAAGGATACAAGTTGTTCAGGATGCAATTTGGGAAGTTAATCTTTCACTGTGGGTTTTCACTCTGCCTTGTGTCAGGAACTGGATCGGTGGCAGGAGCTGTGCAAATATTGTTTGCTCTACCTCAAGTGCCCTCTAGTGTGCAGTAATTAAGCAGGTTAAAATAATTTTTTCTCCTATTTTTTTCCCTAACAGCTACTCTCCTAAATCCCAAAGTAATATGTAACACTGCTTTTCTTTGAGAGGAAAGCGAAATTCAATGTTCACTGCATTAACTGTGTGGCTATAAATGAGTTATTTCCTCCATGCAAAATCAAATCACCCCCATTGCTGTCAAATTTTTATTCTCAGAGGTATAAGTTAAAGAAAGCCCAATAATTCTTTTGGGCATTGTGCAAATGTCAAAAAGGTTTTTGGTGTTACCAGAACCAAAACAACAGCTTTGTCTCTGCAGAAGGAAAATTACCATATTCATCAACAAAACATGACCCTAGAACAAGATTAACAACAAACCCCCTGATTATGCTTCAAGGGTCCTGTAAAAGTGCTCTTTGTCTACAGTTTAGAAAGCAGGCAAGTCTACATGAATATAAATAAAGACTGACACATGTAACAAGGTCTGTGGGTTCTCATCTGCCCTGGAATGCCAATGTTCTCCCCCAAAATCCTGACATCACCTGGCTGGACAAATCCAGTGGTGTCAGTGAGAGCAGGCTCTGGGCAGCAGCTGCCTGGCACCAAGGAGCTGTGAGAGGAGGAGAAGGGAGAAGATGTTGGGAGATAAAAGTGTGGAGGGGTAAAATTATCACCTGCAGCTCCAAGAAGAATGAAAAACTACGAGGGAGCATGTCTGCAAGAGGGAGTTGTACTTATTTATAAGTTTAAATAATAACTTTAAATAAGTTTAATTTATTTAAGCTTATTTCTAAAGGCTTCCCTGCATTTTAAAAACAGGTTTAACACTTGGGGTCCCCACACAACTTTCTCCACTGCACAAATGAGATCATTTTGGGTGAAACCATTGAAGAGTTTTTGCCCTTTCCTTATTTCACTGTGCCCTGACCTCCAAGCCAAGTGTTTACTTTCAGGCAGGATTTACCATAAAATTCCAAGATAATAGCAAGCCTAAGCATGCTTTAACCAAAACAGATTTTTAATGGACTTCTGAAAGCTGAGGTAAGAGGGGTGGGTGGATCCCAGGAGAGATAAAATGGTTGCCTATAATAGGGATATGCTACACAGGGTGAGAGAATTGAATCTTTTATGAGTTGTAAAATCAGCAGGACTTCCTATAAGTGGAAAGAGTCATCATCACTACCTCTGAGCTGGGCTGTGGTGGCAGAGTTGTGGTTTCCAAGTGAGGTGCTGAGAGAAGCCCACAGGATTGTTTCCCGTTGCAGCTTGGCTTTGCTGAAGGTTAATTTTTGTACCTCGACTGTTCCTCATGCATTCTGCAGGGAACACTCAGTTCTGGGGCAGTTTAGCATCCACAGGAGGCAAACAGGACAGAGCAAAGCCCCACACTTTGCCAACAGATGGTTTTCTAACACATTTTCAACCTGTTTTCCCAGCCACACTGCACCCAGCACCGCGCTGCCAGGAGCACAAGGAGAGTTATTCCAGAAAAAAATGCTGGAATAGATGCTCTCATCATTTAGAGCTAAAGTGCATCAGGGCTAGACAGGTCTTGGCAGTGAGCTGGGCACATAAACTGCCTTCATCCCCATCAGGTTTGAGTAAACTCCCCCAGGTGTGTGCAGCCCCCATCAGGGCAGGCAGAGGAGCGAGCTGCTCCCAGCAGCAGGAAAGGCAAAAGCCAGGCAGGGGCAAGGGCATCTTGATGGGTACCTTGAAAATGGGCAGCTCTGGCCTGAAGGTAATAAACCCCTTGAGTTCAGCCCAGCTCTTCAGGAAGTGCTCCCTTAGCTGGAGGAGAAGTAGCAGAGTTTAGGTCTGGGTGAGGTGACAATTACAGCAGGGAAGCAATCCAAGGGTTTCCAAGAGAAGGAAAAGTAGCACGAGCCCAGGTTTCAGCATGGGCCACCTGCAGAAAGAAACTCACTGAAAGGTGCTTTTGCACACCTCATAACCCAAAGCTAATATCAGCTGAAATCTGGCTGCTAGCTCAAATGGTATTTGTTTTTCCATTCTGAATGCAGGGACAGATTAGGAGTATATGCTTATTTCAAAGTACTTTGCTCCAGAGAGTTCTTCTTTGTTTCTTTATTTAATTAAGAAGGTAAGTCAACATATTGCCCATAAAGTGATTTTTTCAGCAGCTGCTGACATTGTAGTTTGGCAGACTGATCTTAAAAAAAAAAAAAATCATAATGCTGTGGTAAAATAAAGCATCCATTTCCCCTAAAAATATCTGTGGTGCATATATGAGAAATACTGCTAATGAAGGAGAATATCAATCATTTAAATACACAGGACTCCATGCTGAAGGACCTTCCTTCTTCCTAAGGAGCTAAACAGGCAATGCATACAGAGGCAGGATCATGTTACTCAAAACAACTGTTTTAATGCCAGTAATTTAATGAATCAAGTAAATACCTCCTGAGATATATTCTGAATTCATTTACCAATGCTGATAGGTGGGTTTTATTGTCAAATGCAGTAAAATCAAGTGAATAAGAATCTGAGAGTGAGCTGATGCAAATAATGTCCCCCAGGGGAGCCAATGTGGAGATGATGTGGCTGATGCACAGCCTGGTGACCCTCAGCTCCTTTCAAGCCTGTAAAAGTGAAGGCAGAGCAGTAAAAGGTGTGTTTGCCATGGATCACTCGAGCCAAAGAAGCCAACTCTGGAAGAACTGGAGGAATAGCAGGGCCTATTAGCACTACTGTGCTAATTTCACTAATTCCAGCTTAACACGGGAGTAACACTATGGTAAAGACCTATATTTTTATTTAAATTAAAATCTCTAATATTCATCAAATATTTATAAGAATATATAACAAATAATTGTGGCAAACATTGCATAATAAAGATGAAAAGGAAATTAACCTTGTGAATTTTTAAACTGAAGAATAAAGACCATTACATTAATAAGACTTAATTATATCATTAAATATTTAAAATTATGTCCTCTAATAAATGTTTTTATTTAACATATTTCTTTTTTTATCTATTACATTAGTAAAATGCCTTTAAGATACAGAAAAAAAAAAAAAAAAGAGAAGGGAATTTTTTTTCTTTTTTTTAAAGCCATGCAAATATAGAGAAAGTGAGAAAGGAGGCATGTTACCTCTTCAACTCAAGGTCAGCTCTCAGGAGAGAACAATCTGTACTTCCACAAGCGTCAGCTCCCTGCTTGGATGGGCTGGTGAGGGGCTGTGTCTTTGCTAAGCATTTTTCTTCAATTATTCTCCTCTTTTGTAGGTCTGGCTTGGCTCTCGCTGTGCTGATGAACTTGAGTTAATCCAGCACAAACAAACCGTGTCTCTGTCCGTGTTTGCAGCATTCCATTGAGCAGCTAACCCGTCCCTGGGAGGACACAGGGGGGAAAGCAGCCCCTGGGCATCCTCAGGAAACCCACACCCTGCAAAGAGACAGAGTCCACTCGATAGCAAAGCACTGGGGGTACAAAGGGGACAATCCCCCCTCATCCCCCCGGAGATGTCACCGATTCCTTTCTCAACATTAACTCAGCTCACCTCATCTCCCCAGATTTTTCTCATTTTTCTACAAACAGCAGTAGAGTTAAAGCAAAAAGCTTCTGAATCCACCCAAATTCAGCCTCCTACCAGAAAGAAGTTTCTTTTTCTAGCACACTTCGAAAACTTTTAATGTTCCCCTCTAGTTATGGCACTTCAAAGGAGCATTTCTGTTTCTTCAGTGAGTTCCAGTCACCCTTTCTGCCTTGGCTGTGCACACAAAGCCCCAGCCAGGCAGTCTGCCTGTCTCAGCTCCCCCCTGAAAACCCAGGTTCTGCATGCACTCGCAGAAACACTGATTAAAATCAAATGGCAAACAGTGACAAATCAAATCTAACTCATCAGCATTTCAGATTTATCAGAGGCTACAGTTTGATGATGCTTTAGTGGAAATTCTCTTCATTTGCAAGCACACGAAACTCTGAGGCCCTCTCTGTTTAGTTACTGTGCTTTTTGCAGTTTAACCATTCTTTCTGTTTAGCACAATAACACTTCCTCTGATCTCATTCCCACAAGTTTTTGTTTATTTTTGTAATATTCTTCTGACCTCTGTAGATTGGGTGTTTTGTTGCTATGATTGTTTCCTGCTGTCCCTCAGCATTTCCCTCCCCTGTATCCATCATCACCCATCCTGTAATTACAGAAATGTTATTTTTTGATAGACAGATGCATAGGGTTGCTGGCAGGAGTACTGCCATTATGCAGTCCAAATACTGTGCAGAATATTAAAGAATCACATGAATCAAATCTTAGTGAAAGAATAATCTTGTGAATTATCAAAAAGTTTGAACTAAGTCTGGTTTGCTTGTTTACACATGGGATAACTCACCTCAAACTAGGTAACATTTATTTACATATGGCAGCTAGGGCTGCACAGGAGATAGAGTCTTCTAATTAACACTCCTGATGCTGCAAACATAAACAGGGATAAACACATATTCCATTACGTGGAGCTGCCACTCACATTGCCACAGTTATTTCTTTTCTTTTCACTGCACAAGTGAAACAATGCTACAAAGCAAACAAGCACTGAGCTTTCACTTCAGTACCTGCCTAATAATGTCATACCTTATTTCCAGGAGATTGTTTATTTGGAAAAGTTACCAAAACAAACAAAAAGCAGTGTCATATCCTATCACTTCACTTAACTAAGGCTCAAGAGGCTGCAGAAATAACATGAGAGCTTCCACGAGTGTAATGTTTTACTGTGCTTTAAAGTTTCCACAAATAAGGCACCTGTTTCTGCCTGGCAAGGTAGAGAATAGTGAAGAGTGACACTGTGCTCACAAATAAAAAGCCTAATCTGCAGAACAAATGAGGAATAACATGCAGACCGTGGGTCCAAGCAGCTCACCACTGAAATGTGGAGCAAAGCAATCTGCCCAGGCACAGCACAGCCCAGCAAGGGGAAAGGAATGGGGAAAATTCCATGGCAACCACTTCCAGCTGTGCCCCACCAAGATTTCACCTGGCTGTGCTTCAGGGCTCCCCCTCAGCACCTTCTGGAAGGGCCCCTGCCTTATCCTCTGTGTTTGGGCTGACAGGGAAAAGGTGAAGATGCTGCCAGCAGAGACAGAAGGGCTGGAACCACCCAGCTGAGGCAGCTCTCCCGTGGCAATCCTGCCTTTCCTTCTCACCTCAGGGTGCCTGGGTGACCCCCAGCACCATTCCCAGGCTCTGTCCTCCCAAGAACCAGCTCCCAAACCGTACCCACGTGCACAGAGGGCTCAGTGTGAGCTTTGCAAACCTTCCTTCTGAAAAGTGGCAGGCTGCTCTCACTGGGGCTGAGACAGGGTTCACCCTCTCCTTTGCAGCTGAGCCATGCTTGGCCAGGTGTAGGAAGTTCACACAAAGCTCTCTGGAAGTGCCTTCACACAGACTCCCAGTCTCCACACCACAGTTCACTGCACCCTTACCCTGAGCTCTCTCATGCATAATTTAAATGTTTAATGTAAAGTCAAGCTAATGTTAACAATACATATTTTTGAAGACTGACAGTGTAATGCTTCATTCCCTAAAGGAATAACTGGAGTGATCTGTAAGCAAATAGAAAGCCAAGTAACACTGCCTGAACAGACATAATTCGTGCTCATCCTTTGGAAACCTTAGAGTGCACACATCCCTTCCTCCTTCTCAGCCAGGCAAGGTGGGATTGACTGTGGTTTTCTTTCAGATGAGGTATGAATAGCTGTGGTGCACTTTGTTCTGCACTGGTATTAATGATACCTTTAGAAGTGGGATGTCTTTGATATCTATTGTGTGCTGCTGACTGATGGCTCTTTCTAGCCTGGAAAGGTTCCTTGTCTTAGCAGCTTTGTGTGGGCTGAGAGTGGAGGCCACAGGAATATTCTGAAGTTGAAGAATTTTAAATTAATATAAAGTATCATATCATTAAAGCTGAGATAGTAATACCCTTCTAAATTCACCCTAAAATTTTCTTTGTCCATTCAGGAAATTATTAGATATTATCCTGTCTTGGTTCTGGATATTCTTTATTGCTGTTCATTCTCAGAGGCAGTGGATGAGAATCCCCACCAGCAAGAGCAGGGACAGCAGAATCACTCTCCTTGTGCAGTCTCTTGCTGCAAACCCCCCCTCCCCACACACACACACTTCTTCTCTAATAAAACACTCAGAAGCAGCAATTCTGGTAATTGTCTGACTAATATCTTCATTATCAGAAAGCGTTATCTTTCACATACAACAAATGGAGATGGTGCTAACATCAGCACTGAAAATAGGGATTAGAGAAGGAGAACTACTCATCAAAGAGAAAAATAAACTGCAAAGGTTAATTTATGGCACATCTTTTTCTTACCCTGTGTTATAACCTGCTGTCTCTATTAAGGAAACATTAAATAACAACTTGTAAAATTATATTTTCTTACTTCCTTGACTATACCAGTAACACTTAAAATAATTTTGCATGAGAGAAGACCCACAATCTGCTCCTAGATTTTAATTATGCCATCTGAAGTGAGCAGTGGTTAAGAGCACAAAAGACTGGAGACAGAATGACAAAGACTGGCTGGGGCAGGAATTCAGATGGCTGTTTGGAAGTGCAGGCTCGGCTGGTGAGTGATCAATGCAAAGTCTGGGAGGAGCTGTTTGCTCTGCAGAGCCACTTCTGCTCTGGCACCGAGCATCAGTCACCTGGGCAGGCTCTCAGGAGCAGGGCTCTGGAGGGCTGGCTGCAGTCCTGGCTCAGGAGCAGCTCCCAGGTCAGGGCTGACACCAGCAGGGCAGCCTGGGGAACAACCAGGGCTGCTGCCCACGCCAGCCCCACTCTAGGAACACACAGCCTCAGCCTCTAGGCTTGTCAATCTGTCACCCAGAAAAAAATGGAAAGGAAAATTAAAAGGTTATGATGTTATCATCTCCAAAAATAGGATTTCAGTCATCCTGGAGAAGTGCTGTGCTGGGATATTTTCACTCAGGTTCTGCTGACGTCTCCCAGCTGTCACCAGTGCTGAGCCTCCTTTGGGGACTGCTAAAGGTCAGGGAGCACCAGGGAGCTGGGGGAGACCTGCACTGGGTGACCACAGGAGAACGTTCTCAGGTTAATGTGAGGTAGAGAGCAATGAATCAGTTTGTCTGTGCTTCTCTGTGCTGGAGCTGACAACACCCAGCACAGCAGTGCCTTCTGTTCTTCAGCACTGCCTCAAGTCCGCCAAAGACCAAAGGTTAGCTCCTGAAAAAAGGACCTGCTGCCCGAACCAGTGGCCTGGCTTTCTTTTATTTCAGAGCTAACCTAGAAAACAAAGGATCACAGCATGCAAGAGCAGAACAGACTAGTGGAAAACAGTCTAAGAATAAAAGGAAAACAACCAGTAAGTCTCAAACGTTACCTTTGAGAATGAAGAGAAACTCGTGAATGCCACTATCCACTTTCCAAGTAAAGACAGAATTCAGCTGAGTCCATTAGAAGAAAATCTTCTACTCTGAAAGCAAAGAGCCCAGTTCAGTTCCCAGGGCACAGCAGAGGGTGGCAGGGGTAGGTGTGAGCCCTGAGGTGCCACACAACAGCCTGAGAGCTCCCAGTGCTCAGCACTTCTGAGGGTCAAGCCTCTGGCACTCTGGCATTTGAGATTCAGTCTCTCTATAGATTAGGATTGATCTCTCCTGTCTCTGGATAAAAAATAAACAAACTGTAACCTTGGAATTGTCATCCAAACCTGGAGTCCAGCCAAAAAAGCAGAGACAAAATCCCCTTGAGAAGCAGAACAGCAACCCCAGAGGTCACTGTCGATGTGTCAAACAGAAACAGTGGGTTTGAGACTGCAAGGACTTCAGGAATTTCACTTTTATTCAAAAACTAAAACTGTAATCATTTTTTTTTCCCTGAAATGCAGAATGGCATCCATTTCCATTTAAACACAGATACTCAGAAGATACCTTAAGTATTCTCTTGGAATTGAACATGCAGGTTTGAGGGCAGTTCTAGAAGCCAACCTTCTCCCCCATGGCTGGGGTTTTACTGCCCTCTCTGTTGTTTTGGAGAACAGAGGGAATTACCAGCAGCTCCAAAACTGTGAGGAGGGAGGAAATCATACCCGAGCTAGGAATGGCTCCAGTGAACTCTCCAGAAGGAGGGATTGCAAGTGGGCAAGCTTTTATGATCCACTGCAAAACAAAGGGATTTGCTGTGCTGTTTTGGGATCTTGTGCTTCAGATGAGGCCATCTCCACAGGAATAAAAACTCAGGCATGCTGTAGGCTCTGTTTCCACAACAGCCTAAAACTTGGCTTCAGATTCACTGAAAGTGAGGAGAGCAAAGCCCACAGAATGACATTTCAAGTGTTTGTGCCTAAATGCAGGTCATGGCCATGTGAGCATCCAATTTCATCCCTTTCAATGGGGCAGCACCCATCAGGCCCCAAGCAAACGTGCAGCTGCACAGCAAAATGCATCCTCAGTTCCCAGTGAACTTTGTTCCTGCAGAATATCAGAATGTTTAAAAACAACAACCACCAAACAACAGAAAACCCCACGTGGAAAACTCCCCCTCAAAACACCCCAGGAAAGCACATGGGAAACCCTGCAATAGTACATGTTATATAGAAAAGAGCTGCAAAAAAGCAAAGTAGGAGGCCCTCAAAGATTCAGCACTATATAAATAGGAATAAACAGAGGCAAATGTTCTTGAGTGAAGGGAATGTGATTGCTCTGTCCCTGACTGCGTTGGTTACACTGTGCACCTACCAGGAATGCATTTTATTATCTAATATTTATCACTTTTGACGGTCACAGGTGTTCCTACTTCAAAAAGATTTTAGCAAATGCCCCTAACTGTGTGACATCTGGATGCTGTCATCACTGTAACAAGAGGTAACTTTTGCCACCAGGCTCTACTCTGGCAGATGTGGTTTTAGTGCCACTGTTCATTTCCTTCCCTGTTAAAATGCAAAACATTTGCTTTTACTTACCAACAGACAAAGCCTGTTCTATTCTACCACGTGAAGTACACCAAAAAACACATTAAATATAAAAAATGTTTCTCTTGCTAGGATACTGTGTTAGATTCTTGAGTAATGTAAATTAAAGATGATGAAATTATTATGTCATGGAATCCCTGCCCACCTCCCAGGCTGGGATTCCTTCCCAATACCCTCTGGGAGTGGGAAGCCATTCCCCTTGTCCTGTCACTCCAGCCCTTGTCAATAGGCTCTCTCCATTTTTCTTGTAGGTTCTTCAGGGATCACAATCAAGAAACCACCTCTTCTCCAGGCTGAATTGACACTTTTCGTTAAATATTTTTAGCATCTTCTCCATTACAAAGAATAGTTAATAAAAAATAAATTTAAAAAACAATAAAAAAAACCCCCAAAAAACCAAAACCACACACACACAGAGGAAGGAAATAGAAAGTTTTCTGTAAACCTGCAGAGCAAAAAAGCTGCTTTGATGTAAGGTGCTAAGCTTAAAACATTTTGCAGGAAATGTTTTTCACAAAAGCCTTTTAAAAAAAATTAAAATCTTTGGAAACCTATTGTTCTTGGAAGCCCATATGCAGCTGAGTCAAATGAACCTCTTGGTAAATGCCAAAGATTATCATTTCCATTCAGCTGCTCAGGCACTGGGCAGGGCCAGGGGAGCCATGCCCTGGGGACAAAGTGTCTTTTCATCTCTTGCAAAGGAAGACAAAACTACACAAACAGAATCTAAAAACCTGTAACAAAACCCAATTATCTGTGCTGGATGAGTGTCAGGTTGGGCACAGGGCTGTGGGTTACTTGCAGCTGCACAAAAAGACAAGAGAAGCAGCAAGTTTATGATCAGTGCAGCCCACCACAGATCTCAACAATCCAGCTCGAGGAAACAAGAGTATTTTGAACACAGAATAAAATGATAGGGCATTTAATGAAGCAAAATACTATGGTTTGTATAATATTGAAGATGGACATGAAGTGGCACAGAGGCATTTTTTGAAAGTGTGAGCATCAAGAATGCAGAGAAATACCAGAGGTGCAAGGAAATTCCAGTTTTATGTCGTGCATTAATACCAATCTGTGTCAGATTAGACAACCTGTAGTGACACAGATAGAAACTCCATTCTCTGATCTGAGGGTTTTTTTGCATATTAAATGATATAAAGCATTCTACACCTATGCCAAATTCTGCAGGAAATTAAAGCCTGTGATTATCACTTGTCTAACAGCATCAATGTAATAAATTAAAGGCTTTGAATAATGGCCAGCAGGCTTCTCAGCCATATTTCAAACTTTTAGAAAATAATCCATTTTTGGCAGATCATCTGACAAGTTCACAACTTTAGATCAAGGCTTACATTATGTGTCATCAGTATTCTTTTGTTCATCTCATACCTATCAATTTTTGTTCATCAAAACCCAGGGCTTTTTAAAACGTGGAAGAAATTTGGCATGTTACGTGGGTCATTTATGGAAATCAAGAACATGATTTAACATTAATATACATAAAAATGACTAGAAATTATGCACCACAAATCCAGATCAGTTTGTGGCTTTTTAAACTCCATTGTATAATACAAAGCATTTTCTCTGTGAGGGACAGAAAAATTCAGGTGGAAAAAAAATAATTACCAGATAGAAATCTTAGCTTAGTTGAAGCTATGTCATATATTAATGTTATTCTTAACACAGCAGGAGATTGGTAAATAAGACTTACATCTCTGAATGTTAATTTTGAAAAGGCAAAACTAGCATTTCTCCTTCAAATGCAAACTAACTCCCGTGGGCTTGTGAGTTCAGGTAAAATTTACTGCAGAGCTATAGCACCACCACATATGGGATGATCCTTACTTTTGAAAAGGAGGAAGCAAAGAATAGGTATTACATTAACTGAAAGGAAATGCAAACACCAGAGACAGTTGCTTTCATTATCTGGGAACAGCTGAAAAGGAGACATTTGGAAAATAAATGTCTTCCACTGGGATTAGACTCACAGAATCTCAGAAGGGTTTGGGAGGGACCTTAAAAATTATCCCACCCCTCCCTGTCAGCCCCCTGCCCTGCCCCAGTGCCCCCAGCCCCAGTGCCCAGCCTGGCCTGGGGCACTGCCAGGGATCCAGGGGCAGCCCCAGCTGCTCTGGGCACCCTGTGCCAGGGCTGCCCACCCTGCCAGGGAACAATTCCTGCCCAGGATCCCCCCCAGCCCTCCCCTCTCCTCCCCAGGGCTGCTCTCAATCACTCCTCCACCCCACCTGTAGGTGTGCCTTGGATATTTGCTGCAGAAAATATCAGAGTTTCCCAATTTTGGGATCCAGGTGGCTCTAGACTGGAGTGAGAATGGAAGCCAAACTATGAAAAAAATGCACAAGCAGAGCCCAGGCCTGACTGCCTGACACGGGGTGGAGTACCCAGGATATTCCTAATCCTCAGGGTTTAGTGCTGTCCTGTCTTCTGCCACTGACTCACCACAACTATTTTTGAAGCAATTTTATACTGTGGCTAAAATGCAAATACTTATGTGCAACAATGGACCAGCCCAAACTGCACACAAATCACAGGCTCCTCCCAGCCCAAAGTCAGGCGAGATTTCTGCATTTATCAAGATTTTTGAAGCTGAGAGAGTTGAACTAGGACACAAGAATTGGACACAAGATTCCTGGTATATCATACTAGGAATAGTGGCCCAGCATTCATTCTATTTCCCCATTTCATCCTTTCAAAACCACAGCTAATTTATCCCCTTGATTTTCTTCTCCTTTCTGCCTTTGTATGTGGCTTTCTGGAACACTAAAAAGCTTTGAGTAGAGATGGGGGTTGACACAAACCACAAAAAAATATATCAATCCATGAGCTCAGTATATTCAGGAGAGTGTTTTAGTCCTGTGTGATTGCTCCTTCCAGGCTTGCACAGTACATCAGTCTCCTACAGCCACACATCCCTCGTGTGGAACCTGCCCTGGCTTTAAAATGGTTTTTGCAAACCATAGAGCCAGGGACTAGCCAGAGAGCTGACCTGGTCTAAGAGGTGTGTAAGCAGCTAGAGAACAATAAATTAGGAAGGATCCTGAAATGACATGTCTTTTAGATAATTACACAAGGAGATGTTAAAGCATATAAGAAGTCAGATATAAATACAGTAATAATATCTTATGAATAATGCCTATTATAAAATCAGTAAATTCACACCATGTAATCAATATATCAGCAGCAACCATCCTAGGAAGTTGAGATAACCCCTTTCTAAACAGTCATGTACCTATGACAGTAAAATGAAACAAAGGAAAACACTAAAACAGCTTACAATCAATAACAGCCATAATGCAGACTCATCACTGACTCCTTCTGTGTTATCTGTGGAAGATAAAACAGCAGAGATTGTAATGAGCTATAGAATCTTTGACAAAATCCAGGGTGAATACAGTGTATCTTCTTTATCCACAAACAGCTGTTTATCAGGGTTTCATCACAGCTGCTTTAGTCAGAGTCATCTTATCTTTTACAAGAAAACTGTATATCTTACAACATAGAAAAGTAATATTTAACTGTCTTAGGCTGCAATGCAAGATGTAACCAGAAGTATGAATTCTATCACCATCTGTTAGAACCAGGTTGAGCAGTGTTCTTTATCTCCTCCATGACCCATCCCTCATAACTCCTGCAGCTGGGGCTGTGCTCATCCTCTGCTCAGGGGCAGCTGTTCCAAAGCAGCTGGGGCAGTTTTCTTTCTCTCTGCCAGCACCCATGCTCCCTGCAGGAGCTCTCTCTGCTCCTGGGCCACTGAGTGTCCCTGCAGGGCTGAGAAACTGAGCCCAGCCCCTGGCAGAGGCTGCAGCCAGGGCAGGAGCCAAGCATTGCTGCCTGCAGCCACTGTGCCCCTGGCCACCCTGCACTCAGCCTGGCCACGGCATTGCCAGAGGGAGAGCAGGCCCAGCCACAGCTGCACTGGCCCTTCCCAGGAACTGTGCCCCTGGCTGCAGGATCCCTGCTCCAGCAGAGCCACAGCTGCCCCTGCAGGAGGCTGCAGCCATGGGCTGGCTCTGCTGCCAACACCCTGACCCACAGGGGCAGGGGGGATTCGGGCTCTGCCACTGGCCCTGCTGCTTGCACTGCTGCACTCGGCTTGCAATTCTCCTCACAAAGAGCTGCTGTTGCTGTCCCCACAGCTGGGCCTGAGACACCCTGAATTTCAGAATGACAGTGATTTGGAGGGAGGGGTTTGCATTCTCCATTCCAAGGGAGGCTCCCCAGCACACACCTGTCCTTCCAACCCAGACATTAACAAAATCTACAATAACTCAGATTAAACAACACTCTAAAACTAATTTTTCGAGAACAAAATTAACTTAATAGAACTCAGCCCTAAAAGGATATCAAATTAATAGAGTGTAAATTAACATTACTGAAAATCTAACAATACCGAGGCTTAACTTTATGTAACTTTACCAACACTTGATTTGCACTAAATAAAAACATAGCAGAACTGAAAATAGCTCTCAATAAAACTGGAATAGAACAAGAAATAGCTTAAAGTGAAGAACAAAACTGGACATAATCCAAATTCAGTAACACTCAAACTTAACAGAGATTAATTTAACAAAATTAACTGAACAGAACTCATCCTTAATCAAATTAACAGAACATATCTTAGTATTACTCAAATCTGACAATATTGGACCTTAACTTTGTTTAATCTTATTAACAATAAATCTGCAGACAATCTGTGAACAGAATGATTTTTCTGGAGGGATTGAAAAGGGTGTGACAAATCCGTGGTAAGTTTATGTAATGTAGATTCAGGTATAACAAAAGATTAAAGATCACTTGCAGCAAACTCTTTTAGACATATAAATTTCCAGAATTGTGGCAATAAACCAGGTGCACGATTAAAACTTTGTCTGCTTGAGAAGCAATTTTTTTTTTTTTTCGTGAACTAATTATTGCTAAACTTTAGAGAATTGCTGCAGATAAAATTCAAGGTTATAGGACTTAGTTAAAAACTTAAAAATAAATTGCTGCAAATAATCTTGCAGAGGAGGAGATCTGGGGGCTGGAGACCTCAGTGGGTGATCTGGTCATGGACCTGTACATGGTGGAGAGGCCCCATGATTATCTGAATTTCCTGAACTCTGCAAAGCCAAGTACTACAACTGCTGTGTTATTTATAATGTACAGAAGGATTTTGTTGTACAGGCTGGTGGCCCCATGGGAACTGGCTGTGGAGGGGAATCCATATTTTGTCAACTGAATGGTGATCAAGCCAGATTTTTTGAGGCAGAAAAGGTGCCAAGAATCAAGCACAAGAAGAAGGGAACTGTGTCAATGGTGAACAATGGCAGGTTTCCTCATTACCACAGGGAAAACCTGGATTACCTTGATGGTGTATTTGGAGAAGTGACAGAAAGCATGGATGTACTGAAGACAATCAATGAAACCTTTGTAGATAAGGAATTTATCCCATATCAAGACATCAGGATAAATGATACAGTAATTTTAGATGATCCCTTTGATGATCCACCTGGCTTGTGTGTTCCTGATCTCCCACCAGACCCTACAAAGGCAGAATAGGAGCAGATGAAGAAATGGATGACATGAAAGGTCTGCTGATGAAATAGAAGGAGTTCTGGCAGAAAAAGAAGCAAAAACTCATGCCCTTCTTCTGGAAATGGTGGGAGACTTACCAGATGCAGCATCAAGCCACCAAAATGTGCTCTTTGTTTGTAAACTGAATCCTGCGACCACAGGTGAAGACCTGGAGAGAATATTTTCATGATTTGATCCCATTAAAAGTTGTGAAGTGATCCAAGACTGGAAGACTGGTAAGAATCTTTGTTATGCATTCATTGAGTTTGAAAAGGAGGAAGACTGTGGGAAAGCCTACTTCAAAATGGACAATGTACTGATAGATGACAGAAGGACACAGGTGGATTTTAGCCAGCCTGTTGCAAAGATTAAATGGAAGGGCAGAATACCAAGGAAGATTTCCAGGACTATGAGAAGGAACGTGGCAAACTTTCAAAATTTGCTCTGAAAGAAAAGGTAAAAGCAAAGCAAGATGACCAAGTATGACCTTGGGCTGGGTGAAGATGTAGAAGAGTCTCACACAAGCCAGTGGCACTTGGCTAGAAAACAGAAGGAAAAGCACCCCCACTCTGAAGATGATAATGAGAGGACCAAAAAATGTAAGGATTCTGACTGAAAGCATGAAGAACACTGTAGGGAGAGGCCCAAGGGTGAGAAGAAAGACAGGCATCAGATCTGCAGCTATTCTCAGGAGAGAGATTACACTTCCAGCTGACAAAAACACAAGTACAGATGAAGGACAAGGAAAAGACTAAAATAATAAATTTAACTTTTTTCTTTTATTTTGTCTATGACACCCAAGTTTATGATTCACAATCATGGGATGTTACCACGTCTTTGCAAAATCTACAGTTTATTGTGAATCCACTACTGCTCTTTAAACTTCTGATTTTCTGCTGCAATACATAAAGCCCACTACTTTCAACATGTGCCATATAAAAGATGGAAGAAAACCATAAATAATAAAACTAGAGCTCTGTTTTTTATCTTGCTCTGCAAAAGCAGAATGTGTTAGCAAGAACTAATCCTGCATTCTGCTGTTCTGGCTCTCTTTTATCTAGTTTTTTGTTTAGGTTTTGTTGAAATCAACACCTTCTATCAGGGTAAGAATTCCTGTTTCATTTGTTTGCTCATTAGGAACAAGAACATGCATATTCCAGAAAGGCTTGATGTACAGATGAAGCTGTCAAGAGCAATGTGAATTCTAACAGAGTCATTTCTCAAATGTGATAATTACTGTTTATTTTATAGGCTTACACATGACATCCCATTATTAAAGTAACTCCCACTTCAGCTTTTATTATTACCCACACTTTTCAATCTCTTATCGACCCCAAGCAAAACTGTATTTTTCTGTTCAGCAACAACAAAAAGCTAACACTCAGTGTTTACTTTACCAGGAATTATTCTCCAAGCTATTTCCACATTTTAAAAGGTGCCTCATTTGAAAATACCAATGGCTTCCATTAGGGATTGAAATTGCCCTTTAGAATAGACTGGATAAATCAAAGTGTGGGGAGAACCAGAAGGACTTTCAAAAGCATTCTGGAACTAGTTCAGCTGAGCTCCCACACAGATCAATGAGGAGTTTAACACCACTCTTCAGGACAGTAGCAACAGGAAGGGTAAAGCCATAGAGCTACTTTATGCAGAATTCCATGCCATGACCTTGGATAATAATGGGGAAATCATGATTATCCAAGACCTCCTTAAACTTTGTGCCTGGTACATCTGGGCCACCCCACGTTCTCTGTGTTCAGAAAGAGTGTGGGACCCCTGAGCTGCACAGGAGCTGATGCAGGTGGTCAGAACCTCCTCAGAAGGGCTTGGTAGCAGACCCTCTCCCCAGACATTGTTATTATCTTCTTTACTCTTCCATGGGTGTGAAGTGGTGGTCTGTCCCAATTTGGTTTGAACCATGTTTCTCCTGAATGAAATGCAAGTGAAGAAAACACAACTGTTGCCCCATCTACACACAGGCAACACCAAAGCTCTGCAAACTCCCAGGGGTGCAGCTCACCCTTTCTTATGCTTGTGTCACTATGGCAGGAGAGCAGGGAGAGGGCCAAAAAAAAACACCCAAAAGTTAAAATTTACAAATACAGAGTAAATTAGAAACCAAATAACCACAAAGCTAGGATGAATGTCCAGCAGAAAGGGGGGTAAAAAATGGAAATCCTGTAGATTAGGTGAGAAAGGAAGAATAATGAGGTGTCCTGTGCAGGGCCAGGGGTTGTGATGATCCTTGTGATGATCCTTGATCCTTGTCAACTCAGGATATTCTATGATTTTAGGACAGCCTGAAAGGACCAGCAGTGTTTAATAACAGGAGCAGAGGATGTGTTGGATTGTGTCCAGCAGGAAGCAAGCAAGGAAAGAGTTAAAAAGAACTTGAAAAGAAAAGTCAAAGGAATCAGTGCAGAGACCACACCTGAACTTTGTCAAAAGGGAGAGGAGATCAGAGGGCCTTACAGACCTTGCTATCTCACCTGGCCTGTGAAATAGGTGTTCTTTTCTCTTGCAGGCATGGTAGCTTTTTGATTAGATATGCTTTCAGAGACACAGTGTCATGGCAAAGTAGAGGAGAAATCATCACAATGCAAGTTTGGCAGCAAATGTAGGATTTTAGGGGATTTTCACCAAAAAAAACTCAGAAAGCAGAGCTGACTGAAAACTCTTGTGAGATCTGTTGGAGATTCTAACAGTGAAGGCAGCACATATGCAACAAACAACTGACCCTAGGATTTACCTGGAGGAGCTGCAGGAAAGCTGGAGAGAGACAATTGGCAAGGGCTGGAGGGGCAGGAGCCAGGGAGGGGCTGGCAGTGGCCGAGGGCAGGGCTGGGGGGGATCCTGGGCAGGAATTGTTCCCTGGCAGGGTGGGCAGCCCTGGCACAGGGTGCCCAGAGCAGCTGGGGCTGCCCCTGGATCCCTGGCAGTGCCCCAGGCCAGGCTGGGCACTGGGGCTGGGGGCACTGGGGCAGGGCAGGGGCCTGACAGGGATGATTTTTAGGGTCCCTTCCAACCAAACCACTCTGAGATTCCATGACTCTATGACTTGGACAGGCTTTATCCTGACAAAGTTAACCTCCTCCTTGGTAGTACACAGCACTCCTGAGCACCCCAGTGCTTTCCCCATCAAGCCACACACACACACACATTCCAACATCACTGTGGCAAATAACACACAACAGGGGATTTTCTCCTGTTGTCCCTGAAAATAAACCTTCTGATTTGTTTGGGTATAATGGAGTCAATTCTCATTAATTGTAAGATAAACAAGGATCATGTTTGCATTCCTTTGTAGAAGATCTCACCTGATGGACTTCTAAAGTGGAGATGGAGAGGTGGGAACTTCTCTGTCCAATCTCTGGGCACTGTCCAGAAACTGAGAGATCCGAGGTCAACAATAAACTGGAGAGTTCTTTTCTTCTCCTCTGCCTGAACCCTGCTCTGTGTGTTGCTGTGTGCTTCTATCTGTGTCACAGTAACATTCTCCAAACAGCTTGGAGAGTTGATCTGACTCCCCTTACTACAAACAAGTGACTTTTATACATTTTGCCACTGACCACTGTGATTGGTGAACCAGTGACAGAACTCTTCACCCACATTGGCCAAACCAGAGGGACAGCAAAGAAAGTCACACAGAAAGAATTCCAAACACGAGTTTCATTACAAAAACAATCCTGATGTTTATGTTCAGGCTGTGAGAACAAGCTTCAGAAACCCAAAACATCAGGAAAAATGAGCTTTAGAAACTCAGAAGCTCCAGGCCTGAAAAACCAGATGACATTCCCACCTCCACCATACTCCTTCACACCTACAGCTTTGATAAAGGTTCCATTTTTGGGGACATTCAGATTTTCTCACTGTGGTAAAATTCCTGAAGAGAGGAGCACTAATGAATATAAAAGATCTGTGTGTGAAGTTAACAAAATAAATCCTGTAAAATTTTGCTGCTTGGATATATTCAGCTACTTCCAGGACCAAGGAGATGCTCAGAATTCAGCACTGATGTTTCTCTGACTTCTCTGCTCCACTTGTTATTCTTTCAGTCAGTTCTGCTGCTTTTATTTTCAGAATCTGAAAGTCATACTAGAATTTTCAGAATCTGAAAGTCATACTAGAATTTTTAACGTTTTGTTTTTCTTTTTTTGGGTCTGAATTACTATAATTATGCTCAATGTCTTTATTGCCATCTACCTTCCAGATGGCTCTGATGAAAAAATGGAAAAACTAATATAATATAATATAGAATAATAAAAATTACCAATAGATCTGTTACTCTTTAACTGATTGAAGGCCTCCTCCCCCAAAATAATATGCAGTATGCTCTGAACTAGCCACCACATTCTGTGATATAGAAGAATGCAGAGATTTGTAAACCCTTTAGAAGCACTTTTGATGTTTAGGTTTTCATATTCCTTTGATCAGAGATTAGTTGCTAAAAATGCAGCAAAAAGGATGGCTTGATGATACACAATGAACTTCAAGAACTAAAGTGGAAAAAAGCCTCCAAAGTGCCAAATTTATAGGCCACCACAGCTGAAATTGAACCCAACTTTTAGCATGAACACAAAGAAACCCAATCTATAATATCACCTAAAACATTTCCTAAGTGATCTTTTTTATTCAGCTGATGGGAATATGATAAACAGATCTCAAATGAGCATTGGCATGTTCTACTCTGAATTTCATTATACCATTGAATTCTAATGTTTCAGGAGAGGTGTCACATAGAACTGAATTAATATTCACCAAAAATGGCAACTGTGACAAAATCAGGAGAGAATATAACACCCATCTCCTACTGCATTTTTTCTTTTACATTGTCAGACACCCTGAAGTCTTCATAGTAACACAGAAATGGCAAGAATATACCACTTTCAGTCTCCATTTCTTATTTGATTTAGGAAACACATGGGGGTTTTTTAAGCAAGATATTCATACCAAGGCATTATAAAGTCCAATGATTGAAGGCTGGTTATATTGATTTTTCCAAATTATTTTCCCCCTATTTTATATGATTATCCTATTCATTAAGTAAGGATACACAAGCATCTCATGGAGAGGTATTTTATATAAGCATGTAGAGCTCCATAATATATATTTTGTCAAGGAAAAAGACTGCCTGTAATTTCAGGCCTGGAAACCCCTTAAATAGAGAACTCAGGCTGGAACTCAGGGGAAAAAAAGAGGGTCTACCATCTTTGGAGGAGGGGCAAGTACCTTGAAGTGATTAAAAGAATGTTGAGAGGTTATGGAGGGAGAAAACTGAACGGGCCAAAGCCAAACTGGAACTTAATTTGGCCACTGCAGATAAAGACAATGGACAAAGGTTTGTGTAAATGCCTTGGCAACAAAAGGCAGGCTCAGGAGAGTCTCCATCCTTTGCTGGATGCAGAGGGCAGGGCAGTGTCGTGGGATGAGGGAAGGCTGAGCTACTCCATGCCCTTTTTAATGCCAAGGCTCAGGATGCCCAGACCCCAGAGGTGGGAGCTGGTGACTGAGTGAAGCCCCCATAGAATCACAGAACACCCTGGGTTGGAAGGTGTCACTGTAGAGTGGCAAAGAAACGCCACAGAGTTCTTCAGAAGGCAAAAATGAGAACTGCTTTATTGGAAGTGAACTGTGCCTTTTGTAATGCACATCACAGTCTACACTGATAGGCAGAGAAAGCCACTGCCCTTTTGGAAAACACCAGAATGTTTCCTACACACTATGGTCTTGCAAAACACCAGGTGCTAGTTATATTTTCTTTCTGCTTTCCCATGAGAATGACTCAGGCCCTGCATGGAGGAAGTTGAGCTACTTCTGTTCCCTGGTCAATCCAGCATCCACAGGAAGGGCCCTTACAGAGCGAGTTGTTGCAGTTAGAGACACAGAGCCCGGGATGGTTTAATGACTGCTGTGCCAGTTAGAGACACAGAGCCCGGAGGGGATTCACCGGAGAGCTCCAGCCTGCACGGAGGGGAGAGCAGGGAGGGGAGGGGAGGNTGTGCCCAGAGGCTCTGCAGTCTCCTGGCTGGGCCATTGCAGAGCCCCAGGCACACACTGCTGTGCCCTGTGCTCTGGGCTGGCCCTGCTGGAGCAGGGAGGGGGCACCAGGGCAGCCCGGCCCCTCCAGCCTCACACAGCCCGGGGTCTCACAGAGGGTTTGGGTTGGAAGGGATGTCCTTAAAGCCCACCCCATCCACTCTTCCATGTGCAGGGACACTTCCACTCTCTCAGGTGGCTCAGAGCCCCTGTGGCCTGGCCTCAGACACTGCCAGGGATGGGGCAGCCACAGGGAAACCTGTGCAAGAGTCCAAACTGACAGCCAGAGGAAAATTAAGAAAAAATGCAACCTTTTGATCTTTGATGTGGGTCTGTAAAGGTTAGGGACCATGCTTACATTCACTAATGATGGTGTTTCCACAAGTGGATCATCCAGCCTGAGCTGAGGGATGCTGCCCCACACATCCTCTTGCTAGCTTGAGGTACAACATCATAAAGCATGACAAGGCAACATTTTTATGAACAAGCCCAGTGTCTGTGATCTGCCTTCCTAGGAAATTAGTTTCTTCCCAAATGCCTGTTATTCCAGTTGTTAAATTACTCTAAGTCATGCTCCAAGGCATGTATAGTATACTACAATCAAACAGGAACAACACTTTGCATATCATTAAATGCCAAATTCTTTCTGCCACTCTGGAAGCAGAACTGCAGCCAGAAATGTCTGCTTTCCCTGCTTCTTTGCAATTCCAATTGCCAAGTGAACACAGGCTGGGGAGGCAGTTCTGCCAAGTGTCAACGCTGCGTTAATATTGTTATTATTCTCTGGGACTGAAGTATATAATGCTATTTTCTCCAAAGGCATTATTGATACCACGGATTAGCATTACAATTTGTGTAATTATTGCAGAGCCCACAGGAGTTCATGTCATCAAATATTTATACAACTCAGAATAGTTGAGTGAAAATGGGTTTAGATGCCTTGCTGGACCTTTGGAAGAAAAAAGTGATTGAATCAGGCAGCTAATTCAAAGGAAGAGCATAATATAGATTTGTCACAGGATATTCAAGAGATATTTGTCTTGGAATAATCTTGAAATATCTTCACACTGCTTTTTGTAAATCAAGGGCCTTCAGCATCTGGGTTCATTTCTCCTAAAAGCCAACTTAATTTTACATGTCCAGTGTCCCCTTCTCCCTTCCCATGACCTTTTCCTTGAGTATCCAGCATTTGCTTTTCCTGCTTTAGGCCTCCATCCCACACACACCTTCAGCAGAACACAGCACATAATGCTGTGTTGTCCAGCTGATCCCATCTGATGGATGTGAATTATCTAAGGGGCCCCCAGTGACAAAAGGACAGCTTTGCTATTTTTTGTTTTTTACTAAAAGCCACTCAGGATTGCTTATCAAAACCCAGAGTAATTTAAAAGCACATGGTGTAAAATATCTCTAAATTAGGAAGATATCAATGCAGTTGGTTTAAAACTCTGTAACACTGGAAGTCAAAAGCAAATGTCCTTTTTTTTTGGAGACACGAGGCAGTGCCTTTAACCTTGCCCATGCTGCAAGAACCAGAGAGATTTTTGAATGAAGATATATGCAGGCTAAAAAAAAGTAAATATAAATTCCATATTTTAATTGGACAACTGCTGAATGAACAGGCCTTTTTATGAACCTGTTGCTCCAGGCCAGATTACACCAAATTCACAGGAAGTGCTCTGTGGTTGCTCCATCCCTGGAAATGTCCAAGGCCAGCTTAGATGGGGCTTGGAGAAGCCTGAGATAGTGGAAGGAATGAAACTTGATGATTTTAAGGATCCTTCCAACTCAAATCCTCCTATGATCCTATGATTTTTTGAAGCAACTAATGACTATTCAGCCAAGTCTGATGTAAAAATGTCTACTACATGATGGATTTTTATAAAACCAAACCTCTGGAAATCTTAAAGGCAAGGTGACTATCACAGAACAGAGCAGTGTATCAGAAGCAGTCAGAATTTCTTAATTCTTAAGGGCATGAGCCCTTTTACACAAATAACACTGCTCCATCTGTAACCTCAGGTTAGACCATGGCTTAAAAAAGAAAAAAAAAAAAAAAAGGGCAGAAAAATGCAGCCTCATAATGCTGAGTATCAGCAAGTTGGAGGTGGTGACAGAGAGAACAAGACATTCAGAGAGAGTGAGGAGTCATTCCCACCAGATAATGCATGATGTTTAACCAGCCATGTCACCAACGGGAGGTAATGTGCAAGAGTTAAGCATTAGCAGGATAAATCTGTCCTCTTCTATTTCAGTGTTGAAAAGAACTGCATTTCAGATGGTTTAAACAGATAATTTTGAAAAGATCAAGAGCAAGACCTAATAAGTAACACTCCATTAGAGATAGAGCAATTAGAAGTTAGCAAGATACCACACAACTCCAAGTTTAATATCAGCATTGTAGAAGAAATGGTATAATCATGGATTGGGACATTAGAAAGACCTTGCAGTTAGATTGAAAAAAAACTTCTATTTTTGTCTTCAACAACTCTAGAGAGCTGTTTTCCTCTGGTTTTTTATCACAGTAAGTGTAGACAACATTACATCTACAAATATCCACAGCGTGCTGAAACCCTGTCCTTTCATTTTGCAGACAGAAAAGGTTTGAATTTTAAATAAATGCAAATACAACATATGCTGCCTTATATTTTCACCTTTACCCTCCCTTCAAAGTATAGGCTATTCATGACAAAAATTTTGGAATACTGCAATAGAAGCAGTGTTATGATCTTCAAAAACAAAATTGAGGAAACATGAGGAAGAGGGTGGCACATGATCTCTCTTCTGCCAAGGGGGTTTCTATTCAAAACAGGTCAGGACGTGGATAAATATTTCCATGGAAGAGAATGGGTCTTGAAGTCACTTTGAAGCAGCAGAACTAAGAGACTCCAGAGAGGTCAAATCAAGTTAAGTGAAGCAGAGAGCCTGGCCCCCCATTTTACCACCATGAAATATTGTCTGTGTCAGAAAGTTCAGGTCACTGATTAATTTTAGGTAAACATCCAAACTTACTACCCCAAGTCATTCAGTAATACCCTGCAACTAAATGAGTTAATAAAAGCAATACTGAATAAGGAGAGGATCACCAGTTTCTAGTTCAATTCTCCTTTTAGCTTGTCTTAACCAAAGTTGTATCACAGTAATTGCAAATGACTTCACTATCATTAACATCATTAAACTTCATGGTGAAAGCAGTCTGTAGGGACATTAAAATAAAATCAACTATGCAAAATTAAAAGACTCAACAACTCTTCTTTAAGGCAGTGTGATACAATTAACAACAATTGCTTTCTGGTTGAGGATTTCTCCTGGCTGTGTAAACCAGGGGAAATGCTGTGTTGTAGCTTACAGGAGACAATCTGGAAAAGGGGAAAACCCCAACCACACCTACATGCCAACAAAAACTGGTAAACCATGCAGTTCAGGGAAAAGGTACTGCAATGCAAACTCTTCTCGGGCAGGATACAAGATTTACACAAAACCCTGGATTTTGGTTTAAGGAAAGAAGCAAAATTTCAGAATAAACTTCTGGGTGAGCACCAGGAGTTGCCAGTGTAGCTCTGGATGAAGGCTTTCCTCACCCATCTCTGTGTGTCAAGATGTTTGTCCTTTCTGTAACTGGTGCTGTGCTATGTGTGGAATGAATGCAGAGAGCTTGGAAATAATTGATACTAAAAAAAATAATATGGGCTGCAGTTTATCTTAACTCCTTCAGTTGTCCTCTTGAGATAAAAGTAATAACAGTTCTATAATTTTTATGAGAAAATGTACTGCCATTATTCCATAGGATTAAATATGGGATCATGGTTACACTTATTTTTCATAATTGCAAACCAAACTTTTACCTTGTCTTGGAAACAGTTGGAACTTTAAGGCTTTCCTGAATTCTTTATTGCATCTTCTGCCTATTGAGAAAGAATAGTGACTATGCAAAAGAAAAAGGGACATCTCTGGCAATCCA
This sequence comes from Sitta europaea, assembly GCA_013400255.1. Lineage (NCBI taxonomy): Eukaryota > Metazoa > Chordata > Aves > Passeriformes > Sittidae > Sitta > Sitta europaea. The sequence continues at coordinate 140,304 of VXBS01009533.1, forward strand.
GAGACCCAAACCTTAGAGCCAGCAGGGAGAATGATTTCTCAGAAACTGAACCAGAATTCAGGGAGTACAGAAGGGTCTTACTCCAGATGAACAACAGCTAGGGAAGGAGCCTTAGAGTTAATATTAGCTAAACCAATCTTAGGATGAATTATGATCATTATAATGATCAAGCTGTTATTGAAATTACTTCCTTAAATACAGAAACAAATATGGGACTTCTCTAAAAGTAAAGAGTTGTGTTTATTTGTGGGGAGTCCATTTTTAGTAACTGAGTGGATAGAGCTCTTCAGCTCACAGCAAAGCACTGCTTATTTGGACTATGTTATCACTGCAAGATTAATCTCTTTCAGACTACTAATTTGTCATGACTTTAACAGGTGGGGGTTCTTTGGTTTTAGCTCTTAATGTAAATAAACAATTAAGATGTGGAAGATATGAAGGCAACAATTTCTAATAAGTATGTTTAGCTACACAGCTGGGTTATGGAGATTTTTTAAATTTAGAGCACAAAACACTTAGATCTCACTTGCATTAAAGAGCAAAAGAGGGGAAAATACTTATGTAATACTGCATTGTCAAAGAAAGGATATTTAGACACTCTCAGTCCTTAATTGCAGCACTTAATATCACCAATAGAATGTTATTTTAGTAAAACAAGTAATTCTTGGAATAACAGCAAAGCAACAGAACTGCTTAAGTGGCTAAGGCTGTACAGTCTCTGGGAGACTGACTCAAGTTAAATTTTGATATCTTTTATCAGCTTCCTGACAATAACTCCACCTTCAGTGGGATGCTGAACCCAGCACTGGAGCCTGGGCTGCTCCTCCTGCCAGAGCAGATGCCACAACTTCATCCTTTGGAGATCTTTCATCGTTGACACAAAACTCTTGAGAAGAAAAACCAAAGCCTGACAGGTAGCCCCCTAAATCTGGAGACAGCCTTCAAGAGGAGTCAGCTCTGATATTCCCCAGGGTGGCAGCTGGACAGAGCCACCTGCACAGCACAGAAGACAGCATCCTCAAAAGCACAAACCAACTTTTGCTTCTGCAGGAAGGGTTGGACCATTGGTCCTTGAAGTCTCTGCTACTCTGGCATTCTAGGATTTCTGTTGCATCAGCGTGGAAATGTGTTCATTAGCAAAAGGGAATTGTATCTTTGCAGTGGGTGCCTAGCAGGTGGTCTCCCACAGCAATGCTCAGGAAGGTATTTAGTGCTGACCCAAGCAGGTGTGAGTGACCCTGTCCTCTGCCCAACAGTGGAAGGCAGGAGCCTCCTCCCTCCAAGGACTCTGGGTCCTGTCTGCATCACCTCACACTGCACTGAGGCAGAGACACCTCAGGGCCATCCTTGCTCAGCCCATTCCCTCCTGAAACTCCCCTCCCTGATCACAAACTCCTCTGACACCCTCAGTGTCCCCTGTCCTACCAAGGTGCACCTTCAAGCTCTCTTCAACCAACTCTCTCCACAAAAGAAACAGCTTTGCTTTCCTTTCTCCATGCTGTGTATTCCTCCCAGCTACCAAAAAACCCAAAACAGGTAAAGAGCTGTGGTCTTCTGCTTCAGGAAACACAAGAGCTCAGAAGAAAGATGTTCAACTAGAGCTGCAGTTCCACAAGACTGGAGTTTTCCAATTCATACCCATGGTAAACATAGCAACTGAAGTTTGGAAGAGCTGCAAGAGCAGCACAAGAGCTGAGCTGGAAGCTGCCAGCTCCAGGCTCCTCAGCCATCAGTTGGATTGGTCCTCCCATCCCAGACTGCAGCTTTGCTCCAGCCTGCTCTGTGCAACTCTGAGCTTCATTTGTTCTGTACCAAGCAAGATCATTTCTTGAGATTCTACTGGTTCCTAATGATGTGGAATATAACATGTCACTGCTGAACGCAGTTAAGAAATATGCAAAAGAGAAAATGCCAAACTTTGAAAGAAAATCCTGTCTTAGCACACTATTAGACTAATCATGTGAAAATGTTTATTTGCCATGAAGTCACAGCTATTAAACAAATTGGTCCATTCTGCAGTGCCAGAGTATTCTCACATGGTTGCAAGATTTCTTTTAAATTATGTTGAAAAAAGATACATTCAGCTAATGAAATTAATGAGCTTTAATACCCCCTTGAAGTACAGGTTTTCAGCACAAATTCGCTTCATTATCACAGCTCTGTAAACCTTGTAATGCATAATGGTCACTGATCCTGCCCAGAACACAGTGAAACATGGCAAAAGTTTAATTGTACATGCACCTACATTTTAAAGCAAATAAGGCAGTCTCCAAGGCTATTAATATAACAGATGCCTTTTATAATTAAAGGGATAATGTCCAAAGATTAGCTGGAAAGTATTTTAATTAAAGTTAGTAAATTACTGTTGAAGTCATCATTACATGGAGACTCAATTAAAATTAGATCCTTAATTCTGCAGCAGCACAGTGACAAGGCTGTTTCCCCACATTTGTGTCACATATAGAACCCCACCTCACACGCTGAAGCACCTGATTTGGTACAAGTTTTCCTCATTTCTGCAATGCTTTATTGTACAGAAAAGAGCCAAATTTGGTGCACTGTTAAATAGTCTTTATTTTTCTCCCTTCTGTTCTCAAGCAGAAGTCTTCTTAAAAGCTCATTCCCATAGAGGAGCACTCACATAAAAAGTAATTTTAATGAGTTTATAAAAATACATTCACAGAAAATACAGCATTAGCCCTGGAAAACCCTTTCTATGGCAGCATTTGAATGAATGGGCAAAGAGGCACAGAAGGACTCAATAACTTCTCTTGAATGCATCAGCAGTACAAATCCAAATCCATTACAGGAGGTCTATCTAAGAGTGTATTTCAATAGCTCAGTTTAGGAAAGGTTTACAAGGTCTTTGGATGGTACAAAGTGACTCTGGCAAGTAGTTAACATAACTAATTATAAGAACACATTTTTCTTCTAGACAGAGGAAGGATTAAGGTCATCTACTCTTTTATTTTTAAAATGAGCTGAGGAAAAGCATCCACTTTTTGCCTACTTTGTCAGTGTTGTGAGACGGCAGACTGCACTCCTACAGTTTGCTTTGTGTGTCACCAAGTTATCTCTTCAACACTCTCCAGACCATCCACAGGCTGAAAAAGGTCAGTCAAACCCAGAGTTTAAGCAAACTCTGTTGCCTCTTGAGCAGTAAAGTGAAATCCTTGAAGGAACAGGAGCAGTCCCTTGTTCACCAGAAGCCTGAAATTAGATTTGCAGGTGGTACCCTCAGGAAGCAGCAAAGGCCCAAGTTTTTGGGCTATGAGCAACAGGAAAGGGTTTAGGGCAGTGATCACATGAACATGGAACAGTGGCAGAGGATCTGGGGAGAAATGAAGATATTTTACTGTGCTGCACAGAAACTCCCAAAGCAAAAGGTAAATTTAAAAGCACAAATCAGCTCATAATTGCTACAGCATGGGTAGCAACTTGAAATGGTGATCAGAGGGCTGGAGCAGCTCTGCTGGGAGGAAAGGCTGGTGTTGTTGGATAACACATGACACAGACTCTTTTTGTGATTTTCTCAAGGTTGTGTAAAAGAATCAACTTTATTAGAAATATCTCTTCTTATATATAATTTGCTGCAGACCAATGTGATTGGCAAGAGAAAGACAAACCTCTACACCCACACTGGTCAAAGCAGAGGGACATCAGGAGAGATCCCTCCTCACAGAAAGAATTCACAACATGGACACTTACAAAAATAATTCTGGTGGTTATGCTCTTTCCTTGGGAGCAAATTCCAGAAAACCTAAACATCATAAAACTAGAACTTTAGAAAATTAGAAATTTCAAACTTAAAACTAAACTAAAGGCTGGCACAGCTGGCAGTGCTCAGCTGGGCAGGAGAAGCTCTGGGGGCAGCTCAGGGGGGCCTGGCAGGGCCTGGAGGAGCTGCAGGAAAGCTGGAGAGAGACAATTGGCAAGGGCTGGAGGGGCAGGAGCCAGGGAGGGGCTGGCAGTGGCCGAGGGCAGGGCTGGGGGGGATCCTGGGCAGGAATTGTTCCCTGGCAGGGTGGGCAGCCCTGGCACAGGGTGCCCAGAGCAGCTGGGGCTGCCCCTGGATCCCTGGCAGTGCCCCAGGCCAGGCTGGGCACTGGGGCTGGGGGCACTGGGGCAGGGCAGGGGGCTGACAGGGATGGAGGTTGGAATGAGCTTATTTTAAGATCCCTTTTAAACCAAACCATTCTACAATTCTCTGAAATGTGTCCTTTAAGAAGAAGTTGATGCACTGCTGATCACCTGCTAAACTACAATTACTGCTTCTGCAACAGGGGGAGAGCAGGGATTTGGCAGAGCTCAGGTCAGGCTGTCCAAGGTGCCTGACAAGCACAACTCACTCCAGGACAGCAGAGTTTACTGCACAGCCACGGCAGAAGCAGCTGCCATCGAGCAGAAAGCTGAGCTATACCACAGAGATGAGCATATATCTAAATGCACTGTCTGAAGTGTTATTGATTTTCGTAGCCTCAGAATATGACTCTCTCTTCACGGTTTTGACCAGCTCTGTTGACTCCACTTACAAGAGTGGTTTTGCATTTCAAAACAATTGTTTAGTGGGGATATAGGCAGGGACCCATCAGGAAGCAGCATACATTAAACTGCTGCAATCAAGAAAGCTGTGTTAATAGCACTGGCAATGCTGAAACTGCCTTTCATGTTTGTTTGGTGCAGTCTTAAAATATATACTGAAAACGTAAAGCCATCCTTTCTCCATCTTTCTCTCAGCACTGGATATATTTTATTTTTTTAACTAGACTTGCTTGGAAAATTCTTGCAAGCATTTTTAACCTTTTTGCTACTGAGGCTTCTGCCAAGACCTTCATTATACCATTCCAAATTACCCAGAAACTTAACAATTTCTACCAATTTGAGCTTATCTCTTGTGATATATTTCTTGCTTTTTCAATAGCAGGATACTAATTAGCACTTAACATTTACTTAATACATTCTGTTAGAGCAAAATGAATTACGATCTTTATTAACCTGAACTGAGAAATTATGAAATTGTCTATTCAATCCCTGGGTATATTCACTGCATTTCTATTGTGCTGGTTTTCTTAGGATTCTACTATATTTTCCTCACACTGGGATAATGAGTCTACTAAATTGCTATCTGCAATAAATTTCTTGTGAAATGGTTCAGTTTCCTTTTTTCCACTCTTTCATTTTATGCTTTGAATAGAGAACCCTAGAGTGAGATAGAGATTGCAAAGAAAAAAACAATTCAGGGAAGGGAAATCACTAGAGTTTGGAAGAGGCTAAACCCAAAAGGTTCAGGGATTATAAATGCACCAGCTGGCCGTTTCAGCTGTATTCACACCGAGTGGATGCTGAAATACATGTGGTAACTGTCAATAGTGTCATTAGCTTTTCCAGAATTGTTTTGCTCTCTCCAGGTCTGAGTCTGCCCACATCCCCCATTTACAACGACCTGACTCACCTCTCTCCAGACCCCCCCACTCTCTTGTTTACTCCCCAGACCCTCTTTTCTTCATTTTTAGGAGAAAGCTCTACACCTCCAGGCTGCTTTTATTCTTGTCCTTCAAAGCAGGACTATATTCTTGAGTCTTTGGCAGTGAACTCCTCCTCAGAGCCACAAAACAAATTAATGTGAGTGTGACTTCAGGAGCTTTGGGGGTTTTTACCCTTTAAGTGTAATCCCAATGACTATAAATTATGGTTCTATAAAGAACTCCTTTAGAGGAAGACACAATAAGCCTTCTAAAGCATTGTCTTCACACTTGGGTGCTGAGAAGATCCAGAAGAGAGTCAGTGAGGATGGAGACTGAGTAGAACACCTGAGCAGCTGACTAAGTGCAGAACTTGATGGCCATTTAACAGGTACTGAATAAAAAAATATTCTGACAAAGACCAAACAAAAAAAGGAGCTCCAAGAGCTTTGCTTTTCTCCTGTTCACCCAAGAGAAGCAGCACTTTGAACAAATGTCCTGGCTTTACAGGAAATCGTTTTGTTTAGTCCTTATTGCATTCAAGTCAGCTTTGCAGCAGCAGCACCGGCCTTAGCTGCAATGGGATACACATAAGACACTTTTTAGGAAAGGGTTCCCCTCAAACACACACTGCTTTATCCTTTCCTTTATTTGAACAACAAACCAGGGAGTCTGGCTGAAGTGCTGATCACATCCATGTTACCTTCACGAGGAAAATGCTCCCAAATGAGCATTTGAGTCAGTTTGGGCTCTCAGACACGCCAGAGCTTAAGAGCAATAGCAGGGTAAAGCACGCCACACAGAACCGCTTTTAAAGCTTTATTTCATATATTTTGGTGTTTCTAACTGCTGCAAGAAAAACAAACTGATATAATCCCCCCTCATGAGGATGGCTATATACTCTTCCTTGAAATCATCACCTAGTTAATGACAGCTCTTTAGATATAATTAAATTTATGCACAAAGAATTGCTGCTATGTAGGACAAGTTATCCAAACAGTATTGTTTGGTTTGGCTTTCTTTCCAGAAAGTTCAGCTAATACAAAGGTGTTAAGCTTTTTTCACATAATCAAATAGAATTAAATACTAAATAATTTGTGATAAAAGTCAAAAGATATTGATCCCTGATCACCTTTCTCACCTGATTATATTTTTGTAAAGATAATGACCAATAACAACTTGCTTGGTATTTTGGTAACAATGCCTACTCTCCAGCTAATAAACACTGTCTACCAAAGTTCTGTTTGGTTTGGGGATATTTTGGGGATTTTGTCTCATGTAAGCTTTTTTTAATCATGGTTTCCAGCAGTTTTGGTCATAAAATCAATGCACAATATGTAGTGGAATACCCAGTATCAGTATATGCTGCTTTTCCAGTAACATTTTTACACAGAAGATTCAGGCAACAAAACTCCATTTTCTTCTGACAAGGAGATGAAACTGAACACAAGAAAACCTCTGAAGATATGGAGATTCAGATGCATTGTTTGTGTGTAAAAAAGAATCCATTTAATGAAGCATCTGTGAATTTCCCGAATGGCAATCAGTTTTACCATCCTTAACTATTCCTTTTGGAGGATAAAAAACAATAGTAGAAAGTTAAGAAATTGGATAAAATCCAAACAAGACCATTTCTGAGAACTCCAGGATCTCATCCATGGAAAGGGTGATCATGCAAGCACTGCAGCCTGATTTTGGAACAAGAAACCTAAGCTTGACCTACATTACCTTTAAAGCTTCTCGACCTTTTCCTCACCCCTGTATGATTTATAATGCATAAATAACTTCAAGGTTTACAGCTCAGACTGTGCCTGCCCTTCCCTCTCGAGCCCCAGCCTGGAGAGGCAGACAGAATTTCCTGAGGATCCAACAGCCTCCATCACAAAACTCTTCTTTAACCTTACCCAGTTCATTTATTGGCTTGGAGTTGGGCAGTGTCAGGGTATGGAGGGGGCAGGATGAGGATCCCACAGATTCTCAGGAAAATGTTAAATATATTCGATGTAGATGCATTCAAGCAACTTCTACCCTATGTACTCCAGGGGAAAAAAGACATTTTTAAAGGAGAACAGTTCTGAGAAGACACCAAGAACTACTCTTATATACAACCAGTAATTCAGTGATTGATTTCTGCTTATTCTGCCTCACAAAGTCATTCAGAGTTGCTCTGGCTTAAAATATTGCATTAATAAAGGTAAGACATTAAGTTTCAACAGAATTTAACTTGAAGTAAAATGACTAAAATTTATCTTGTCTTACTTTCTTAAAGGTGAAGCAGAACTATGTATGATTACACTTTTTAGTACTCAGCTGATCTTCCTCCCCTTCTAAAAAATAATTAAAATTCTGTACAATCTGAGTCAGCATTTTAGTTCATTAAAAGAACTCAGCACATCAGGCCCTGTTTCTTATTCCATATTACTTTTTACTTGCTTGATATAATGTGCTCTACTAGAATATTCCCCCCCCAAAGACATGTCATCATTTCACTCTTTGCCTTGTTTTTGCTTTTGCTCAGCTAAAGAATCAATATCTGTATAAGCCAATTTTTTTAATTAAGCAAGGTGGTTCTATACAGATATTTTCCTAGCTTTAATATTTATATACATGCACAAAAATAAATGTGCAATTATCCTCTATAAGCCATATTCAAAGCTTTTTGAAGCAAATGGGAAGACTTTTGATTTTCCTGAACTTTTGAATTATGTCTTAGAAACAAACATCACCAGAGAACTTACTCAGGCAAGTGGAAGCAAAGAGATCAATGCTCTTCTATTCTCCCTTGGCTGGTCCATCCCTGTCTGCAACAGAAAGAAAATCAAATGCTAAAGAAACAGATGCTTTGATTTATTCAATGAGGACTGTGGAAAATTATCCATCCAAAATTTTAGATAAAGACTTAGTCAAGATTTAAGATGAAGAAAAATACAGTTTTGCAGCAGATTTTTTGGAAGAGTTTCAAGGAGGTTTAAAATATTACAATTTAAGATGTGGCCTCTGATAGAAGGCCAAAGACAGAGTAGAGAAAAAGTGAGACAAGATCACCAAACCCAGTTAGAAAATGTCTTGCCCCCTCAAATATCCTCTGCTCTTATCTTTTAATACCACACTAAATTAATTGGTTCAGGACTTGGGGTGCAACTGGACAAGCGTGTAAGACTTGATAAATGATAAAATTTATTTTAAGGGGTGTCTCTGCAAGAGCACTGCTTGGAGAATAATTACATTTCCAAATTAGAGACCACCAGGTCCTTCTCACAGAGATACAAATATTCACGTAGAATATGAACAGCCAGCTGGGCATCAGGCTGAGGCAGCAGAACAAAAGTCAGGGTTAGATTTATCCAAGGGGCAGAGATTCCACTTCCCAACAGCGTGGAAAGGGCAGCTGGGGCCAAAGAACTGCAGTGTCCCTGGGAGACTGCTCTGGGTAACTCCACACTGGCTGACACCCACAGGAAGGATTTCCATCACAAAATTCTCCTCACATGGTCGAAGGCAGGAAAAGATGAGGGGATGAAGGGCACCCTGTGCAGGTGTGCAGGTGACAGAGCCGAGGGGCAGGGACACTGCCGAGGGAGCGGGACAAGCTCCAGAAGTGTCCCCTGGGAATGTGCTGAGGAGCGAGCAGGACGAGTGCCGGGACTGGGCCAGGATCCCCCGGGATCCATCCAGGCTGGGCCAGGAACCCCGGGATCCATCCAGGCTGGGCCAGGATCCCCCGGGATCCATCCAGGCTGGGCCAGCATCCCCCGGGATCCATCCAGGCTGGGCCAGGATCCCCCGGGATCCATCCAGGCT
>VXBS01009533.1:149579-198714 GCA_013400255.1 Sitta europaea
GCTGGCAGAGCCCAGGGCAGGCTCAGGAGGAGCCCAGGGCTGGAGCAGCTCTGCTGGCAGCAGAGGCTGGCACAGCTGGCAGTGCTCAGCTGGGCAGGAGAAGCTCTGGGGGCAGCTCAGGGGGGCCTGGCAGGGCCTGGAGGAGCTGCAGGAAAGCTGGAGAGAGACAATGGGCAAGGGCTGGAGGGGCAGGAGCCAGGGAGGGGCTGGCAGTGGCCGAGGGCAGGGCTGGGGGGGATCCTGGGCAGGAATTGTTCCCTGGCAGGGTGGGCAGCCCTGGCACAGGGTGCCCAGAGCAGCTGGGGCTGCCCCTGGATCCCTGGCAGTGCCCCAGGCCAGGCTGGGCACTGGGGCTGGGGGCACTGGGGCAGGGCAGGGGCCTGACAGGGAGGGGGGCTGGAAGTTGATTTACACAGTCCCTTCAAGCCAGGCCATCCTATGATTTTACAATATTTGTCAGGGAAATGAGAGATGCTGCAGGAAAAGCCTCTACAATCGCCTTTGCCTTGTGCAGTTTGTGCTGTCACACTGGACTCAGCTCTGTCCTTATCTCAGGTCTGTTCTCTGCTGCAGGGGATTTCAATCCACCAGCTCTGGCCTTGCTCTCAGGCTCCTGGCTCATCGCTCAGGCTGTGGAGTGTGACACACTGATAACAAACATCTAAAATTCCACCTCTGTGCAAAAGGTTGAAGGTCAAAACTTGAGCTTTGTGTGCAGCTCTGGTGTCTACAAGGTTAAGCAACAAGTGAGTCTTCAGCATTGCAAGTTTTGACTTGAGCAAAAACACTCAACCAGTTCCTGATTTCAGATGCTGCATTATCTTCCAGCAGAGAAACCCAATGGCTGGGCACAACTCCCTGGGACATTCTGCAAAGGTGCTTAAAGCAGGACTATGCAGAACCTACAGCTGTCTTTTTTATCAAATTTTCTCCTGAAGACATACTGTGCAATGGGAGGGAAATAGTTTTGTGTCAATTTACACAGGATTCAATAAAAGCAAATTAAAAAGTTGTTTCCTATTAAAATCGACACAAGTTTTCTATTATTATGAGTATTATTAACTGGAGATATATGTGCCAGATCTTCTTTTAATTACAGACATATAACTTACACAAAGAGAAGTCATATCTTCCAAGTAATTACAGGCAGCTCTAAAGCATATTATTGTATTATTAAATTAAAAAGTAGAAAGATCAGAAATTAAATATAGAATCATCCAGCATACAAAGAAAAAGTAGGCATAGACAGACATGAAATAGGCTAAATTATTCAGATTTAAAACACAGTTTTCAAACAGGAAGAATTATATGCAGCAGCAGTGTTTCGCTGCAGTTTTCTAAATCAGATGTAGCTACCAGCAAACTATTTGGCTCTCATTGAAACAAACTAAGAAATAAACCCAGCCTATCCTGAAGAGCAGCTGAAGAACATTTAGCCCCCAGTGAAACCATTTCCAGAACGATCCCCACGCCTAGCAAAAGCAGCACCATAGAATGAGAGCACAGTGGATTAAGCAATATTGTCTCCACTCAGTTCTTGGGCACTTGCACACACGTGTGATTTAACCCTGCTTTCCAAGCTCAGGACTCAATTCCTGACCCTGTCCAGTGGCAGTGAGACCAGGTTGGGGAGGGAGGCACAGGCCCTACTCCACATGGGCTCCACACACCTCTGATGTCCTCATCAGCAAAATACCAACGATCCAAAGCTGAATGTTTTATCCAAGGCTCTGTTCCGCCCTGGGGAGGGGCAGATGTGGCTGTGCAGTGACCACAGAGGGTGTGCACGCCCTGGAGCTGTGCTTCTGCAGTCACCTCTGCCCAAACTGCCCTTTAAGTTGTGTTACCCCTCCAAAACCCAGTTCAGCTTCTGTACCACTCCCTTAGTCCACGGGGCTCCCACTGAATTGATGCTGAGCTTTACTATGATGGAAAATAGTACAGACTAAAAAGGGTCATAATGCATAAAACTGCATTTTGAGGTAGAGCTGGGTGTACACTTTTAGCTGGCTGTTACAGATGTTACTGTAGCTTTAGAGAAGGATTTCTAGGAAGCATTTTCAAAAGTAGTTCCAAGAGCCTTTTCTATGTGACCATGGAGTGGCAAACATGTGCATGTGCTAGATACATATTCAAAGTGCACATCTATTTTCATACCAATGTCTAAGGTTTAAAATATTTAAATATTTTATCTCTTTTTCCCCCACTAATAGTTTCCAGTGATGGGCAGATCCACGACTGCCATAACACTGCAAGGATGATTCCTTTAATCAGACCTCCCTTTTAATTGTGTAAGGTTAGCAGGTTTAGAAATTTGTGATAAGTTCTGAACTTCTGGATGTTTGTCTAAGCTGAACTCAAAGCAATCCCTCTAAAATCTGCCCAGCTATAATTGTAGTGCTGAAGATCTACCTTAAGGTTCTGCAGCTTGCATGTATTGTATTATAATAATTATAATAATACAATATATTGTAGTGTTATAAATTATAGCCACTGGTGTGCTTTCTTGTGATATTTTACTTATTGCCTCTTCTTAGATTCATTTTCTTTTAATGCAAACAGAAGTCCTTTAAAATAAAGCAAAATATTTTTCTCTTCCTACATATCAACAGCACATTTGTTTTTTTAAACAAGTACCAACTGCATTCATAGCAAGACTAAAAATAAGTTTTACTAGTAACCTTGGCAGGCACTCTGCAAATACAAAAGCTGATAAATTTTATAAGGCATTAACACCCTAGTAAGCTCTTGGAATGCCCATCCCTTCTCACAATGGTTGCTGGCCACACATCAGAAGTGAAAGACACCACAAGTTTTGGTTGGATGACACAAGACAAAGGACATGCTGGTTTCGACACTTACTGCACAAATCTGGTTTTCTTCTGGCTAATTCAAAGTGTCATCAGAATGGATTAAAGAGCAGAGGAAAGAGAAAGAATGAGGGAGAGGAGGTAAATTAATTCCTCCATACCAGAAAGCCAACTTTCAGTCAGCTTTTCCCAGGATGTTTGTATCTGCAAGCCTACTGAGGATTCCAGCAGAAGGAAGTCTATTAATTTTCCATGTACTTGTTGACGAAAAAGCTATCAGGATTATGGGTTGAATATTTCTAGAGTAGGGAAAGTAAGGGATGCAATTAATCTCTGTGAACTAAAATATACCTCTTTTCATTAATCTTTTATTGTAAATGAGCAAAGTAATTGAACCAGTACCACACTGTCAGAATAAATGCAATGCCAGTGGGATATGCATGAGAGAGCACACACTGATTGAGTATTAAATATCTAACAGCAATAATTTATGGTTCATTACCTCTTTTTGGAGTTCCTTAGTTGCAGAGTGCTTGAATTTTAAGTAGACAGACTTTCAGCAGAAACTGCTTTCAAAAGCTGCACATACCAAATGTGCAAAACCCTCCACAATCTACTTAAAATTAACAGTTTTGTACTTAGTTGAGCCAACCTCTGCACCACCAGAAACGTGCAGCTGTTTGCAACTTGGATTAATGCAAGTAAAGCTGCAGTGATGAATACTCCAAGGATCATGTGCCAAGTGAAAATCAGAGAAATGACCAGAACGTTGTACAAGCAGATCACAGGTTAAAATGGCCAAATACCTTCTTACCTGTGTTCTATGAGACTTCCTACAGGAGGCACAGCTTTGTGCTTTCCCTTGGATCCTGTCACTGCAAACAGCACCCAGGCAGCAGCTGGAGCTGGGCAGGGCAGGCTCAGGCTGGATCTCAGGGAAAGGCTCTGCTGATCCAGGGTGCTGGCACTGCCCAGGGTACCCAGGGATGGGGGGGAGGCTGCTCCAGGAGTGTTGGGACAGCACTGGAGGGATGCACAGGGGGATGGCTGAGGGATGGACAAGGACAGGGCTGGGTCAGTGATCCCTGGGGGTCCCTCCAAACTGAGGGTATTCTATGATTCTGTGACTTCCAAAAGGCTAAATTTTAGAAAGGGGAGCAGAGCGTGACTACTTAAGCACTGGCATCATTTAATTATCAAGTAACTACTGCCCCTGTTCAAGGGAAGAACGTTCAGACACCCCCTGGTATAATTTGAAGTATAAATAATATTATGTTTTACTGTGACTTGAGCATTCCTGACAGCACCAGGCTTACAGGCAGTTGTGGCAACAGTGAGAGCTGCAATGAGATTGGCCTCTTCCCTTGGCACCTCTTCCCAGGCTGTGAGCAGAACCATCTTTTGCAGGGGAGAGATGTCACCTTTGCTAAACTGACCCACCACAACCTCCTTCCCCAGCCAGCCTTCTGACAGATTCCAGCTGTCCTGCTTTGACGGAATCTTTCAAGGATCAAAGAAAAGATCAAACTGGAAGTGGGAAATAAATGCTTCAGTGTTTTTATGCCCTCTTCATCTTGACTTCACAGGGGTGTAAGTGATGAAATCTGTGGGAAAGCAGACAGGAGTCAGCCCCAACCCACAGATTTTAATCCTCTTTCTGAATTTTACTCTTCTGTTGCCTACTGGAGTTGGTCCTGGACTGCATACCGGGCTCCTGAGCCTATCTGCTCCTGGTCAATTCTGCTCATCTGTTGAAAATTACACTGTTCTGTTCAGACACTGCTCACTTGGCAACAGACTGCTTTATGTTTACTGTTTATTGATTTTTGTTAACTGGGACTATAGAGAAGAAGCATTGCAGTTTCAAAGTCGTCCCAGAGGACACTGGCAGGTTACAATCACTTACACTATAAAAAAGCTTCATATTAATTGACTCTATATTTACATATTATGAATGCATATTTTAATCTGTTTTACATGAATAAGTCCTCCACAATGAAGATTTCATTTCCTTTTTTAAAACAACATAACTACTTGCCTTATTTGAAGAGACAAATCTCTTCTAAATTGTTTTGACCTTTCCTTGTGTCCTTTCTTAAAGTGGAAGTTGGATCTGCCTTCTCAGTTCAGGAATTTCTTATCTTAAAGCAAAGGGATGAACTCGACTTCAAACTGAAACCATTTCATTGTGCTCCCTCCAGTTTGGCAAGTCACCCTGTCTGTATTTGAAACTGCCCAATTCCTGACCAGCTCAACTCAGCTATTTTTAGTCACTGTAGACAAAAGGCTGAGAATAGACCAACTACAGCACTGTGCTGGAAAAGGTCTCTGGTCAAACCCAGACAGATATGGAGATATCCCAGACTAATAAAATACAAAGGTCAGGACATTAATCTGGAACAGAGCAGAACCATCTGAACATGGCACTCCTGTTGCTGTTTAATATTTTGCCCTCAACCTTGGCAAAGTTTGTTCTCCTCCTGTACAAATCTTTAGTTTGGAGTGTCCAAAGCCAACCTACTTTAAGAGCAGACACTTTCTTACCCATCTCTAATTTCATCACCATCAGTGCAAGTCTCTGTCAAGAGGCTTCAATAAAATATTACCCACTTATCCAACACACTCTCTGGCCTCAATTTTTAGGCACAGAAAGTTTATAGTCATCATTATCCCTACCCAAACCCCAAATAGTTCTCAATGTTCTCTGCTCTCCAGGAGCACAGGAACTATTACAAGCTGGGTTCTGAAAGCAGAGCCAGCCAAAGCTTTCCTCACAAAGCACCTGCCTCCCCCAGCACAGTTTCCAAGCCCTTTGATAAATTATTGGCTCTCACAGGACACTCCTGCTAGCAAACAGAGACACCTCCATCCTAAGGCCTCAGGACAGGGAGGCATCTGACAGAGCCCTGCTTGTCAGGCACCACATTTAAATTTAAAGAGCTGCAATCCAACAATTAAGCGTATTCACAGACGTGAACACTGCAGCCCTGAGTGTTACTATTCCATTTCTTCACTCTCAAATCACTCTAGAGGAATATTAGTAAATGTGTGTTCTGGGGGCTTCTCTGTTACTGCTCTGTGTCTTCACAGCACCTTTGTAGCAATGTTCTTTTCTGTTTGGAATTACACCCTGCAGAAATTGCTTCCTGCCACCCAGACAGACCAATTCATTTCATGACTACAAATCTATATTAATGTCTTTTCTACAGTATTTAATGATGCAAGTCCCTCCACTTGTTACTCTTAAGCATATCAAGGCCTGTATTTCTGGAGACAGTAGTGCCTGCAAAAGATCACAGTGATTTTTATTGCAGTTAGAAAATACCTGATGTTGCCATGATCAATACAGTGAGACCATGTGTGTGTTACATTAAAATGTTAAATATGGACAAACAAATAAAAACCAAGGCCAAGCAACTGCAATGGAATAGTTATAAGGAAACAGTTCCCATTTATATATTTTTTTCTTAAAGCCATTCTAGCATCATAGCAGTAGAACAGAAGACAGTAGCAGAGTGCATATGGAATTTAATTTTGAATGATATTGAAAGGTCAGTACAGAATTGCTCAGCTCATATTTTTGTGAAGATAACATGTGTGAACTAGTTATTTCCTCCTTTTAACATATAATGACCTTGTCCTTTGATTTAATGAGAAAATTATACCTGCTGCACTCAGATTTAACAAACTCTCCAGAATTAAAGATATACCAAAGGAGGGGAAGGAAAAAAAAAAACGATTGAGAAATGAGACCTCACACTTGCAACCCAACCATCTGGCAGAAGAAAGCCCAGAGATACCAGCACAGTGACCTGGGGAGCCTTTGCTGTGACACAGGCAGGAGCAGAGAGGGGGGAGCTGTGCAAGAGCTCCTTCCACCTCGGCTGCACTGACCTCATTAACGTGATATAATGTGAACAATGCACATGGTTAAATGCCAAGCCACATATGTGCTGCTGGTAGCAGGGAATGAGAAAAAAAATAAATAACACTGCCTGAAACACTGCACTGTAATTATAACTTGAGGAGGCTTCTATAATCTTAATCATAAGCAGGTTGCCTAACCTGTGTTAAGGTCAGATATCTCAATTCTAAAGGTTGCAGTAGTATCCCAGGTCACAAAGGAACACTGATTTGTTCATGACAAATCTTATTTAAAATTTCAATGAATTTAAAGTGTTCTTCTAAACTCCTGGAAAAATATCAAGGCCTGACACCATTAAAGAAATCTCTTCTCTCGTGTAGAAGTGGAAGAGTGAACTCCTAATTCTCTTTCTAGCTCCCCTTTAGCCACTCTATACTCCTGACAATGTTTCTTTTCCTTTCCACCTTTTAGAAGTCTGCAGACTGCATCATTCAAAAGACTGGAAATTTGTGTGCCCAGCATCCAAGGATCTGTTGCACAAACAGCACAACAATGCAAGTGGCTGCCCTTGCTTTCCACTGCTCGCCACTTGCAGCTGAAGAAATCAGACTGGAGACACAGAAGTTTAGATACATTGATAATTGCTCTAATGTGGCTTTTCTTTTCTTTTCCAGGGTGAGCCCTGGGCTGGTTCAGGGGCTGATCTGTCCCTGGCCTGGGCCACAGGCAAGGGAAACAGCAGCTTTTTAAGGGACTGGTTTCTCCTTCCCTCCTTTGATTTTGTGCAGGGTTTTAATTTCACAAGCACATTGAGTGGAGAGACAGGTGAGATCAGAAAGGGATTTCTGAGGATCAACAGCTCCACAGGGATCACCCAGGAGAATCCATCTGATGCCCTAATGACAGATATATTTTTGAACAATCAACCCAAAGAATTGTTTCATGAATATTAGATTATATTAAATATATAAGCTACATCCAGTAACCTGTACATTACTGTTACTAAACAGTAATAATCCTGTTACCAAAGCTACTGGATACTGACATGTATTTTTCTTTAGGAAAAAAAATGAAAACAAGAACAAACTGAATTTGTGTTGTTTCTCCTGATACTCCCCTCTGCTAACTTCGGAGCCAGTGACTCACAAGGAAATAAAAACCTCCCAAAGACAAGCGCTGGTTCCAGTGAAATGCAGAGGAAAAACAGCAGGCAAAGAGCCGCGCTGGCAAAATCCCCAGTGCCAGCCTTGAGCAGCGGGGAGCAGGCACGGAGCCGTGCTTTGGGGTCTCATAGCCGAGATTCCTGCCTGTGCTGGAGCCTGCAAACCACCACAGCGTGGCACTGCGGCATTCCAGAGCCGGCCGGGCGCCTTCCCTGCGGGCGGCTCCGGCAGCGCCCCCGCCAGCCCCGGAGCTCAGCCCCGGAGCTCAGCCCCGGAGCTCCATCCCAGCCCCGGAGCTCAGCCCCGGAGCTCAGCCCCGGCGCTCCATCCCAGCCCCGGAGCTCAGCCCCGGAGCTCAGCCCCGGAGCTCCATCCCAGCCCCGGAGCTCAGCCCCGGAGCTCAGCCCCGGAGCTCCATCCCAGCCCCGAAGCTCCATCCCAGCCCCGGAGCTCCATCCCAGCCCCGGAGCTCAGCCCCGGAGCTCCATCCCAGCCCCGAGCTCACTGGCAGCTCCATCCCAGCCCCTGGGCTCCGGCATCCAGGGGCAAGCCCGGCGCTGGACCACCCACACAGCTGGCTTTGGACTTGTGGGAAGGGAAGAAAGGAGGATGCTTGTCCTTAGCTCTTACAACAACCCCATCCTGGAGCTCACATCTTCTCTTCAGTGAAATGTGTCTGACAAACCAATACTTCCTGAGGAAAAAAGGCACAATTATCAAAGAGCTTCCCCCTCAACAGCCCCAAGGACATATGTCACTCTGTCCACAGAGGGAACACAGCAACACACACACAGGGGTTCAGGCAGAGGAGAAGAAAAGAACTCTCCAGTTTATTGCTGACCTCGGATCTCTCAGTTTCTGCACAGTGCCCAGAGATTGCACAGAGAAGTTCCCACCTCTCCATCCCCACTGGGCACTGGAGAGTCCATCAGGTGATATCTTTTACAAAGGAATGCAAACATGATCCTTGTTTATCTTACAGTTCCTGAGCACTGACTCCACTATACCAAAACAAATCAGAAGGCTGATTGTCAGGGACAACAGACATATACAAAGTTCTGGCCCCCTCCAATGAGTATTTCTGTACCACTGTGAAATATTTTTAAGGGAGCCTTGGAATTCTGAAGAATTTGTACTTCTAGATCATGGAATAAAACAAAACAACCATTCAGCATTCTCAGAATAGTTTGAAATAAATACTGCAGTCAGCAAGACTGCAAAAAACCTGCTTATTATCAAAAGTGCTACACGAGTTTTGTTGATTGGTGGCCAACCAAAGCCTTCCAGAGTGGGTTCTGGGTTGGTTACTTTTTTTCTCCATCTTAAAATCCTATACTCTCATGAAAGGCTGCAGCCATTCTGTCCCTGTCCCTAAAGGTGGCAGGAATGGCAATGAAGCTCTTCAGGGCCCTGTCACAGCACTCCTTAATCTATCTCGTGGCTCTCAGCTGAAATACTGATCAAGTCTGGCCCTACTGGATTTTTACAATTAAAGTTTCAAGGTGACATACTGTGGCATAACATTAAGCATAGATTTCATTTGTCCTTCATTAATAATCAACCTTACAGTCAAATATCCATTAACATGAACTGCATAATAAAATCAACAACAATTTCAAATGAATTCCCATATGAACAAAACATTTCAAATGCTTAATATTTCACACTGTTCTTTCACTAGATACAGTTCAGTAGCAGTCTAGGTCTTTGAAACCTTCATAATGCTTTTTATCTTTCAAAATGAAACATTTCCCTTAGACTTTCATATCACCCCTATTACTTCACATCAGTGCCAAGTCAATTCCCTTTCTGGATTTCATCTTTCCTCTCGTATCTCTTTTGCCATTTAGCAAACAACATCCTGCCTCTGGACCTTCTCAGGGTGTTTACTCACAAAAAAAGGACACTGTTCTAACCAAAATTAGCAGAATCAGAACAGAGGCAGCCCTCCTCTGCTCCATGGGCTGGCATGTGCAACAAGTGAAAACTCAGAGATAGAAATGCATCAGACAAACCAAACCAACAGCTGGACAACTTAACTTGGCAATGGAGGCCCTCTAGTATCACCCACTGGTGTGCTGAATTGTTATAAAGCTTCTCCTTCCTCAGTGTAAACTTATGTCTTTTTCCCTGTCCTGTAGATTTTTTATTTTCCCAAGCAAAAAGGCTCCTGCCTTTTTTGCTCATATCACCTGGTGCTATTCTGTTCAAGAGCACAACAGCTGCAAAGAACACAACTCCCAGCCATTATCATTACTAATAAAGAAAAATTTCCCAGTTGTGACTGGAATCTTTTAAGAATTCAGATTGAGCTGCTTTGCCTGGCTGGGAGCAGTGTGATTGCTTGTATTCTGGGGAGTAGAGGTGACTTTGTCATGCTCAAAATCTGCGCTTTTTGATGTTAACTAACTTCCTATAAAACCCTGTGAATGCCAGATAAGGAGGCTTTTACCTGAGAGCAGCTAAGTCTGATAAGTGAGGTGTTTGATTAAGCTCAACTAAGATTAGGAGAAAGTTATTGATGCCTTATCTGCAAAGGACTATTCAGTTCGACAGCTATCTCAGTGAGGAGCTGTCCTTTTTCCCTCTCTGACAAAGCCACAATCTAACCATTTTCAATCCAATCCACTTACAGCACTCAGACAATGCTCTTCATTTACTAGAGCTGAAGTTGCCACATTGCTATGGCAGACTAGGACAATATTTATTACAAGATCCAGAATGGATCTTCTATGGAATTCTCAGGCACTGAACACTTTAGACAATAAAGGTTTCTCCATCTTGAGAGGAAAGCACAGTTTTTAAAGTACTGCTTCCATTACATAATGCTCCCCTGAACATAATGCAGAGCAATTTCCCAGTACTTTATAAAACCTATTCCTTTAGGCTGCCATTTACCTCCCAGGAATTACAGCCTAGAGTTTGCATGGAGATCATTAATATTTAACGTGGGACATAGAGCAACTGGAAAAATCTGCACTCACAGAAAGCCACAGCCCTCTCCTCCTGAGCCCTTCTGCAGTGGCAGCAGCAATGCATCCCCTCTCCCACTGGTGGCTCTTTGGGGTGGTGGTTCCTTTTTTAATTAAAAGCGTGGAAGTCTCTTGTTGCTTGCACAGCCACTCCAAGAGAGGAGTCCTGGATCCTGGGTGTGTTTTATGGAAATGTTGGCATTGCTGAGCATGGGCAGAACAAAGAACCAGACCCTTAACCCCTGGGCTGTGACCAAACCCCTGCTCTCCTCCCTGCAGCTGCCCTTGGGTGTGCTCTGCAGCCCATGCCCAGCACTCCTGGATCTCGGGGCTTGCTTTGGTCAGGATGAGCCCCAGATTTATAAATCCTGCTGTCTCCAAACCCTGCTGCTGAAAGAAGGAGGCAGAAGTCTTCAGCTGATGCTCTCAAGGTTGATTTATTGTTTCTTATCCAAGATATTTTCTGTCTGGGCTGCCCAGGTCTGTTCAGCAGGGCAGCCCCAGGCACACACACTCTCTGCCCCAGGGGCAGGCACTGATTTTTATACTACAAATTCCCTGTTAGTTATTTACAGTTATGGTCCAATGCCTCTCACCTGTGTTAGACAGTTCCATTCTACTCCAATCCAATCCCCAAGTGCCACCATCACCAAAGATGGGGTTAGGAAGAAGAAGGAAGGAGGACAGGACAATGCCCAAGTCCCTCCATCTCACCCCCTAAGCCCCTCTGGTGAGATCCCCAAAAATTCCCTTTTTCACTCTATAACTACTACTATCATGCTATCTAGAATTTTGTGATTTTAGTTCTTCATTCCCAGGAGGTAATTTGTTCCATGGATCAAACTCAAAGCCCCAGGAGTCCCTGGCTGCTGCCAGGGTCTGTGCCCCCCTGCCAGGGCTTTGGAGCCCCTGGCTGAAGCTGGGACCAGCCAGCACTGGCACAGACACCTGGGTTCTGACACCTGAGCACATTCCTGCTCCTCCAGCTCCCTGCTCAGGGCATCTGCTGCTTGCAAAGCTCTTACCAAGGTGCCCAGTTCCCAAAATCTTGCCCATTTAACGTGCAGTTCTCATTTGCACGCTTCAGTATGTGTTTGGGCGGCCCCAAACTTCTTGGGAACTTGATTTATTTCTGCTGGAATGATGTGAGACCACTGGACTTGTAGTGAACTTGACCTTCTCTCCTGCTGTAAATTGCCTGACACGCTGCTGGAAGTACAGAGACTTTGTCAAGAAACTGTAATTACCAAAATGCATGAAACTGGAGATACAATTTGCACTTGTTCATCACACCATTCCATTTTCATACTGTTGTATTTTTTCTCATTTTAATTGAGTTCCTATGCTGCAAATTAGACTCATAGTGTTCCTGCCTTGTTCTGGCTTAAAGCAGACATCCATGAGGTATCCCACTGAAAAAGCTAAATTCTTCCTGTGAGGGATATTTCACTTTCCTTGCTAATTCCAATTGTAACAGCTAATTTAACAAAGGTTTACTGTTAGTTCTCAATTCTTTCCCAGGCCATGCCTTCTTCCAACATACAAAAGTGAATGTCAAAAAACCCCACCCTGGTGTTGTAGCTGTCTGTTGTGAATAGACTTGTGAGATGATGATGACAAAAAAGCAGATGTGGTCTCTGGAATTTGTGCAGGTAAGCAAACTAAACACAGCTAGGCAGTGCTGTATTTATCTAGCACAAATATGTATGTTCCACAAATGTAAAAAGAAAGTATTGATTTGCTACTGATACAAGCTCTCTTTCCTCCAAGCACTACTGGCTTAAAGCCCTTTATGGAATATACTCTTGTTGATCATCAAATACAGCACAATCCTACATCAGCAGCGTAGGAGGGAAGATTATTCCTCTGAGAATTACTGTATTCAAGAGGCAAGTGATAATATCATCACAAAATAGACAAGTTACATTTAAAATTAAATAAAATAACGCACCAGAGGCTTCTGCATCTCCTAATGCTTTTTTATTTCCCAAACTTGTCTCTTACTGGATCAGGCAGAACAGTGCTTTACTTCCATGAATTTTTAATTTGATTTCGTCAAAACTGTGGTGATTTTTTCCTACCTTCTCCCTCTGCAGACTTAAAAACAGCTTACAGAGTTTGTACAGCCAGAGCAACTAAAATAGGCTCAACATTCCAGATGAAAGCATTGGTTTTACTTGAGAGTAAACACACAATGCTTTGCTTAGAGCTCATCTTTTGGCAAAGCAGGGGATTCTCTTGTTTGCAAATTGCATTCACAGGCTTCATTCACTTTGTGAGAGGTAGTAGGGCTCAAAGATGGCTTTGTGTCCTTGTTCCTTGAAGTAAGAACAAGGTCACCCACAAACCATTTCACCATTGTAAAAGATCTGCACTGCACCCAGGTGTGTCACAGAATCATGGAATGGGTTGGGTTGGGTTGGATCTCAAAGCTCATCCCATCCACCCCTCCCTGTCAGGGCCCCTGCCCTGCCCCAGTGCCCCCAGCCCCAGTGCCCAGCCTGGCCTGGGGCACTGCCAGGGATCCAGGGGCAGCCCCAGCTGCTCTGGGCACCCTGTGCCAGGGCTGCCCACCCTGCCAGGGAACAATTCCTGCCCAGGATCCCCCCCAGCCCTGCCCTCGGCCACTGCCAGCCCCTCCCTGGCTCCTGCCCCTGCAGTTCCTCAGGAATTGCCCCTCTCTGGTTTCCCTGCAGCCCCTCAGACCCTGGAAGGTGCTGTGGGCTCTCCATAAAACCTTCTTTCTCCTCTGCAGCTGAGCAGCCCCAGCCTGGCTCCACAGGGGAGGTCTCAAATGCCCCTGTAGTACTGGAGTTACACAACCTGTTATTCTCCAGGAACTGGGCATTCTGACATTTGTACCTGGTTCATTCTTCTGCAGTGAGCTGGCTCCATTTCCTGATACAAAACTTTTAAATGAAGCAACCATTCCTTTGGCAGAACCACTGTGGTGACACCTTCCACTGTGGCAGCTACCAGGGACTTTGGGGGTCACTGAAGTGCAAGGAGGTTCTAAAGCACTGCAAGGAATGCAGGAAATTCCTGTAGCACTTATTTGGAAAACATAGCTTGGGTTTAATTTGTCCATGCAATCCTTTCTCATCCTGGGGAGGCAGAAGTTAATGCCTTTTACATGCAAGCAGCAACTGTTTGGGTCAGCCTGAAGAAACTATTTTGGACTGTCAACATGCATCTAGGGGAGCCTTGAGACAGAGTGGGAGACAAATTGACCCAACGTTGATTTATAGCAACAGTCAGCCAGAGCAGGCAGAAATGTGAAAACAGTGCAAGCAGAGTGTGAAACCCAAACCTGAACTGTCAGGGAACTGAAAGAACAAGCAGATGCTTTCTGCAGTGACATAAATCGAGGCAGAAGTCACCAGGCAGAGATAGAAGCAATGCTACCCCAACACGTAAATAATCTGACTGGCTCTGAAAGAGTTGTTCTGTGCTGCTGAAAGCAACTGCTGGCTGCACAAATCACAGCCCCCTCAGACACAAACTGGGTAGGACACACTCTGGAGAGAGGGGAAACTGTGCCACAGAGCTGCAGTGCTCCCTCCTGCTGGAAATGCAATCCAGGACAAAGAAATGGTCCCACTCTGGGTCTGAAAGAGTCCCAGTGGATTGGAGAGGAGCTCCTGCTGGCACTGCTCTTCCAATTTATCCCCAAGTATCACATGAACATCACTGTTACTGCCTCCATTCTGCATTAAGAGATGAAGAAATTGGTTACAGAGCAGCGAGAGAGCATTCAAACAAATGAGCAGCTAAAAACTACAGAGCCAATAACTCCTTAGTGTGCAAGCTACAGCAGCCCAGGATGCAGGAATTTATATTTAGTTCTACAGCTGACTGTAATTCCATTGTTCCTGTAAGTCAACAGCTATCATTAAGCAGTAATCACTTAAAATATCTGCAATCTTCTGTGTTTCAGGGCACAGAACTGAGGTATTCTATGCTTATATCACATTGCCAGGTAATCTTTCAAGGTGAAGTTTAGGTACAAGCACCTTGTGGATTGTATTCTGAAATAATGGTGTCACTACTAAATGCTCACAATTAGAGGTTTCAAGTATGTGAAGACTGATTTTGAAAATAGTATATCCAAAAACTGCATGGAACACCAGGCTCTAATGAAGTCTGCTTAACCTCACCTACATTTTTTTTATTATTAAAATAAATAAAATTGCACAAATCTTTACATCAAAAATGCATCTAAAAATTTCATCTCCAAGCCCTTCTCAAAGGATGGCACACACTGATTTACTGAATTAGTTATTGTCTTTGTGTAAGAAGCAAAAGCAAAAAAACCCTCACTTGTTTTCCTCAAACAATTCAAACTTTGAGAAAGGCACTGGACTCTGCAGGGAAACATCTCTCAGAGCAAACACCAATTCAGTTAACAAGAGAAAGGAGTGACATGATACTTGGCTGTATCTCACTTGCTTTTCCACTTGATTGCTTTGTTCATCCTTTAATGCAAGAAGTCGAAGCTACTTTCTCTATATGCCTTCTCCATATAAAAATACAAATATATACAAAGAGAAATCATTATTGGGAAAAGAGAACACACTGCAATCTTAGTGTGTTTTAGCACTATAGAGTCTTATTCACCTTGCCAAAAAATATTCACTCCACAGAGACATGAAGCAAGATAAGGGGAAAAAAAGGGTCTGGCATTGAGATATGAGATAAAGGTCAGCAAATCACATGAGCTTTCTTATGTCAAGACTGAGCCATGAGGTAAATTACTCTGAGCCCCACGGAGTAGCAACAGAAAGTTCTTTGGAGATTCCAAACCTGCACAAACTGGTCTGCTGGCAGAGGGTGGAAATCAAACCATGAACTCAATCACTCCCAAGTGACCATAAAACCCAAAAATCCCAACAAAGCTTGAAAATATCCACAAGCAGGAAAGAACAGCACATGCTTGTGTTGTCCACTTTCTGTAAGCAGCAGTTCAATATGCACAAAACTCAGTAGAATATTTTCCACTGGTTGGAAACTTTTCAGATCAATCATAGCAGAAACTAAAGGCAGTCTCTACCCCACCACCCCAAACTAAAAATATCTCCACCTTCTGAGGGAGCTTTATGTTGTTTTCAGTGCTCCTTATCTTTTTAAATGCTTCAATTTTGTCAGCAGCTTTGTTTTGGCAGGTAGGTTCATTTACAACTTGGAGAGTTTTTGGTACTGTTTTTTTCCTCTTCCCCCATCTCAAATATGTTGAAAGATTTGTCTTTAAAAAGGGTTTTATGACAGCACATAATGGAGATCTTCCTTCTACCATCCAGAGGGATGAAAGGCTGGTACAACATGTCTTAACCTGAAATTTGGCACAGAGAAAAGCACAAATATAGAAATCAGGGGAAAATCAGCCTTTTTGTCACTTCTCCTCATCACCATTTTGCCTTTCATGTTCTCTCTAAATCCATTGGGAGAGGGGAACAGAGGATTAAACCAACAAGGTTTAACATATGTTTGCAGACAGGACCAGCATAAACAGAGGAGTTGAATGATAGCTCACATTTTCAATGTCCACACATGCACAGAATCTGAAACATGAAAAAATGTCTGGGTTTGACAGCTGGGGAACATTGCAGCATTATTACCCTTTCCTAGGAAGAGCTGAGCATGTGAGGTTTCAAGAGACAACAGAAAATACAAAGGCTACCAGGACATTACAGTATTGTGACAAACATTTCTTTTCTTTAAAGGAGCAAGGAAAATTTGAAACAACACCAAAAAATCAATTTCCAGGTTCTGTTGCTTTAAAGCATGACAGACTTTGTTTTGTAGCACTAACCTGAAAGAAGTTGAACTCCCAGTAGATATTGTGGCTTGGTCACTGTACAAGAAAATACCAGGACTGAGGAATCATGGCACTGAAAAAACACACATAGTATAAAGGAGTGTCTTGGAAAGTGGTTAAATATATAAGAGATAGGAAATAAATTCCTGCTTCTCAACCACTAAGAGTCTGTATGAGGACTTCATGCATTACTCCCAATTTACAACTGGAGAAGACAGTCTGGACAAGAGAAGGCTCCTGGGAGACCTTAGAGCTGCTGCCAGTGCCTAAAGGGGCTGCAGGAGAGCTGCAGAGGGGCTGGGGACAAGGCTGGGGGGCAGGAGCCAGGGAGGGGCTGGCAGTGGCCGAGGGCAGGGCTGGGGGGGATCCTGGGCAGGAATTGTTCCCTGGCAGGGTGGGCAGCCCTGGCACAGGGTGCCCAGAGCAGCTGGGGCTGCCCCTGGATCCCTGGCAGTGCCCCAGGCCAGGCTGGGCACTGGGGCAGGGGTCTCAGCCCATGGCTGGGGTGGGGCTGGGTGATCTCTAAGGTCCCTCCCAACCCAAACCATTCCATGATTCTCTGAAACCCCTGGGTGCAGTGCAGATTTTTTTAACAATGGTGAAATGGTTTGTGGGTGACCTTGTTCTTACTGCAAGGAAGGACACAAAGCCATCTTTGAGCCCTACAACCTCTCCTGAAGTGAGTGAAGGGGTGGCACTGGATGGGCTTTAAGGTCCCTTCCAGCCCAAACCATTCTGTGAGTCTGTGAACTCTACACAAAGTGAATGGGTCAGCAGTGTGTTTCTTTTTGGGTCAGCAATGTGTTTCTTTTTGGTTCTCTGTTTCTCATGACCTTTTTCACCACTGCAGCACAGAAGCTGCTATCAGAAGTTTACCACAAAAAAACACAACACCCATCTTTCACTATTTCTTTTTGTTTGGCCACCAAAGCAGTGGCTTGAAAATGCCAAGATCTGTGGAACATGCAGGTCAAAAAGTGCACTGAGAAGTGCTCCAGGAACATGGATGAGCTGCTTCTCAGCAGCCCAGCCAGGGCAGCTGTCTCTGCTCCTGACCTACACCAGCAAACAGCAAATCAGCCCAGTTTAGTCAGAAGTGAGCTGCTCCCTCTACATCGAGGCTTTTTGCATTTCACACGGGCAGACAAGTATCAGGCATGGCAGGGACAATTATCCTAGGTCAGCATGCAGCTCCATGCATCCCCTGCAGCTCCATGCATCACCTGCAGCTCTGTGCATCCCCTGCAGCTCCATGCATCCCCTGCAGCTCCATGCATCTCCTGCAGCTCTGTGCATCACCTGCAGCTCTGTGCATCACCTGCAGCCCCATGCATCCCCTGCAGCTCTGTGCATCACCTGCAGCCCCATGCATCCCCTGCAGCCCCATGCATCCCCTGCAGCCCCATGCATCCCCTGCAGCTCTGTGCATGACCCATAGACCCATGCATGATCCACAGCCTTGTGCATGACCTGCAGCCCCATGCTTCTGCAGCCCCACGCACCTGCAGCCCCATGCATGATCCACAGCCCCATACATGACCTGCAGCTCTGTGCATGACCTGCAGCCCCATGCTTCTGCAGCCCCACGCACCTGCAGCCCCATGCATGATCCACAGCCCCATACATGACCTGCAGCTCTGTGCATGACCTGCAGCCCCATGCATGACCCACAGCCTTGTGCATGACCTGCAGCCCCATGCACCTGCAGCCCCATGCATGACCTGCAGCTCTGTGCATGACCTGCAGCCCCATGCTTCTGCAGCCCCACGCACCTGCAGCCCCATGCATGACCTGCAGCTCTCATTTCACATGAAGCCAAAGGTCTTGTGGGACAAACACAAACAGAAAAGAGACTTTGCTGAATTCTTCACATCTGAAAGAGCTTCCAGGATATGTACAGCTCTGCTCATAGAAAACTCCAAACTATCTGCTAATTTACTGAGAAAACACCTCACCTGGTCTCTCACCTGGACATTTTCAATTCTTCCTTCTCCTCAGTATCAAAATCGTCTTCTTGTCATTGGAAAAAATATATAAAGATGTTTCAGGCTTTTAGATCAATACTGATCATCATTACCCAGTCATATTCCAGCACAGCCTTCAGGAAATTCCTGGCTCTGTTCCATATTCTCTAGAACAAGAACCTGTTGCATTTCAGGCTTATTGAACACATACTTATTTCAAATTGAGAGTAATATGCCCAATTATTTCAGTAAGTAATCCTTTCATCTAGAAAATACAATTCATATATTTTTGCTTCTTAGCAGGCAAATGAATTACAATATAAGAAAGAGGTGGTGTGTTTGGGGGGGGTGTTGGTTTTTTTTTAATAAATTGTTCAGAAGTATGAGTAAATTATTACAGGAAAGGTAATTCTGGAGCCACAAGTTTTATTCCCCTGACAACTAAATCTGCTCTTTAACTGAGGGCTGGATTCTTGCTTGTGAACTTGCATGAAGTAGGAACTTTGTGCAAGGATAAAGAACATGAATAGCAATAAATAGATCTTAAATAATAATTTCTAAAAGTGGATTTAAACACGTTTTACTCAGGAAAATATTGACTTCACAAATCCCTTATTGATTACAGAATTCATTACAGAATAAATGACTTTTACCAACTATGATTTTAATGACTTAGTCTTAAACCAATCATCCAGATTAAAAGGCTGATGCTAATTTCACTCTTCTATTTAACAGTTATCATGGCTTATTCATCAGTTATTAAGCTATCAGTCCTATCAAAACATAATAACCACAAAAATAGGGTAAAAGGAAACACAGGCACTTCATTTTTCAGAGCAGCTACAACACTGCTCTGCTTTCCTGAACAGGAGCCTCCCTCAGCAGTTCTTCCTTGCACAGTGAGCACAGCAAAATTCCACAGGCCCCTCCTCTGGCAATTTAATTCCTGCATTCTAATTAAAAGCATTTCCAGCTCCTGCTTTTCCCTGGCTGTGTGTTGTCAGCACGTGTGGGGTCCCACAAGGTTTGGGACCCCGATTTGTTGTCAGAAATCTCTGCTGTGCATTCAAAGGATGAGACAATGCTTCTCAGTTTTTGGTCTCAAGGTTGTTTATTATTTCTCATCTATAAAATTTCCTTCCTGCCCAGCCCAGGTCTGCTCAGCAGGACAGTCAGAGGCACTCTTTATCTTTGGATACAAAAAACTACGTGTGACATATTTACAATTATTCCCCAATACCCATCACCTGTGTTAGACAGTGAGCTTCTACTCTAAACCAACCCAGAAGTGCCAACAGCATCAGTGAAGATGGAGGCAGAGAACAAGAAAAAGAAAGGCTAGAAATGGAATTCGCACTTTTCCATTGGAATTCCCAATTTTCCCATGGAAATCCCATTTTTCCCACAGAATTACCACTTTTCCCACAGAATTCCCACTTTTCCCATGGAATTCCTACTTTTCCCCCTTTTCCCACGGAATTCCCACTTTTCCCACGGAATTCCCACTTTTCCCACGGAATTCCCACTTTTCCCACGGAATTCCCACTTTTCCCACGGAATTCCCACTTTTCCCACAAAATTCCCACTTTTCCAACAGAATTACCACTTTTCCCACAGAATTCCTAGTTTTCCCACCGAATTCCTACTTTTCCCACAGAATTCCCACTTTTCCCCCTTTTCCCCCTTTTCCCACGGAATTCCCACTTTTCCCACGGAATTCCCACTTTTCCCAGACACACCCAAATCCCTGCATCTTGTCCCCAAAACCCCTATATAAAAATCCTGAAATCTCCATTTACACCCTGTGATGCACCAATTATCACCCCATTCAAACTGCCGTGGCTTTTATCTCCTCGTGTACAGGCGCCAGTTTGCTCCATGGCTCGTAATCGAGCCCACTGGTGTCCCGGGCTCTGCCTCCAGCAGCCAGGGCTCCACACTTTGCCAACGATACTCCCATTTCTTTTATTTCTAATTTTCTTTGCTTTTATTTGCTTCCCAATGTCACTCAGAACTGCCAGCACATTTCACCAAGTAACATTAAGAACTTAGTTTTCTGTCATCTCTGCAGTGATTTCTTTTACTTTGCATGTAAAGATCTGAGTTTTGATTCACAGACGGAATTTGTACCAAGGAGAGCCAGATGATTTAAATTACAGCTCTTCATTGCAAAGTTACCTAGAAAACTTACACGACTTTTAGTAAATTTTTACTACTGAAATAACAGAAGTTGGGTCTAAAATGTTTTCACTACTGTTGCTTTCTCAATTCCCCTTTCATTTACCACTGTATGTACTACTTTTCTTCAGCAGTTATAAATTTAAAAATAAAAATTTTTTTAAAATTGTGAATCTGAGAAATTGCAAATTTGCAAAGTCTAATGCCTAGGAACACACTCAAAACTACTGAGGTAAATCTTAGCTGCAAAATTTCAACAAGGGTTTCAGAGTCTAAATGTGAGGGTTGCTTCTGGATTTTTCTAAAGGAGGAAATCAGAAAAGCAGCACATGCTCACACACAAAGGGTTTGAGTTCTTTTTTTGAACCACTTCATTATTTTAAATGAAAGAAAGCACCTGGATGAGTGCAAACAATGGAGGAATAATTTTGATCTCAGTTGCTCACACACTAAAAATAAACATTTTGCCTGAAGTCAATCATAGAAGATTACAAATAGACACACATTCAGAACCTTCTAACTGCAGCTAATCAAGGAAATTGGAAAGGTGTGATGCCTCTCAACTAGTGAAATCAAAAGCCATAAAAACCAGATGGAAGCAGGAGAGCTCATAATACAAAGTCTGAATCACATTTTGAGTTCTCACAGACCAGCAGCTCCAGGCAGCACCAACGAGTCAGGCTGTGGGGCTTTACAAACTTTGTTTGAGAGGAAAAAAAATAAACATTTGGTCATGTTTTACTTTTTTTTTTAACATGAATTTTAGGAAAAATTTGCCCATGGGCACAGCTGGGGCTGGGTGGGCTGGGAGGACCCTTCAACCCAAAGGATTCTGTGATTAAATATCATTTTTTCAGTGATCTTGGAACAATGGTTTCCTTCTAGAAGTTTTCTCTGTTTAGCTTGATCTATGCTGCTCTCAGCCTCTCTCTGCCTTGGAGCATTCCCTCCTGTTGGGTTTTAACCAGAAAAACAGCCTGCCTGAGAGCCAGGCATCCCGGTCTGAATTAGATCATCATTAGCAGAATCCCCTTGGGAAAGCTGGCTTAAATCAGGTTCAAAAGAGAAAAGCACTCTCTGCCTTCACATGCAGACTGCTGATTTGCAAACCCATAAAGCTGAAAATCCGGGCAGATATGGCCACTTCTAAAGATTTCAGATCAGGTGATTTAGACCACCTGCCTAAAAGCACCATGAATCTCTTCCATGGAAAAATACTAATTGTATTAATGCTAGGACAGTCAAAATGGTTAATCATTCACCCAACAGGAAAACTAAAACTAAATTCATCTGCTAGAGTAGATATCACCCTAACTTCTCTGCCATTGTATAATCAGACAAATCTCCTTAGCTTTGCTTAATCTGCAATTAAAGCTGTATTTTATTTTGGGAGCAGAACATCAGACAAAAACACCTTACACTTAGCAACCTAAACTTTGGAGAAGTTATT
The DNA here is from genome assembly GCA_013400255.1 of Sitta europaea. Taxonomy (NCBI): domain Eukaryota; kingdom Metazoa; phylum Chordata; class Aves; order Passeriformes; family Sittidae; genus Sitta; species Sitta europaea. The sequence continues at coordinate 171,797 of VXBS01009533.1, forward strand.
TTAAGCTGAATTTCATTTAGCAACATCGTGGATTTTTGGGGGTTTGGTGGTTTTCTTGAATTTGTGGGGGTTTTTTTAGTGCCACATGTCCATACAAAGTGCAATCATCACAACTGCTCGTCCTGCCTGGGGCCCTGGACAAGACATCCTGGCCCTGCATCATCAACTCCTTCAGCTCTACAGGAATTCCCTGCTTCCCACCTTTCCCCTTCCAGGAATTTATCACTGCTGCACAGTCCCAGCTTTTCAGAAGCAGCTGGCCAGGTGATTGCAGCTGGGCTCCACAGCTTACAGAACAGACATTTGGATCCTTCAGGGTCAGGAGCTGCACTTTGGCAACAAGAAATTTGCTTTAGCCACAGCCAGCCCCACCACTGCACTATTACATGTATGGTGTGAGAAGAGAAAGAAAATGGGGATTTTTTTTTTCATGTGTTTTCCCATCCTTTACTTTGAGGAGAAAGCTGCTGAGCTGGTACAAGTTTAGTGCAAGCTCCAGGTGTGACAGGATTGAGATTTACTGCTCCCATCACAGGTGGCCACGCTGCTAATGGAGTTGTGGATTGCCTGCCAGCCTCTCCACTTGGCCTTGAAAGGGAATTCCATGGATTCCAAAGGATCCCAGGGACTCAGGGAATTGCAGGATGGCCAAACCCTGCTCCAGACACAGGTGTACAGGATGAAAAGCTCCTGTAGTGAATTCTTTCCTTATTGGTTTCTTCTCCTTGGGGAAAACCCCCCCACATTTCTAAGTCAATAGGCATCAACAAAAGGCTTTAAATTCAATACTACTATTCTAATGAAGATTAATTTATTTTTCACTTTTATGGGTTTTTTGGAGGCAGTTCTGCTTCTAGTGGAAACCAATTGCCAAAAGTATCACAGATTAGACAACTGAGAAGTAAGCAGTAAGTTTGTTAATTACTAGGATTAATTTAATGAACTTAGTCTCATTTAGCTGTCTATAGGGGTGTGTGAAGGGCCACACCAGTAAAGGCAGGAAGCAATTAAGGGCACTGCTGAGAAATTTTGTGAGGGGGGATGAGAATGACAAGGCAAAGATTAAAGTGGAAAACAGCATTATTACTGAAACAGCCAATGGTAAGAATAAAAAAGAAAAAAAGAAAAAAAAATATTATTTAGGTACCAACAAAGTATATTTTCTTCTAAATGCAGATAAGCAAATGCTTCAACTATGATGTTACCAGGCAGTGCAGGCCCCCCCTCAGGTGAGAAATTGTCTAACAAAGCTTTCCCACACCTGAATCTTCTCACTGCTGATTCCTGGCTACCAGTCTGCCTTTGGCTATTAAGTGACATCAGCATTCATGTTCAAGCATTGCTAAGGGACTACAATTTAATAAAACACTACAATACAATGTTGCTTCCAAACCCTTTTGAAATTGAAAAGATGTGAATTGATAAAATCATGAAGTACCACTTATAAAATAAACTCTACTTCTTCCTGTTAATCAAATCTACAGCAGCAAAACCAGCACCAACACAGACTCAAATCACTACAATTATACAAGAATGAAAGATATTTTTTTCCTTTTTAAACCACAAGTTATAGCCTTAAAAAACCTCTAAGCTCCAGATGATTTGATCTGATGTACCAGAAGAATTTTAAGCTTCCTCAAAATATTTAACACACCCCCCCGCCCAGTACTCTCAGGAGAAGTAACACCATCCATGACATCTGTCTGATGACAATATCGAGGTGTCACTGCCGGGACAGTAAACAAAGGCAGTGATGTCTCGGGGAAAAAGCCTCTAAGGAAAGTGAAAAAGCACTTGAAAAGCAAGGAAGTAAACAATGCTGTGGGCACTGGGACAAGGAGCAGGAGGAGATGCTCCCAGTGCAGGAGTGGCCAGCCCTGCAGCCTGGGCAGAGGATTGTCCTGGCAGGAGTCACTGCAGGGACACCCCCACTGCATCCCAGGGAGGGCGTGTGTCCTGCAGGGCTGCTGTCCCTGACAATCAGCCTTCTGATTTGTTTAGTATAGTGCAGTCAGTGCTCAGGAACTGTGAGGTAAACAAGGATCATGTTTGCATTCCTCTGTAAAAGATATCACCTGATGGACTCTCCAGTGCCCAGTGGAGATGGAGAGCTGGGAACTTCTCTGTGCAATCTCTGGGCACTGTCCAGAAACTGAGAGATCCGAGGTCAGCAATAAACTGGAGAGTTCTTTTCTTCTCTGCCTGAACCCCTGTGTGTGTGTTGCTGTGTTCTCTGTGGTCACAGGGACAGTCTGCAGCCCCTGGAGAGCCCAGGTCCCAGCAGGTTATCCTGAGTTCTGCAGCACACAGGAGGAGCTGGGCTGAGCAGGGGAAGCACAGGAGGAGGCAGCAGCGACCCTGGAGCGCCCAGGGCCCCTCTGAGCCAGCTGGAGACCCCGAGGAGCTGGGAAGGAGGGACTCAGCCAGAGCCTGGGCAAGCAGCTGGAGGGGGGAGCTGGGGGGTTTGCCCCTTTCTCACCACCTAAATCCTCTTTAATCAGTAATGCCTGAATCGTCCAGGAGGCTGTTTTGCCTGTGCAGGTGACTGGCAGGGATCTCTCCGGCTTTGGTTTTTCTGGGGATGTTCCCCTTGCCTGTGTGCCAGGGCAGGTCCCAGCACATCCCGGAGGAGGAGCTGTGCCCCCGAGCAGGATCCAGCTGCTGAGAGCCATCCCTGGAGCAGGGGAACGCTCAGCACAGCCATGGCATTGGATGAACTGGCTGTAGCAATCACTGTGTGGAAACCGTGCAGGACCCCTGGACATTCCAGTGCCTTTGGGATTATTTATAAAGCTTTCAGAATCCTTCATCTTCTTCAAGGGGGAATATTTAGCTGGCTGTAAAGAGGTGCTTCTTCTAGCTTCTGCCTCTAAATAATTAAGGCTTGATATTAACGTCTGAATATTTTAGGTTTTCTATTATCTTGACTAAGATGTAATAGATATTCTGCTCATCCTACCCGGTTTTTGAGATCCTATGGTATGGGTGGACTGACACTGATTGGGTTGAACACAGTCAGGAGAAGAAGTAAGAAATTTCTTTTAGCATGAACACAATAAAAGAAGTAGGTGGTGGAGAATAAATCTTTAAAATGGCTACCCTTGGGGAAGAAATGGAAATATAGCAGCATTTTACTATTTGTCTAACATATGGTATAGATAAATGTCTGTTAGTGAAACTGCATTAATTCCCTACAGGAAAGTCTTATCTGTAGTTCTGATCAGTGCACAGATAGGCAGATATTAAATACTGATTAAAAAAAAATGGGCAAGTTCTACTTTTGATGTTATTTAAGAACCTCACTTCATAAAGTTAAATAATTCCAAACAAAAAATTGTTTCCCAATTTTACAGATAACTAATAATTAGCTGCTCAGATGCATAAGAGCCTGGTAACTACTCCCTTTCCCATCAATTATTCTATAACTGAGTTAGATTCCAGTAGGGCTTTTAAAGTGTTTTTTTTTATAAATGTGAATCTAATTTGTTTGGAGCTGCTGCTGGATGTGTGGGTGGGATTGAGGTGGACATATCCCAAAGAGTATTATTTTAATTTTTTTTAAATATTAAGGTAACTATGTTAAAAAAAATTAAAAGATGAATGTGTGTATATATATATCTGTGTGCATATATATATATGTGTGTATATAAATACATATTATATATTTTTTATTTACATATACATGTATAGACATATGCATATCTGTTATATATATATTAATTAATTATCTCACACTCTCCAATGAGTCATGCCCAGCCTGCTAATTGTCCCAGCAAAAGGTTGTTGTGGTGATTTATTTCTTCTCTTCCACTGCTACTCTGAAACTCAGGTGTGTGGCCAATGCAGGATCACAGAAATGTTTTTTTTCTGAGGAAAAAATGGTGTTTGTTTACTCATAGATTTTTGTATTTTATAACAGAGCATAATTTTGTCAGGCTTTGGGGGGTTGTGCACATTTCCCAGCTTCCTCACAGGTGTCACACCTTGTAGGAGTTTCTACACCATGATTAATGCAATGCATTTTTGTGAGGGGAAAAAAAAAAAGACTGTTATTTGTTGTTGCTTCAAAAATAATTACAAAGTCAAATGAAAAGGTAGGAGATATTTCTCGTTTGTTTGCATATTTTTAGTACTAATCCTCACAAAAAGCACTTCAAATCCAATATAAAAGTGTCTTATCAAAGAGAAGTTACTTTCAGAATTTCTAGTATAATTATGATTTTCAAAGTTCTAAGGCTCACAATCTCACCTAGAACCAGAAGTCCTTAAAAGTGAGGAATTGCAATTTATAAGCAAAGTACCTACAACTCTTCCTTGGTAATTAGAGATTTTTTTTTATTTGTTTGATGTTGAACAGAACTTCCTGTGAAAATATGAGCCAACCCTTCACAGTGGCACATCCTCAGTGCTTAAGAGCTGTCCCAGGAATGCTGAAAAAAGTGGTGACAGTGGAGAGAAAATGTATTTAGGATGCCAGAAAACCACCCTGCAGAAATATTAATAATAAGATTTGGATAAGGAGCGTCAGTAAAACGACTGGGGACAAAGCTGACAAGTCCTAGATTTTAAAACAGTTTAAGTGGAAGTGGATGAAAAGGTTCTTAAATGACTTGGGTACTGAAATGTAGCTATTAATTAATTCATTCATTCATATATTAATTTATTTAGGGAGCTTTTGGTATGGTGAACATTTAAAGCTATGAAATGTCTGCAGGCAAATGCTGCCTACTCAACTGCTGTGTGAACCCTCTGTTTGCTAATGAAACAAAATATCTGGAATTTCAAGCCTGGATTTTGGAGGAACTGAATTAATGTTTGAGCTGGTTGTTTTCCACTCCTCATGTTCCTTCAGGATGGTCTCTTAGGAACACAAATTGCTTTTGCAATGTGAAATGGTGCCTGAGATTTTAGAACATTCTGGAGTTGTTAAGGTAAGTAAATGAAATTCACATGGAGACAATATTCTTTAAAAGAAAAAATATAAACTTATTTTGTTGGGAGAAAACCACCTTTTATCTAATATTTTACAGTCATTTCCATGGACACAAGCATTAATAAATGCAAGAATGTAGTGGAATTAGTGGGAAAAATGGTGACAGCTATGGAAAATAAATACCAAAATGTAGAGAAGTAACAAAAAAGCAGTTTGGAGTGTCCCTGCTCAAAAGTTAAATAGAAAAGACCTGGAAACCCAGAAGATTATTACTCTAAGAAGATTAATCACAAGGTTTCTTTTTTTTTATTTGTTNTTAATCTGAGAACAGTGAATGGCAAATCAAGAATTTCAAACCTTCCCTCCTTGGATTCACCAAGAGGGTGCCCCTGGATACACCTGGAAATTACTGGCTTCCAAAAGGGATTTGAACCACATCTCTCCCTTTTGTTTTGTGTGTGCAATGATTACTGACTTCAGCTCACAGAAAAGATCAAAGGGTAAAGAAGCTTTGTGCTGCCATGTCTTGCCTTCACTTCGAGAAGATTTTTTCATTTTTTTACTTTAGTTTATCTTCTATTGATTTGTTACTTTTAAATCCCTTTCCACAATAACACAAATAGTATTTCTCAGAAGTGCAATGATGTTCATTTCTGTAAAAATATATTAATAAACGAAATAAAGATTAATGATAGGCAAAAATCTATACTCAGATGAGATCTATTTTTCTTTTCTGAGTTAGTTTAGTTACTTATACTGTAATGCAACACCCATAACTCAGAGAATGGGTTTTCAAATTCAAAGAATAAAAATCCCTGCTTTTGATTCACACCCTTCAAACATTTCCCTATTTTAGATGGATACTATATTTCAAGAAGAAGAGTTATTTTCTGATTATGAGCTAAAAAACCCATTATGGCAGAAAATAAAAATGCCCATTAAATTTTTTTTTTAAGGTTTGTCTTTTTACATTTCCAGAGAAGTTTTGCAGACATTCATATTTAGGCTCCTTTTTGCCCTGTCACCTGAACTTTTCCAGGCTTCCCTCAACTCAAACATGGACTTTTTGAACATTAGTCATTAATAAAGTGGGATTTAACCTTCCTCTCTGGTGGGCTGTGGTTTCTGTCCTGCCCTTTGTATGGGATTTGTTCCCTCACCATAATTCCTTTGTCTTACAACACATTTCTTCTTTCAAATCGTTGATAATGGGAATCAGGAACCTGATCTTTTGTGCACCTGCATTTAGACCTGTAATTCCCAAAGTCTGCCTGTTCCTATTTGCCCTCAGTCTCTGGGATCCAGAGCTGCTCACACTTCATAACTCACTGACCTCGCTGAATTGGCCTTTGTATTTTGGGGTTGAATTAATGTAAGCTTTGGAATGTTTTCATTCTATGTATAAAGTGATTTCCTAAATGCCCTGGTAAATTCCAGTGAGGGATTTCCCACTTAATGCTCTGCAAAAGAAGAATTTGTAAAATATTTTTTGCAATCTTTCTCTTTGACAAATGGATCCAGCTGATCCATAATCAAATAATGAGTTCCACAGATTTTCTTACTGTAATAGCTGATAAATGTGGCTATGACTTTTTGTATCCAAACTCAAACTTTCTTCTCTGCATTCAAGCTTAAACTTTCTTAGCTAGTGCTGTTATATAAAAAAAAANGCAAGAATGTAGTGGAATTAGTGGGAAAAATGGTGACAGCTATGGAAAATAAATACCAAAATGTAGAGAAGTAACAAAAAAGCAGTTTGGAGTGTCCCTGCTCAAAAGTTAAATAGAAAAGACCTGGAAACCCAGAAGATTATTACTCTAAGAAGATTAATCACAAGGTTTCTTTTTTTTTATTTGTTTTTATCTCTCTGTTTATGTATCAAAGGTGGAAAAAACCTGTTCAGGTATTTCTGTTCCTGAACACAGGAGACAGAAGTGGGAAGGGAAAGGAAAGGAAAAAGGAAAGGAAAGAGGGAAGGAAAAAGGGAAGGGAAAAGGGAAGGGAAAAGGGAAGGGAAAAGGGAAGGAAAGGAAAGGAAAGGAAAGGAAAGGAAAGGAAAGGAAAGGAAAGGAAAGGAAAGGAAAGGAAAGGAAAGGAAAGGAAAGGAAAGGAAAGGGAAAAAAAAAGGAAAAGAGTTAATCTGAGAACAGTGAATGGCAAATCAAGAATTTCAAACCTTCCCTCCTTGGATTCACCAAGAGGGTGCCCCTGGATACACCTGGAAATTACTGGCTTCCAAAAGGGATTTGAACCACATCTCTCCCTTTTGTTTTGTGTGTGCAATGATTACTGACTTCAGCTCACAGAAAAGATCAAAGGGTAAAGAAGCTTTGTGCTGCCATGTCTTGCCTTCACTTTGAGAAGATTTTTTCATTTTTTTACTTTAGTTTATCTTCTATTGATTTGTTACTTTTAAATCCCTTTCCACAATAACACAAATAGTATTTCTCAGAAGTGCAATGATGTTCATTTCTGTAAAAATATATTAATAAACGAAATAAAGATTAATGATAGGCAAAAATCTATACTCAGATGAGATCTATTTTTCTTTTCTGAGTTAGTTTAGTTACTTATACTGTAATGCAACACCCATAACTCAGAGAATGGGTTTTCAAATTCAAAGAATAAAAATCCCTGCTTTTGATTCACACCCTTCAAACATTTCCCTATTTTAGATGGATACTATATTTCAAGAAGAAGAGTTATTTTCTGATTATGAGCTAAAAAACCCATTATGGCAGAAAATAAAAATGCCCATTAAATTTTTTTTTTAAGGTTTGTCTTTTTACATTTCCAGAGAAGTTTTGCAGACATTCATATTTAGGCTCCTTTTTGCCCTGTCACCTGAACTTTTCCAGGCTTCCCTCAACTCAAACATGGACTTTTTGAACATTAGTCATTAATAAAGTGGGATTTAACCTTCCTCTCTGGTGGGCTGTGGTTTCTGTCCTGCCCTTTGTATGGGATTTGTTCCCTCACCATAATTCCTTTGTCTTACAACACATTTCTTCTTTCAAATCGTTGATAATGGGAATCAGGAACCTGATCTTTTGTGCACCTGCATTTAGACCTGTAATTCCCAAAGTCTGCCTGTTCCTATTTGCCCTCAGTCTCTGGGATCCAGAGCTGCTCACACTTCATAACTCACTGACCTCGCTGAATTGGCCTTTGTATTTTGGGGTTGAATTAATGTAAGCTTTGGAATGTTTTCATTCTATGTATAAAGTGATTTCCTAAATGCCCTGGTAAATTCCAGTGAGGGATTTCCCACTTAATGCTCTGCAAAAGAAGAATTTGTAAAATATTTTTTGCAATCTTTCTCTTTGACAAATGGATCCAGCTGATCCATAATCAAATAATGAGTTCCACAGATTTTCTTACTGTAATAGCTGATAAATGTGGCTATGACTTTTTGTATCCAAACTCAAACTTTCTTCTCTGCATTCAAGCTTAAACTTTCTTAGCTAGTGCTGTTATATAAAAAAAAAATGTGTATTCTCCTTATTTTCCCTCCTAATTTATATAGTGGAATTTTATATCTCTATTTATTCACATCTAGACCTGGGAACAGTTTTGAACCAGGTATGGTCAGGCCATAAATGTTCTCCACCAGTTCTGCTTTTGTCTCCAACATTTATACCAATTTTTTTTTCCCAGTCAAAGATAAGAATCACTTTAAAAATACCTGATTACTATCAGTGTTACTGCCTGTTTACACCTACCAGTCAATACTACTTCTCTCATGGTGCTAAATTTTAATTTGACCAGCACTGCTGGTGTGGTAGCACAGCTGAAGTCATCCATTCACCTTGGGCATCAGGCAATTAACAGAGAATTAGTTAGAAAAGTATTTGCAATCTGTAATCCAGTCTGTGTAATTCCCTGGATGAATATCTGCACTCGATTGTGAATATAAAATTCTTTAATTTTTTTTCCCAAAATGGTTGATTGTGTCCTTTAAAAAGCAACTGCAGAGATTCTCATTAAACATCTCCATGACCATTTTAGGGAAAATGTTTTTTCCTCTCTTGAGCTGACCATTTTTGCAGTTGAGCAGCATCATTGCAAAAGTCATTGCAGTTTGCTAGACAAGGAGCATCAGGGAAAGTTGAATCCTTTAGCAGACACATCACTCACTCCTCTCAATGGCTCCTCTGTCCTTTTGTCCTCTATAAAATAGCTGAGGGTGGATAAATACCCAGGATTTTTCTCATGCCCACTTTTTCCAGTACATTTATTTTCACTGAGCTAGCACCAATGTCCATTCCTATTGCAATTTCAGCCACTATTACCTGTCTCTGTTCCAGTCCCAGATATTCAAATCCACACACCCTGAGTTTCAGCAGAACTTGTCCTCCTGGGCTCCTTTATGTGCTTTTTCCTGTCCATGGACAGCATGACAAAGCTTAAATCATGTCCACTAAAGCAGCTCCAAAACAATAAGCTGGAGTTAAATTTCTTTCCTTAATAGTGAACTTCTTAAGCCAAATTCTCCCGAGAAACAGCTCGTTGTGCTTTGGAGTTTATTTCTGTTCCATTGGAGGAGAAGGATAAGCCTATTCTTAAACCAGTGCTCAGATAAGTTCTGACATATTTTACCCATCACTGATCAAGCACTTCATCTAATTAGCTCTGGAATGAACTGCTCAATTGCAGGGCTACAGGTAAGCTGCTTTTTTGCTTTTTTTTTTTTTTTACTCCTCAACAGGAAACCTTTGAAAGAAATGTACCTCACGAGCAAGAGAATTACCTTTCCCCCTCTTTTCCTTTGCACAGGGATGGGTGTGTGCAGGTTTAGCTGCCCCCCAAGCCCCTCCAGGGGCAGGATGGAGGAGCTGAGTGTCCCACCAGCCTCTCTCCCCAAACAGGGGGCACAGGTGGAATAAATTAGATTAAAGTGGGCAGCACAAACAGCAGGATCCTTTGCTCGCTGTTGGATGGGGCAGTGAGATGTTGGGTGCCCTCATTCACAGCTGGCATTTTTTGTGCCTCTGCAAAGGGTTGGATTGCTCAGCTCCCTCCCTGAGCCCCTCTTTTATCAGCTGTGGCTTATCCCAGCCCACTGGACCAGCACCGACCACGAGCAGGGATGAAAACCCCAAGCTGCAGGCTTCACTGGAAGCCCAAGATGCTGGAGCACAGCAGCCAGGCTTCAGCAGCTGGTGCAAATCATGCCCAGCAGAGCAGCCCTGGCTCGCCAGGGTGGGCTGGGTGGGGTGGGTCCCCCCTCTGCTGGCACACAGGGGCAGCAGAACTCTCACAGCCAGCTCATTTCTCAGGAGAAAATAACTGTGAGCATCTCCAGCTCCCAGGAAAGTTGAAGAGGACTCAGAAATCCTGAGGAGCAGGCTGTTTAAAATTCTACACGTGACTTTCAGAGGCTGACTTCTGACTCCTTTTTAAATACAATATTTTTTAGGCTACTGAAAGCCCTGCCCAAGCCAGCAGGCTGGAGGAATATTATTGAGGTGATGAATACCATGGCACAGTCAAAGGCAGCCATAAAGCACACGACCTGCTTAACAAGGAGCCCCAGGCAAGCTTTGAGCACAAATCCCCTAATCCTATTGATCCTGCTTCTGGAAAAAGGGAATCTCTGCGTGCCACAGAAGGGTGACAATCTCCACTAAGTGCCCACGGCAGGCAGGGTGTGCCTCAGGGAACTTAATCACAGAAACCTCCTTCATTACTTGAAAAATCCCTTCTGTCAATGCTGCAGCCACATCCTCCCTGACTGCTCTGTTCCAGATGCTGTCAATCTTCCCACAGGATTCTGTCAACCAAATAAATTCCAGCTCATTTAAAGGTGTTATTATCTCTGCTGATAACGTTAGCCCGTTCAGGAGCAGCAGAAATAGGAAAATAAAACTTATTTCTGTCCTTTTGTTTGCCAGATTCTCAGGCTCTCAACACAAAAATATAAGGGTTCACTTTAGAGTTGTAGAATTCTCACAGACATAAGGCTGCCCTTAGCATTCAACAAGAAGTATAATTCTATTATAAATAAAAAAAAAGTTGATCCTTTTTTTTTTTCTGTATAGATGCAATTCTCTTTGAAGGCAGGCACTTCATTCACACAGATTATCTGACATGCCAGAACAACCTGTTTGGTTGATTTTTGTGTAGATTTTTCCACCTGGATTTATACATTCCCCAAAAGAATGCAAATTATCCTCCCTAAAGTGATTGTTATTACTCATGTCAGAGATTAGTACTGTTTTACATACTTTGATAGATCACTCAAACCACAAAGTCATTAAAAAAAAATGATTGTTGATTCTGATTTGATTAAAAGTGTGTTCAAAACCATCTCCCTTTGTGAGGAGAGTTGTAGCAAAAGCTTTTCTCCACCTGCACTGGTGTTTTTATTTCTCAAAACAGGAGCATTAAAAATGCTTCTCAAAAAAGAGGCCGAAATTCCTGTATTAATGGCAATTTTGATTTTTATTTTGCTTCAATTGATAAGGTATCAGCAATAATCAAAATTTCCATGTGGCTGTTTCAGAAAAGAAGAGTTTTAGCTTATGGAGGAAATCCAGGGAAGGAAGAGAATGTAAGCACAATCAGGCCCTTGAGTAACAAGTAACAATTATCTTGTGTTGTTGTAACAGCATGGAAGCAAGAAAATTTGATTTTGAAAATCATAAAATATCCTTAGCTCCCTAACTCTGTGAGAAAATAAAGTGCCCCTGTGTTTCACAGCCTTAATTTTTTGTGGGAAAGTCAAGATGGGGTAAAAAATAAAATAAAATAAAGCCTTTGACCTTTCATGTCTACCTTGGCAATGAGCTCACACACCCCCAAAAAAACTTTAAAAAATGTACTAATGATGAGGTATTTGTTCTGCCACATATACAGTGACTAATTATTTGAATATCCAGCAAAGAAATTGAGCAATTAATTATTCCTACTTACTGTCCTGGAAAGAACAGAGAATCATAAAAAATAAGGAGAGGAAAAATGTGAGATGAGGATTCATCTGTTTCTTGACTCAAGGCACAATCAATGAGTGCCAGGCAACAATATCAAATAGGAGTAAAAGTGAGAATGAGAATCATTGTTCTTCCTGTTGCTGCATGTTCTTTTTTACCTTGCATTAATTTTCCCTGTAATATAATTAAATATAAAATTTGAGTCAAATATGAGTAAAAGTGCACAAGGAGAATCATTGTTCTTGCTGGTGGTGCATGTCCTTTTTTACCTTGCATTAATTTCCCCTGTAATCTAATGAAATATAAAATGCAGAAAAAAACTCTGCTTGATGCAGCAGGAGGGGGAAAGTTCAGTTTGAGGAGTGGCAGAGGGATGGGTTTTACACACTGAGGAGCTGATGGGCCCACAAGCAAATGTCTCACACAGGGCAGAGGGCTGGGAAAGCAGCTGCAGGATTCTCCTGCTCCAGGAGAGGGAAAATCACAGAAGGGGGCTGTGTGTATAACATCAGTGTGTGACACCAAAGAATGACAGAATCAGGGTCCTTTAGGTTGGAAAAGAGCTCTGGGCTCATCAAGCCCCCAGTGCCACTCCTCCCTGGCTTTGAATCCCTGCAGGGACTCCAACCCTTCCCTGGGCAGCTTGTGCCACTTCCTGCAACCCTTTGGGTGAAGAAATTCTTCCAGCTGTCCAAACTGAACCTCCTGGGCAGCCTGAGAGCGTTTCCTCTTGTGCTGTCACTTGTTATTTGGGTGAAGAGCCTGACCCCCACCTGGCTGCCACCTCCTGGCACCTGCAGAGGAGGCTCTGATTTTCAGGAGTCAGCTGTGCAGACACAAAATCCAGTCAGCAATCAGTGAAAAGGCACCAGCAGCTCGGTTCAGTGAATCCCACACAATCCCAACATTCACCAACACTGCTGGTAGTAAACAAATGGTACTGCTTGGAAGACAGAAATCCAAAATGCAAAAGCAATGGATCAGGGCTGGGTAACAGCTTGGAGATGCCTTTCCCATCATTTTAATTTTGCACATGAATTAAATATGTAGCCTTTTTTTTTTTTCTACATTTCTTTATTTCTGTATTTCTCCTGATTATTTCAACGTGTCATGTTGCATTACAACACCCTTGAATCACAGAGCCACAGAATCATTAAGGTTGGAAAAGGCCTCCAAGATCATGGAGTTACCACCAATAATGGATCATTTTCAGTGCCCATGGCACAGGATTGGAACTAGATGATCTTTAGGATGGTCCAACCCAAACCATTCTGAGATTCTGCAAATTACACCAGAAGTTACACTGCAAATAGAAATGAAATCTTGCAAAACATCAAAGTTTGACATTTAGGGGGCCTTCTAATAAAGTTTGAATACAAGGATGATTCTAGAGATTTATTCAAAAAGGTCATGATAAACAGCCATAAATTTGCTTGGAAATTTGGATGCAAACTCACAGCTTTATTTCTGCACTGTTCTCTCACTGTAAGTACTAACAACCACTTGGGAAATGTGGCTGTGGCTCCTGTCAGAGCCTTGGAACAGTTCAACAAAAGCTCCAGTGCCCAAAGGAGGTTATTGGTTCAACATCCTGTTGGCAAAGCAGCACCTCCAGTGCCCTCTAATGCCAGGGTGAGACTCTCAGAGTTAAAAACCAATCCATCACCTCGTTTTTGCACTGCTTTGGTTGCATTTTGCTGGGTTTTTCCTCGTGTTACCAGAGTGTCCCAGAGGAGTCAGCCCTTGCTGTGCACATTTCGAGGCTCTCTGGAAGCTGCTCATTGGAGCTGAGGCTGCACTCTGGCTGTGCAGTAATAACTTCTGTACCAGCACTGAACTGCTTGGGAAAACTCTATTTGTAAGTCCCTTGTACTAAACCCTGTACTAAGGTAAAGGAAACAAAATGGGAAATGCATGGATTTCAGATTTCTTTTCATTTTTCCCTTCTATTTCATTTTCAAAGGATCACTCCCTTACTTAGTCTTCCTAAAGTAAGCTCCACCATGAGTGGAATTTCCAGAGGAGTTATAAACTCCTGAAAAATGTGGTTTATAACAGAAATGTTGACAGTTGGCTCTTAAGAGCAGAAGAGTTACCAAGCACTGCTGTAATATAGTAGGCTCTAACTACTGTAATTCTGGTGAAAAGTTACTGTAATGTGACTCCCTATCTATACCAGGCCACCCCATTTCTCTTCTTTATGCTCCTCATTATGGTAAGGAAAATCCATGTCCCCCTAGAGAGAGCTGCCAAAAGAGCTTCTGAGCACTTCTGAGCTGTGTCTCCTTTCCATCAGAGCCTGGATATAAGGCTGGGAGATGTGATGTGATTAGTGTAATGAGAAACACCATCAATCCTCCTCAGAAAATGAACACTCAGGTGTGGGACACAATTGGAACAGAATTAATCCACGGTGCCTTCTCCCTTGAAGGATTCCTGGGTGTTTTAATGAACAGTGTCCATGGGCAACACTCACTCATCCCAAAAATCACCTGCAGGGTGGACAGAGCATCCTTTTCCCATCCCCAGTGCTGTGATTCTCTCCCTGCTCACAGGGGAGAAGGCCAACAGAAAGCAGGTTCTCAGCTGAACACAGAGAACAGATTCCTAAAATTCACTGCCAAGTGGCAGGCACAACAGTTTTGCATCAAATGGTCTCCAGGTACTTCCTATAGGAACATCAAATAATTCTTTACAGCGAGCCAACTGCATATTCACTTTTATTAGAAAACAGAATTCCTGGTGTTTATGCTATTATTCTTTTCTAGAGCAGCATGACAACCACACAATGCCTCTGTTCTAACTGTGCAGTTGCTTTTGATGTTTTTTTATGCTGGGGAGGAGGGAAAGGATGCAGATATTATTTGGAAAAAAATAAATACAACTAAAAATATATATTTAATGAAAAAATGTTTTTATATTAGTGTTTCTAATACTGTTAGGCATTCTTTCTTCACACTTGCATCTTTCTTGTATTAAATTAGAGATTTTTGATGTAATGTTTGTGTTCATGAATACTATGTTTATGTGTGTTAGAGGGAGAGAGAATTTATGCACATAAACTGTCATTTCAAGGTCAGATTGTGAAATGCAATTGCTATTAATGACAGTAAACAACAGAGGTGGATAAATATGGGTAGCTTTTAGCAGATGAGCAGCTTAGACCATTGCTTAATATTTTTTAGAACAGACAAAAGTTTTTTTGATGTGCAGTGGAAAACAGTGGCAAAGGCAGAGCAAAGTCAAAGCTATAATCAGAATGCACTGTGATTAAAAAAGGACTAAATCAGATGGATATAGGAGATTATGACCATCTGTATATTTTTGCCTCATGCATCACTCCCACACTGGCTTGAGGCCCCCAAAAAATCTCACATCTTTTCCTGGGAACACATCCCATGCCAGCCTGGTGGGTGACACCACTGCACAGAGCCTGCAGCTCCAAGGAGGCTGATCACTACTAACAGCAAAGCAGGAATTTCTGGAGGCAGTGGAAGGTGCCTTTCACCCACAGCACATCACCTTGGAAAATCCCCTTTTGCACCAGGGGAATCTCCCCTAGAGCTCCCTGACATCCACCTGTACCTGCTGCTCTGGCCAGGGCCAGCACTGCTGACAACCCCTGGCCAACCCTCCTGGCCAACCCAGAACCTGACAAATTGCTGGACAATTCACAGGGAGAGGTAAGGACAATGTTAATTGTGTTGGTACAGAAGATTCATCGGTTTTCCTTCTGGCTGAGAGTAATTTTGTGATATATTAAAGCAAAAACAACTGTTTATTTTATTTTGTCTAGCTCTGAGAATGGAGTTAAAAGTGACCTAACTCTGTCTTTCCATCCACTTGATGGTGCTGTTCCCAAAACACAAACGACGCTGTGAATGCAAGAAATCCCCAACTTTACTCCTAGAAAATATGGTGAATAACACATCCATTTTCTCAGAGTCTGCTTTAGACACAAAAGCTACACCATTCTGTCATCCTCGTGTTCCTGCATTTTCAATTAAGTGCAGCAATTTTTATCCCCCCTCCTAATGACCAAATCTTTTAATCTTCCCTCAAATTGCAAAGCAATGTGACACAGGCAGTGAGGTCACTTGCCTCATAAGGATGACTCATCTGACAGAGTTTGTCACATCAGCATTTGGAAGGCAGATTTAAATTTTTGCCAGAAAAGGAAGGACTCTGCAGATTTCACAGGCTGATCTTTGAGAACTCTCCCATTCCCCCTCTCCTTCCTTTTCCCCCACCAGATTAAACCACAAATATTGGGGTTATGTCTGCTCTCTGGGGAGCATCATGGCCAGCTAAAAGTACTAAAGATGTGAAGATGACATAAAATAATGTCAGGAGGGCACAGCAGTGGTACAGGCAAATAGATTCTCTAAGTTGGATGTGTTATGCAGCTGAATCAGGGGGCTTGGGGTGGAAACCATGCTGTAATTTTATATCCCAGTTAATACAGGGTAATGTACACATGCACAGCATAATGGGATCTTGCAGAGATTAAAAAAAAAATAACAATTGTTGTGATTCCTAGAAATAGAATTAACTTCCCAGAGACTTTTCAACAGCAAGAATGAGACAATCAAGTACTTAAATTACTGAGAACTTGGTATGAAAGAGTTGTTGCTTTGAAATAAAACCATGCAAAAATATTTTTAGTTCTTGGGTACTTTATGTTTAGCAATAAATATTTTATGAAGTTTCATCAGAGAAGTTATTTAAACATTAGATAAGCCTGAATAATTAGTCTGCAGCACAAATCACAAATAAATAAGATTAGTTGGGGAAAAAAAAAAACAAAAACAAGGGCAAAAAATTCCAGGCTTNATATACATTTATATATATTAGAGACTGCTGTTACTGGCAAAACAAAGACAACTCCTTTACTGACATTGGTCAAACCAGAGGGACATCAAAGACAGTCTGTCCCACAGAAAGAATGAACAACATGTTTTTGTTATGAAAGCAATCCTGATGTTTATGTTCAAGCTGTGAGAACAAGCTTCAGAAACTCAAAACATCAGGAAAAAACAGAGTNATATTGGGGTTATGTCTGCTCTCTGGGGAGCATCATGGCCAGCTAAAAGTACTAAAGATGTGAAGATGACATAAAATAATGTCAGGAGGGCACAGCAGTGGTACAGGCAAATAGATTCTCTAAGTTGGATGTGTTATGCAGCTGAATCAGGGGGCTTGGGGTGGAAACCATGCTGTAATTTTATATCCCAGTTAATACAGGGTAATGTACACATGCACAGCATAATGGGATCTTGCAGAGATTAAAAAAAAAATAACAATTGTTGTGATTCCTAGAAATAGAATTAACTTCCCAGAGACTTTTCAACAGCAAGAATGAGACAATCAAGTACTTAAATTACTGAGAACTTGGTATGAAAGAGTTGTTGCTTTGAAATAAAACCATGCAAAAATATTTTTAGTTCTTGGGTACTTTATGTTTAGCAATAAATATTTTATGAAGTTTCATCAGAGAAGTTATTTAAACATTAGATAAGCCTGAATAATTAGTCTGCAGCACAAATCACAAATAAATAAGATTAGTTGGGGAAAAAAAAAAACAAAAACAAGGGCAAAAAATTCCAGGCTTGCCTAAGACACAAAATGAGGACCTGAGATGAGGCACTGAAATGGCATTAACCTTGCTTAAGGTTACTGCCTAAAACTGATTGTCAACACAGGATCTTTGAACACATTACCCTTATTCCTGTTCTTAGAGTTCATCTTAATCTGAATGGAATTTTAATGGACTTTTAAAAAACACGTTAATGATTGCATGAGAGAAGAAAGTGTCAGAATCAGATATAAATCCTTCACATGGTAATTTCCTCTTCATTTCATTCTGTAGTGGCTTTATTCCATTAGAGCAGCTCTTGTCCATAACTGTCAGGCTCTGTACCACAATTTCAGGCAGAGTTTTTTGGGTCACTCAGCTTTGACCATGTTGGATCTTGTTGTTTGGTGTGAGGCTGGGCTCTGCCAGGCTGACAGCATTGCTGCTGCCTTTCCTCTGCCTCTCTGGAGCTGCTCAGCACGAGACAGAGCCTGGAGCCCCTGCAGCCCAACCCTCCCCACCCCTCTGGAGCCTGCAGGTCGCTGCTGTGAATCACACACAACAGGAATTTCTCCAGCACAGCTTGGAGAGAGGATTTGACACTGTTTATTAGAAACAAATTACTCTCTTTTATATATTTTTTATAAATTAAATATATTTATTTATATACATTTATATATATTAGAGACTGCTGTTACTGGCAAAACAAAGACAACTCCTTTACTGACATTGGTCAAACCAGAGGGACATCAAAGACAGTCTGTCCCACAGAAAGAATGAACAACATGTTTTTGTTATGAAAGCAATCCTGATGTTTATGTTCAAGCTGTGAGAACAAGCTTCAGAAACTCAAAACATCAGGAAAAAACAGAGTGCTAGAAACTCAGAAAGTGCAAGCCTGGAAAACCAGAGTACAGATGGAGGGCATGGACTTGGCAGCATCTGCTGAGGGTAACAGGAGAAAAATCATCCAGGGAGCTGTTGCTGCTCTTCCAGCACTGCTGGGAGCTCCTCTGCTCCCCCCAGCCCCTGTTTGCAGTGCAAGGCTCACCCTGCAGACACACGAAGCTCACATTCCCTGCAGCCAGCCCTGCCCAGCAGTGCCCAAGCAGCTCCCGTGTGCTCAGCTCTCTGTGCAGCTGCCCCACTGCTCTGGGGTCCATCACCACCACAGCTCTGCCAAAAAAACCATCTCTGGCTCTGCCCCAGTGTCACTGTGACACAGAGGGAACACAGCAACACACACAGCAGGGTTCAGGCAGAAGAGAAGAAAAGAACTCTCCAGTTTATTGCTGACCTCGGATCTCTCAGTTTCTGGACAGTGCCCAGAGATTGCACAGAGAAGTTCCCACCTCTCCATCTCCACTGGGCACTGGAGAGTCCATCAGGTGATATCTTTTACAGAGGAATGCAAACATGATCCTTGTTTATCTTACAGTTCCTGAGCACTGACTCCACTATACCCAAACAAATCAGAAGGCTGATTGTCAGGGACAACACCCCTGCTGAAGCAAATGTGCTGCCCAGATAAAACTCTCCAGCTGGTTACAGTTAGGAAAGTGGCATGATTTTATTAACAGCATTTTATTGACAGCACTGGGGCACAGGAGACTCCTGTCTCACACACATGTGCTCAGTTCACAAAGCCTTGGGTCTCTATTTATTTCCAAAACCTTTCATTCATAAAGTTACCCAACACACCTGCACATATTCATCACTTGTCACCACTCTGGGTTCGAATTTGACTACAGTTGCCCAGTTCTCTTCTTGAAATGTGTCAGTGGGGTTTGAAATGTGTCAGTGGGGTTTGAAATGGGTCAGTGGGATCTGAAATGGGTCAGTGAGATCTGAAATGGGTTGGTGGTCTTCTTTATCATGGCAGGTTCCTAATTTCCCTCTTGCTGGCAGGGCATCCCATCCCTTGGGCACAGTCCAAACCTCCTGAGCAGGTTCTGGCTGGTTTGGGTTACAGCAGCAGTCACAGTTTCTTCACTTTCACAATATTATATTTTTCTTGTCTTGCTTCTACAATTACCACTAAGTCAAGTAAATGATATATTGTCTACATTGCTTCTACTCTTTTGCTAGGCTCTACTCTTTTAACTCTGAATTTTCCTCATTTCTTGCTTTACTACCACCATGGAGAGGACACACTGGACCCCTTGCAGCTGCCCTCCTGCACTGCATTAGATGAGCCACTAATGAATATTTAGTCCATGGGACCAAATGAAAACTGGTCTGAAATAAGCTTTGAAATTCCCCTAATGTGGGTCAGCTCTCAGCACTGACTATTTGGCTTTGCATACGTGGGCTGGTGTCACATCACTTGATATTGCAGGTATAGAAAATGTGTGGCCACAATTTCTGTGCATCAAGAAGGGAAAGAAGATCTGAATGCAAGAGTAAAAGTACAGAAACAAATAAAAGGGATCTCATAAAAGATATACTGTTATGTTACCTCAAAATAATTTTCAAGCAATGAACACTGAGGGAAAAAAGATGAGAAATGAATTAATAAATAATTTTCAACATAACAGTCAAGGACTTTAACACTTTTGTTGATGAATAACTTACATGAGTAGGATCATCTATGACTTTGAAACTATATTAACTTTCAGAAATATGCAAAACATTGATTGTTTAGTGTTTGAGCAACTACAGAGCTGCTGCACAGAAACTGCCCATGAGCTTCCTGAGGGCTAAAAAATGGCAAAGTATTTTGCAGACCTGGAATTATATCTGCTTAGTTCTTGTTGTTTAGTTGTAGTTCACTAGTACCTGGAGGCCAGAAAACAGGAGATACACGACTATTTTAGAAACTCCACACAAGCCCCATGCCACAGGGTGTTCAGTGGCAGAGAGTGCCAACCCCAAAATCTGAATTCCCCTGGGGCTCTGGGACTGATGGGCCAGACATGGCTGGAAAAGCAGGATATTTAAATCAGTCCACACCTCAACACTGTCCTTCTCAGAGAGAAGGCACAGCTGTGGTTTTACTGTGACCACATTTTCATGGTGAAGCTTGTTGAGAAGGATGCCATTGGATCCAGAACAGAAAATCACTGGTGACCAGATGGTGAAAATGCTACTTTTTGTCATACAAGCAAGCGAAAATGATATGTTTGTTATTCAACAAATCTTACACTCCAGAACTGATATAATCTAGCTTTATACTCACACTGCAAACCTCACAGGCCACTTCAAAAGAGGCCCAAGCAGAACCCTTGCACTGCTCAGCAGTTTGGCACCAGCAGATGGGAAAGCAGGAATTCCAAACAGTGCAAAGAGCTGGGTTGAAGTCAGGTAAAAACAGAAGAGCAACATTGCAGTAAGGAGGAATTGTTCTCTTTCTGCATGCAGAATTTTCCCCTGGCTGTGCCTAGCAGCCTTTGCTGTGAACATTTCCAGCACTGGAGCACCACGAGTGCTGTAGGTTTGCCCACTGTTGATAAAAAGGAGGAACAGGACTGAGGACATGCTAATTGTAGTATTAGTGAAGAAATCAGGCAGTGAAAAAATTTGGTTTGACTTTGTGATGAATAGTGAAGTCTTAAACACTGGCAGGATTACAAAAATAGTGCAGCAAATTGGGCATATTATTACCAAACATAAGGCTTTCTCTGAACAGCTAACTGATTGCATGTGACTTTCTTTTATGAACAGAGTGTAAAAGCTATTAGAAAAAAAAAAAAAGAAGCATTCTGAAAACAGCCAGACAGGGGGAAAGTAAAGGATATAACCTTGTTTTTGCAAATAGTCCTTCTAGAAACATCTTTAGACATCTGTTATACATGGATATGGAAATAGCTTTTTTTGTGTGTGTGTTATTCTGCCAAAAAACCTCATACCTTTGCTAATGAATTTCACAAAAACTTAAACATCATTTTGTTCCTTCTTTAGCCCTGAAAATAGGACATAAACAGAACAGTGACTTTGCTGGTCCTCCTCACAAAAAATCATTTAGTCCAATTTTTTTTCTTAATCTTAAATGAAAGGAAGAGAATTAGTTCTTAACTTGCACAAAGTCTGAACAAATACTGTAATCAAGAAATTTGGTCTTGTTTTTCTCTCAGAAATCTTTGAATGGAGCACAGATTTAAACTTTAAAGCATCTTGATGACACACTTAACGTAAGGATTTGGTTCGTGCCTTGTTACTCTTGTTTGGCTTTAGAATTTTAAGATGCATTGCTTGGATGTGATTATCCATCCCCTCTGGCCTACAGGAAAGCACAGGGGCTGAAGCATGAGGTAACAGCAAGAAGTAGATCCCAAATCCATAAGAAATTATGGTCTGATTTGTATTGTTTACTGCTGGGGGTTTTGTTGTTTGGTTTTTGGTGGGGTTTTTTGTGGTTTTTGGGTGGGGTTTTTTGTGGATTTGTTTTGTTTGTATGGGGTTTTTTTAATTGTCTTTTCCTTCAGCTTATAGTGCTGGCCTCCCTGGAAGTGTTTGATCCTTGTCAGCATGGCAGAGGCACAATTCTCTGGCTACCAGGGCAGGGTGTGCAGCCCTGGAATGGTCAGGGCAGGGTGCTCTGGGCTCCCTGACCCCCAGAGCATCTCTGGCACACCTTGAGGAAACCCTGGCTGAAATGCAAAGCTCAGGATCTGGCAGAAAAGTCTGAAGAAGCTTCAGTGGCAGCACTCCCCTGCACTGTATTTTGGGTCAGGTGAGGGCAGAGAGAGCTCACCAGAGGGAGAGGAGGCTCTGTCAGACATTTCAGGTGGGTGCAGAATCCTCCCTGCCCCTGAGTGAAATCTCCTGGCAAGGTCCAAGCCCTTAGCTGAGAGCAGGGCTCCTGAGAGGGGAGCAGGAGTGCCCTTGCTCAGCTCTGAGCTGCTGGGGGAGCTCTGAGCCCCTCTCCATCCTCCCCTGTGGGCAGGACCAGCTCAGATCAGCCTGGATCCCTCTGGCCCCTGGGGTACCTGAGCCCAGAGCACAGGGAGCTCACCATCCCCAGCTGTACTCTGGGTCTCTCAGAAGCCTCTGAGTTTCTAAACTGTTTTTCCTGATGTTTTGGGTTTCTGTGACACAGACAGAAACACACAGCAACACAAGCAGGTGTTCAGGCAGAGGAGAAGAAAAGAACTCTCCAGTTTATTGCTGACCTCGGATCTCTCAGTTTCTGGACAGTGCCCAGAGATTGCACAGAGAAGTTCCCACCTCTCCATCTCCACTGGGCACTGGAGAGTCCATCAGGTGATATCTTTTACAAAGGAATGCAAACATGATCCTTGTTTATCTTACAGTTCCTGAGCACTGACTCCACTATACCAAAACAAATCAGAAGGCTGATTTTCAAAGACAACAATTTTGGGTTTCTGTAACTTGTTCCCAGAGCTTGAACATAAACATCAGGATCATTTCTGTAACGATATTCATGTTTGGAATTCTTTCTGTGGGAAGGATTTTCTTTTGATGTCCCTCTGGTTTGGCCAATGTGGGTGAAGGAGTTGTCTTTTGTTCCCCAATCACGGTGGTCTGTGAAAAAATTCTATGAAAAGGGAGTGATCCTTTGAATAAAGGGAGTCAGACTGATCTCTCCAAGCTGTTTGGAGAAATGTCATGTCATTATTCACCACCCAGGCACCCCCAATGTTATCCTGGAGGATGGAGGGTGGTGCAGGCAAGCTGTGGAGAGGCCAAGAGCTCATCAGTGAGCCCCAGCTGCCTCAAGCACAGTGCTGAGCACAGTGCAGCAGCCAGGAGCCCCCCAACAGTCTGGAGGCCAACAGGGGCAGGGCTGGCAGCACGGAGAGCTGAGCCCAGGAGCTGCAGGTGCCTGGAGCCCCAGGGAGCAAAGTGCTCCTGTCAGATCCCAGGTGTCTGTGCCAGTGCTGGCTGATCCCAGCTCCAGCCAGGGGCTCCAAAGCCCTGGCAGGGGGGGCACAGACCCTGGCAGCAGCCAGGGACTCCTGGGGCTTTGAGTTTGACCCATGGAACAAATTACCACCTGGGAATGAAGAACTAAAAGGTCACAAAATTCTAGATAGCATGATAGTAGGAGTTATAGAGTGAAAAAGGGAATTTTTGGGGAGCTCACCAGAGGAGCTTAGGGGGTGAGATGGAGGAACCTGGGTGTTGTCCTGTCCTCCTTCCTTCTTCTTCCCAACCCCATCTTTTGGTGATGTTGGCACTTGGGGATTGGATTGGAGTAGAATGGAACTGTCTAACACAGGTGATGGGCATTGGATCATAACTGTAAATAACTAACAGGTAATTTGTAGTATAAAAATCAGTGCCTGCCCCTGGGGCAGAGAGTGTGCCTGGGGCTGCCCTGCTGAACAGACCTGGGCAGCCCAGACAGAAAATATCTGAGATAAGAAACAATAAATCAACCTTGAGAGCATTAGCTGAAGACTTCTGCCTCCTTCTTCCAGCAGCAGGGTTTGGAGACAGCAGGATTTATAAATCTGGGGCTCATCCTGACCAAAGCAAGCCCCGAGATGCTCCAGGATCAGGACAGCCCTTCTGAGGAGCTCTGGGACAGCTCTGTGTGCTGGCAGGACAGCTCTGTGTGCTGGCAGTGGCTCTGGCACAGCTGGCATCTCTCCCCTTCAGCACTCAAAGCTCGTGCCAGCCCTGAGATCTCCAAACCCAGCCAGTGCCAGGCTGCCTTTGCACAGATTATGGGGAGCCTGGGAAGCCCACTGAGTGCTGGATTAGGATGGAGCCTGGCAACAAAATTCCAATCTCTCCAGTCCTGGGAGCGAGACTGTGAACAGAAACAGCTCCGTGGTGCAGATCAGTGTCTGGGTATTTCACTTGATGTGGTTTGAAATGAAATAGGGGCTCCATAGTTAAATGTACTCATTCTGTCAAGACCACTCCGGCTTCAATTTTTCCTTCATGACTGTAAAAAGATCCAATTTCCACTATGAAGTCTGGAAAATTATATCAACTATCAGGGTAGAATTAGACCTGATAGAAGCTTGGTGATCTTAAAAAGTATGAGATGTATCCATTTTTCATTGTGAGAAGATTTTAGCTTTCCACTGGGCTTATTGATTTTTGTACTTTTTGTATTGTATTCTACCTTTTTTTTTTTTAATAATAAATAATGTTAAAAACAAGATCTTTATTCCAAATGTTCTTTTAGCTTCCTGATGAATTTCTAATTTTTTTTATTTTTTTTTTTTTAATAAAATGAGCAGGAACATAAAGGATGGAAAAAATCCACAGCACCCCATTCAGAGGCAAAGAAAAGAGTAAATACATTCATTGCTTTCCTCAGAAGAAATGTATTGTGCAGCTGCTGTGGAATACAATATTGAGATGAAAATGAAGCTGCAATGGAAATGGAATGAGAAATAGGTATTTGCTTCTGGGTGAGCACAACAAACCTATCAGCTACCCAGTTAAAATCAGCAGCCCCATCTGCCCAGTTCCTGATGACTAAATAAACCCCAGGTAAACGGACAGGGGAGTAAGACAGAAGGAAAGGAGGGAAATGAAGCTGCCAAAGGAAAGAGAAGTGTTTCTGCAAAGGTCAGTAAGGGAGAAGATTAATCTGGAGTAAGCCAATCCTACAGTGTAATTTGCAATATTTTCAAACACTTCAGAAGAAGCATTCCTTGCTATTTTTAATATGGGCTTTGAGCCATGACTATCTAAATGGAGAGAGGAGGCATTAAAAGTTCACAGGGCTTGATATTGCCTGTAAAGAGGGAGCCCCTACAGAATTTTATTTTATTAGTAACCTTTATTAGCCTTGTAGCCAGTGCTGATTAAAGTATTGTGGCATATCTGTCAGCAGCAGGAATGCATGGGGATTATTAGCAACTGCATTTAAAAGTCTGAGAGCCAAGAGGTAGAGCCACAAGCCTGGAATACTAATTCCCATTTTATTCAGTGTAAACAGTCAAAGGATGGGTAATAGCTTCCTTGTCTCCTTTTATTGGCATGTTTATCTGTCCTTTTGCTCCCCTCTCTCACCGTGTAACTAAGACAGCAGAAAATAATACAAAATATGAGGCACTTACAAGCCTGGGTCAAATTGATTTCAGTGCAGAATATCCAAATTTGGCTGGTCAAACACGACTTCTACCCCATGGACTCATGGCTTCGTTGGAATACAGAAGCTCAAGCTGCTCACAGACTAAATACTGATGGGGAAGTGGATGCAGCAGAGGAGGCCTTTTAGGGTTCTGTCTGCAGACACATTCCAGGTCTTTACTGAGGGATTTTCTTTATCATGTGAGGAATCTTTTGTAGACATAACTTCCATCCCAGCTGACTCAAATTTCTTCACTGAGAACATTCACGATTCGAATTGAGCTGTATAAGCAGCTGAGTCACATTGCATTCTTTTATCTTGGGACTTAATAAATTATTTAATAGTTTAAGAAATTTAACCCAAATAATTTTTGTGATGCCCAAAGCAATTATTTATTTTTTTTTTCTATGACTCTGCTGTAATTACAGCAAAAGCCTTTTTGGTCAATATTCAAATCAATGGATTTTCTTTAGTATAAATGCAAGGAAAACATTAATGACATTAACAACCTGGTTTGAGTTAAACCCCACTTGGAAATGGATAAACGTTTATGAACAATATCTTTTAATATTTGTGATGCTCTGCTCATTGCTACAGTTCCAAAAATCCTGAGACAAAGTAGGCAAAATTAGCCAGAGCTCTCCTGCTGAGTTAGGAAAACAATCTGAGTCCAGTTCAAGGGATAGAATCTCTTTGTTGATGTCAATCACAGTGAAAAGTTTTGGAAAGGTTTATCTTCCCTCCCTATGACAGAAAAGTTCTGTCTGGCACAGAATTAAAACCAGAGGATCATAAACCACTGCTGAGAATTATTTAAAAGCACAAAGAGATGGGTTCTACCCAAGACAACTGTGAATGGTGACTCGAGATCACCAATGATGCTTTTGCATTTTTTTTCCCTGGAAAACCCTTTTATGAGGCTGAGCATGACAGATCTCAAAGTGTCAAGTAAGCAATCTCGAGTGCCCTCTTCTAAAATAACATGGATAAAATACAATCATAGGAATAACTGGAACATTTCTTGTGGACTCTAAATAAATGTCATCTACGCATAATTAATTAAATCAATGAACACGAGGAGTTAGCAAGGTGTAGATTAAAAGTTTAATAAGCATATAGCAAATGTCTCAGAAGGCAATCAAAAAGCCCAGTGTTGTCTTCTGGAGTGCTTTTGTAAACAACTGAGGGCTCTATTTCTGAAATTGTTGTGTAATTTAAAGCTGGCAGTCTTGCCCAGTTTAAAATTTGCATGAATGAATGTATTTGCCTCTAAATATTTGGTAATTTAGCCTGCTTTGCTTCTTGATCACTCAATGATTTTAGCAAGTCTGTCTGTAGTACTTGTAATTCCCATGCAAAATTGTATTTCCCTGTGTGCCTGTGGATAAATATTGTTTGTTCCCTGCACTCCCAGAGCTTGTGCATGTGGGGTGTGAGCAGTGCCTGGCAGCTGGACCTGGAGATTGTTAAACTTGGAGA
>VXBS01009533.1:198792-242885 GCA_013400255.1 Sitta europaea
CTGGAGATTGTTAAACCTGGAGATTGCTGGAGCTGGAGATTGATAAACCTGGAGATTGCACTTTGGGACCCACCACCCCTTTGGGATCCACCACCCAGAGCTGGACAGGCCCCCCAGCCTGACTCCTGCAGGTATTGACCCTCCCTTCCTAAACCTAATATTGCCACTGGAAGAGGTGTAATGAATCCCTATTATCTCTCTACTGAAGTAAAAAGAGTTGAATTAAATCTCCCCAGTGCTTGCCAGCCCTCTGTAGCACACCTATTATGCTCCCTTAATATGGATTACTGTGATTTTTCTGCTCTTGCTAAAAAGAGCCATCTGTATTCCAGTTTTTCATCTGCTTCTATTATTTCTGCTGGGCTGCTCAGAGGCACCCTTGTCACTTGTTCAGGAAACTTCCTGTAAAGCACAGAATTTGTTATTCTGATTGACATTTTCAAAGCAGGAGGTCCTGAATGTCGAAGTAAATTCTATCCCCCTGTCTGACTGATAATGTAACACTTGAAGTGATATTTTCTTATCACAAAGACTTTGTTCCATGCTTTTGCTAATTTTTTCCTGCTGTGCTTTGTGGTTCTTTCATCACTTTTATTCATCTATTTTATTTCTTTTGGACCAATTTCATTATGGCCTTGCCACTTGGTCTGGCCTCATAAACTGACATAATAAACTGTAAATTTAAGTCTCAGTTTAACTTTCCCTAAGATAGATGTAGCTTTTCTGTTCAGCCAGTTATTGGTGCTTTCATAAATGTTCTGGATTTAAACTCTTGCAGGACTAGGTCAAATCTCCATGAAGATGAATACCCAACCAGAATTTTACCTAGGATTTAATGCATGTAAATTTATCTGCCTGGATACTTTTTGGGGGTTGTAACCAGAAATTTAGAGGAAGTATTGATGCAGCACAGCCTGAAGAACTCAAAGCTGCAAATATTTTCTATACTGCAAAAACTCATGGTGGTGCAGATTTGTCAGAAAACATCTGCAGTTCTGAACACCCCTCAGAGATTGGAATAATGGGCAATATCTTGTCTATTTTGCTCTCCAGACCAGTTAGCAGAAGCTTAAACTAGCTGCTTTAGGTCCATCTAGCAATTAATGATATTTTATGGTAAAGTTTATTAAGCCTGCAAAAAACATCTGTGGTACAGTGAGAAAAAGAATTTTTATTATTTTTAAATTATTATTTATTCAATTTTTATTTACTTAAAAGGAGCAAAACTAATTTTTTTGATAAACACAAACCTCCACCAGGGCATAATTTCACAGATGACACAGAATGTTTTCCAACAGAGCTTTGCTCTACAACCCCTGTACCAAACCACTCAGTTGCATTTAAGTAAAAATAACCTGTTGAGTTACAGTCAATGCATGGTTTAGAGAATAATTGTGTCTACAGAACTTCTTGATGAGTTTGAGATATAAATATGCCTATGCTTTGAAACTACAAATCAGAAAACACAATCATAAATTAGAAAATAATATATGGCTACAATAAGTAGCGTGGGAACAGATTCCAACACTGATCAGTTATTTCTGAATAATTTGTTGTTCCATCAATAGTTATAAAAGAGGGTGAGAATTGATCAGATACTGTACAGTATGAGAATGTCTTGGGAAATATAGATATACAGATCCATTTTTAATTTCACAGATACTGTAAGCTATTTTTATGTCAGTGTACAATATGTTGATGTGAGGCTGCATGAAAAAAATGCTATTATGATTACTGGTTCATAGCATTTGCCTCAGCTCAAAGAATTGATTTTCCTATTTATTTGACTTGTGACATTAGAGTTCTCTGTGACTTGTTCAAGAAAGTAATCTCCAAATCTCACAGAAAATTTGGCATTTGGAAGGACAGTGCAAATAACAGAAAGCAACAAAACTTTTCCTGCGTAATTTTGATGGATAAGGTAATTATTTCTTCTCAGCACTACTCCTGGTCTGAAGACATCCCTAAGTCTTGTCTCAGTGCTCTCTTCAATGAATCCACAGGAGGTTTAGGAGGCCAGCAATCTCCAGGTTTAACAATCTCCAGGTTTAACAATCTCCAGCTCCAGCAATCTCCAGGTCCAGCAATCTCCAGGTCCAGCAATCTCCAGGTCCAGCAGTCTCCAGGTCCAGCACTCTCCAGGTTTAACAATCTCCAGCTCCAGCAAACTCCAGCTCCAGCAATCTCCAGCTCCAGCAATCTCCAGCTCCAGCAATCTCCAGGTTTAACAATCTCCAGCTCCAGCAATCTCCAGGTTTAACAATCTCCAGCTCCAGCAATCTCCAGCTCCAGCAATCCCCAGTTCCTGGGTGATTCCTCCATCACTGCCCAGCCTTGGAGGGACTGACAGACTCCTGGCTGTGGCACTGGGGTTGGCAGTGCTGAGTTAATTAATGCCTGCCCTCCATGACCTGAAAGGTCTTTTCCAACCTAAACCACTCCACAGTTCTACACCAGGATGTGGAAAGGGAGAATTCCTGAAATGTTCTGGCCAAGGGTTCAAGCTCTGGGAAGCCTGGGTACCTGNAATATCTTGTCTATTTTGCTCTCCAGACCAGTTAGCAGAAGCTTAAACTAGCTGCTTTAGGTCCATCTAGCAATTAATGATATTTTATGGTAAAGTTTATTAAGCCTGCAAAAAACATCTGTGGTACAGTGAGAAAAAGAATTTTTATTATTTTTAAATTATTATTTATTCAATTTTTATTTACTTAAAAGGAGCAAAACTAATTTTTTTGATAAACACAAACCTCCACCAGGGCATAATTTCACAGATGACACAGAATGTTTTCCAACAGAGCTTTGCTCTACAACCCCTGTACCAAACCACTCAGTTGCATTTAAGTAAAAATAACCTGTTGAGTTACAGTCAATGCATGGTTTAGAGAATAATTGTGTCTACAGAACTTCTTGATGAGTTTGAGATATAAATATGCCTATGCTTTGAAACTACAAATCAGAAAACACAATCATAAATTAGAAAATAATATATGGCTACAATAAGTAGCGTGGGAACAGATTCCAACACTGATCAGTTATTTCTGAATAATTTGTTGTTCCATCAATAGTTATAAAAGAGGGTGAGAATTGATCAGATACTGTACAGTATGAGAATGTCTTGGGAAATATAGATATACAGATCCATTTTTAATTTCACAGATACTGTAAGCTATTTTTATGTCAGTGTACAATATGTTGATGTGAGGCTGCATGAAAAAAATGCTATTATGATTACTGGTTCATAGCATTTGCCTCAGCTCAAAGAATTGATTTTCCTATTTATTTGACTTGTGACATTAGAGTTCTCTGTGACTTGTTCAAGAAAGTAATCTCCAAATCTCACAGAAAATTTGGCATTTGGAAGGACAGTGCAAATAACAGAAAGCAACAAAACTTTTCCTGCGTAATTTTGATGGATAAGGTAATTATTTCTTCTCAGCACTACTCCTGGTCTGAAGACATCCCTAAGTCTTGTCTCAGTGCTCTCTTCAATGAATCCACAGGAGGTTTAGGAGGCCAGCAATCTCCAGGTTTAACAATCTCCAGGTTTAACAATCTCCAGCTCCAGCAATCTCCAGGTCCAGCAATCTCCAGGTCCAGCAATCTCCAGGTCCAGCAGTCTCCAGGTCCAGCACTCTCCAGGTTTAACAATCTCCAGCTCCAGCAAACTCCAGCTCCAGCAATCTCCAGCTCCAGCAATCTCCAGCTCCAGCAAACTCCAGCTCCAGCAATCTCCAGGTCCAGCAATCTCCAGGTTTAACACTCTCCAGGTCCAGCACTCTCCAGGTCCAGCACTCTCCAGGTTTAACAATCTCCAGCTCCAGCAATCTCCAGCTCCTCCAGGTCCAGCAATCTCCAGGTTTAACACTCTCCAGGTCCAGCACTCTCCAGGTCCAGCACTCTCCAGGTTTAACAATCTCCAGCTCCAGCAATCTCCAGCTCCAGCAATCTCCAGCTCCAGCAATCTCCAGCTCCAGCAAACTCCAGGTCCAGCAATCTCCAGGTTTAGCAATCTCCAGGTTTAGCAATCTCCAGCTCCAGCAATCTCCAGGTTTAACAATCTCCAGCTCCAGCAATCTCCAGGTTTAACAATCTCCAGCTCCAGCAATCTCCAGCTCCAGCAATCCCCAGTTCCTGGGTGATTCCTCCATCACTGCCCAGCCTTGGAGGGACTGACAGACTCCTGGCTGTGGCACTGGGGTTGGCAGTGCTGAGTTAATTAATGCCTGCCCTCCATGACCTGAAAGGTCTTTTCCAACCTAAACCACTCCACAGTTCTACACCAGGATGTGGAAAGGGAGAATTCCTGAAATGTTCTGGCCAAGGGTTCAAGCTCTGGGAAGCCTGGGTACCTGGCAGTAACTGTGCAAATCTCCTCGAGTTAACTGAGTTTCCTGCTTTGTTTGTTGGGTGGTGTGAAACTGGGACAATAGGAAGGGAAGGATTATTTCATGGAAAAGGGGGGTTTATCACCCAAAAGCTCCAGGAGTAAAGTATAATTCACAGTTAATCATGGAAGCAAATTTTAAAGATCATGATGCTCAGAAAACAAAGAATTTCAGTTCTCACATGAGAGAAATGATTCATCATGAATCAGTCCAGTCATGCATTTAAATAATTTACACAAATAATAAATTTACTTGGTATGGTAAAAGTTGAAAATAGTAACACAAGAAGTAAGATGCAGTTAAATACTTTTCTATTACTCTGATCTGAATGGAAAACCTGATATAAAGAGGAGGAAAAGGAAAGGACAGGATAAAAAATGTACTTTCTTCCCCCTTAAGCCATGTTGGAGAAACTCCTTCAGTTTGATGGGTACAGCAGCTCACCAGGCTTTTTTGGGGTTTTTTTTTGGTTTGTTTTTTTTTTTTTTTTTTGTGAAAGCCTTTTATATCAGCAAACTTTTAGCAAACTTCATTTCTCTAGGAAAAAATCATGTTTTATATAGCTACTGAAATATCTTAAGAAAAGTAATTGCATTTATTATTGAGCAATAGGCAGCAATTTTGAGTCCTCACCAGATTCCTAGCATTCATTACTTCAAAAGCAGTAGTTTGAAATTAAAAGGTTAAAATAACAACTTTTAAGGAAAAAATTTTTTTCTCTCTGAAAAAATAAGAAGCTAAAACGACTTCCTGCCAGACAAGGTGAGAGCCCTTCTCATAAAAGTTTGAAATGACTACACCTGAAGCCAATAGTCGCAATTACATGAAAAATGTTCTGATCAGATTATACTAATTACCACTGAATCCTCATTAGTGTCCACAGCCACTGCTGTCAGGGCTTTGAAGGAGGTGTGGGGATGGTGCAGCACCTTCTCCCCCAGGAGAACGTTCAGTGCCTGCCTGCAGACCCAGCTGGGGAGCAGAGCAGAGCAGAGCTGCTCCTGTGCCCTGCTCTCACTGGGAGCACTGGTGCTCCTGTGCCTGGTCTCACTGGGAGCACTGGTGCTCCTGTGCCTGGTCTCACTGGGAGCACTGGTGCTCCTGTGCCTGCTCTCACTGGGAGCAGAGCTGCTCTCCCCCCTGGCTGAGGGGCAGCCACAGCTCCTCTGTGCCAGGGCATCCCCACCCCATATCCTTCCCAATAAAGCTGGTCTTCCTAAAGTCCAAAACCACACTGGTGAGGCAAATCCAGCAATGCCAGGATGAGAGCTTGGATTTGTGCTGCTTCTGTGAGAGCATTGCCACGTGCCCATGGCATCTTGACACCTGGAGACTGGCAGCTGCCAAAAATGTCTGAGAGACATTTCTCATCAACTGCACCTGCACATCCCATTTGTAGCTGAGGAGTACAACACTGTAAGGCAAGTTTAGGATGTTTTTCCAAGGTCTGGATGACTCCAGCTCCAGCTGTTTGCTCTGCAGGCACAGAGTGACATCAAACTCAGCTGACCCTGCTCAACGCCCTGCAGGCAGGTGGGGAAGAGAAAAGGCAGATTTCTGCCTGTGCTAAAGCTCATATAGCTGGCAGAAATTCCATCTGGACCCTTCTCTAGATATGTTTTACCTTCACCTCGTGGCCTTGCACACGGTGGTAAACACACATTAACACCATGGGGAAGCAGCAGGAGCTGTGACTCCCAGCAACCTCAGCTGGGTCATGTTTGTAGTTCACTACTCTCAGGCTTCTGTGATTTATCTCCAGAGAGATCTAGTGAGTTTTCACATAGCTATTATTCACAATTAAATATTAAAGGAAAATGTTATCTCATTCAGCTGAAATAAAACCCTGGCTGTAAGTTAACAATGATATCAAAATATGTCTTAACATTCTACTTGTTATTTTTTTAAGTGAATAAAAATTGACTTACTCTATACTAACAGACAGATTTATAAACCACCGTGTTCTAATAATGACAGAAATTAATTTGGAAAGCAGTTTGATAGTTGGTAAAATGTTATTACTAGCTGGGTAGACAGTACATTGCAGAGAGATTAATGGCAGGAGGAGAAAACTTGCTGCAGACCTTTGGAACAGAAAATTTTCATGAGGTAATGCAGAAAGCTGTTCTGAAGAACCTTTGCATCATCAAGAGGGAATTTAATGTAGATGTTTCACTATTAGTGTCAAGCTCTGAGGAGCTCCCTGGATCACAGCAGCAGCAATTGCCAGCTCCCCTCTGGCAGTGGAATCCAGCCCCCAGGGCAGGAGGGCAGGGAGCACCAATCTCCTGGCTGGGCTACATTTCCCTTTCAGTGCCCTAATTCCTAAACTTGCAGCATTTTGTTGTTTTTCACCTCGGAGAGCCACTGTGCCCAGTCTGGAAGGTGTGGGTGTGTCAGATCTTTAAATTGCAGTGTTTCCTTTGGCTGGCTCTGCAGCTCTCTTAGGCACCTTCTCTTAGGCCACATGAAGACCAAAATTGCATTTTGAGCTTAACTAGGCTGCAAGGGCTGCTGGCTGCATTAGCACTGGGGTTTTCTTGGCTAAAAGCTGCCAGGAGGCTATAAAGTGACACATCCAGCACAGTGAAAACACAGCAACATTAAAAAGAACCATTATAGCTCCACTTTGGGTGCCTGGAATACATTAAGTGTCACCAGTAGCCACTTTTATCTCACAATTAGGGATTATGTATTGTTTGCTACATCAGTCTTAACTAATTAATTCTAATTATTCTAAATATTCAACCAAGTTGCTACAGACAAATAGAAGTAATGAATTTTCTTTTTCTGAAGTTTATAATGGAAAGGTGTTTTTGGTTTGGTTTGGTTTGGGTTTTTTGTAAGCCAATTAAAACAAAAAACAACATTAAAAGATCCAAACTACCACTTAATTTAACAGGATTTGTCAAGGAGCAGTTCTGATCATTTTTTGTTTGCTCTTTAAATTTTAAACAACAAAAACCTACTCTTTAAAGGTTTCATTCAGCTCCTCTTCCCTCTTACACTGAGATGAAGGAAAGCAAAAATCATAAGTTGCTATAGTAATTTTCCAGTCATGCACCTTGGAAAAAAAAAACCACCATTCCTAAAAATTTTAAATTTCTCTTCCTCATTTCTTTATATATTAAGGAAACACTGCACACTTGTGTAGTCTGAAGCTCTTGAGCCTGAAGTTTCTGAGTTTCTACACTCAGTTTCTTTGTGATGTTTTGGTTCAGGAAGACCTGGGTCTCACAGGCTTGCCATAAACATCACAAGTGTTGCTGTAACAAGAGTGATGTTTTGGATTCCTGTCTGTGGGATGGACTTCTCTCTGTCTTTCAGTTTTGGCCAGTGGGATGAAGAGTTCTGGCATCTCCTGCCCAGTGAGATGGCCTGCTTGAGAAGATAGATAAAGGGGGTCAGGGTTTGAATAAGGATTGGAGTCAGATGCAGTTTCATAAATGAGGTTTGTGTCATTTGTTCCTCGCCCACAGCGACACCCTTGGAATGAAAAGCAAGGAAAAGCAGTGAATTTTCATTTTACAAGTTCATCTTTCCTTGGACTTTGCTTTGGTTCCTTACAGTGCTCAGAAGGATGTTCTGTTTTCTAAGGAAGATTTAATGATGGCTCAGGCACTGCATTAACATCCCCAAATCCCTGGGGCTGGGGAGCCCTCCCAGCCCCCCATCCCAGCTGTGCCCACCCTGTGCCCAGCCCAGAGCTCTGGGTGCCACCTCCAGCCCTTCCTGGCACAGCCCAGGGATGGGCACTGCCCCCCTGCCTGGGCAGCCCCTGCCAAGGCTGCCCACCCTTCCCATGGGCAAATTCCTGCTCAGGTGCCCCCTGAGCCTGCCCTGGCACCCCCTGAGCAGGGGGTGCAGCCAAACCCACCCCAAGAGCCCCAGGCACAGGAGGAAGCTGCAGCCTGTCCTGATCAAGGAGACAGGAGCAAATCCTTGTTAAGGCTGGAACACAGATAATTGACTTCCTCAATGTCACTGTGCTTAATGTGTGAAGAAATTAAGGAATCTGATTTACCCTTTAGTAAGGTGAATCAAGTCAACAGAATGCAGAATGATCATCCCAGAGGAAGGTCTGTGCAAAAGGTAGGAATGTCCCACTGGAAAGGATGGAAAAATCTGGATCCAGTTCCTTTGTTTTCCACAGATGTGCAATTACTAACAACAGCCCAAGTTTTGGGAAGTTTTTTACTGTGTCCTATTGTCACCATTTTCAAACGTGACAAATATCCTCAAATCAAAAATCAGAACACTGACACTTTGGCAATTTTGTTTTTGCAGAAACAATCCAAAGGCTTTGCATTACATGGAAAGAGAAACAATGGCACAATTTCAAAAGCTTCTCCTAAACTGAAATATTCTCTGAACTCTGCTGATAAAGGAGAGAATGCTATTTTTACTCTAACAAGATGGTGATGAGGTATTTTGAAAAAGAAAAGGCATTAATGGTACAAGCATACATTTTTCCACTTCTGAGGTTTTGAAACTTTATGTTTGAGAAAAAAATCTTGATCTGCAACCCTGCATTGCATTTTCTTCGGGCACATTTTTACACCCTATGTGACATGGCAGGTCAGGAAAAGAAAAGAAAAAAGCTATCTGAATTAAATTAGTACAGCCAGTTATGTCTCTTCATAGAGAATTCAAAATGAAACTGCTGGAAAAAATATCACATTCTGCTAATGCTTTATTAGCAGGCTCAGGTTCTCTGCTAATTACCAGAATCAGTCACCCAAAGAATGTGTGTTTATTCCTGCCACAAGTCTGAGACAAAAAGGGAGGAAATAATAAAATCCCTTGGAGTTGTCAAGAGGACTCCTGCCCAGCAGTGACAGAACAGCTCCCTGTGAACCTCAAGCTTCCCCAGAAACACAGGACTCCTGCTCTTTTTGTCACAACTGATGTTTACTCTGTCAGGCTCCTTTTAACATTTCAGGGATAAATTAAAGGCCTTAATGATTGCTTTGCACTCTGCTCCCGGGGTGGGGGCTCTGTGTGCCCCAGCTCAGGGGACAATTGTGAACTCTGGGGTGTTCAGAGGAGTTTTTTGCAGCCCTCTGCCCTGGCAGCAATTGCACCTGCTGCTCCTTTGTGCCTGTGACCTTTCAGCTGGCCAGAACCAGGCTGGGTAATCCCTGGGAAAGGGCAGTGCCAAGGAAAGAGCCCTGCCCAATTCCAAAAGGCACAAATGGAATAGGGTTTGTAAGTTAAGAGAGAGATGATTAATATTTATCTTGATTTAGAGGTGTTAGAGTTTTGCTGAGTACTGATTTAGGAACTGAAAAGTTATGGAAAATTCTTTACCTATAGGAAAAAAACAATATCTGCAAAGTGACCATTTCACATTGGATTGGCTTTAATCCACATTGTCTTAACCTCATCAATCTTACTTAGGTCAATAAATAATAATTAGGTTAAACATTGGTTGCCTCAGTATGGGTTTTGCTTTTAATGTCAGGGCTCTTAGTGTTGCAGTTCTGTTCATTAGAAGGGTCTGTCTAGGACCCACTAGGAACTGCTGGATTTAAATTGTTTTTCCTGTCAGGAATTTTAGGAGAGCGTGCACACTCAGTGCTTTCCCCCACCAGTTCAGGTTTTGTTTACTCTATTTCTATAACTTATTTCACTTCTACAATTTTTCATCATAAAAGAA
This sequence comes from Sitta europaea, assembly GCA_013400255.1. NCBI lineage: Eukaryota > Metazoa > Chordata > Aves > Passeriformes > Sittidae > Sitta > Sitta europaea. Next base: position 208,840 of record VXBS01009533.1, read on the forward strand.
AAAAAACAAAGCATCAGAATGGATATTTTCTTGCCCCAAAGAATGCTCTCCAAGTGCTATATTTTTGCATCTCTTTGAAACACCTCAGGAGGAATGAATGTAGAGAAAATTTCCTGCAGAGGAAATGCTGTGAAGGTGCTCTGGACACCTGGGTGAGCTGGCAGAGGCTCTGGGAAAGGATCTGCAAATCTGCAACCCAGCAGTGCCTGAGTGAGTGTCTGAGCAGGGCTCAGCACCTCAGGTACACACCCAGGGCTTTGCTTTTCCTTAAACCAGGATTTCTCCTGCCTAACACCTCTAAATTTAGTTCACTGCTCCTAATTTAAGCTTCTCTCTTGGAATTGTCCCACACTGACTCAAATTACAATTGTGGAAGTTGTATATTAAGGAGACACTATTTTTATCTTGAGAAGGTAGATTGCAAAAAACAACAGAGAATTCACCTTGAATACTCCAGGCACATGAAAAGCAACTGGCAGGGAATGGAAAGAATGTGCAGTAGACAGTGTTAAGAAATTCTAAAGTGTTTTTGATTTCAATACTAAACTTATGACTGTAAAGAGAATATCAGTAACAGCTTACACTGTAAAGAAACCCCAGTATTTATACAACAAATAAATCCCAAGCCACTTCATGTAACAATAATAAAATTGAATAGGCATGTCCCCCGTGTGTCTGTTGGCCTGGAATCCTGGAATGAGATTTCCTTCCCTTCCCTCAGCTCCACAAACACAGCTCCCTCCTCCTGCCCAGCCCCTCAGCACCCTGGGGGTTGCCCAAACTCCCACGGGCTCAAAACCAGAGCTCAAGAGGCTTCCCCAAAAGTGATGGGAGCAGGGGAACCCCCTTTTCTCCAGGGCTTCTGTCCCTGAAGTGCCACTGCTGGCTCTTCACCCTCATGTGCCCTGCAGGCAGGAGCTCAGTTCCCCAGGCTCCCTCTGTCCCAAGGCTTTGCATTCCTCTCTAGGTTTTCTTTCCAGCCTGTGTTTCCCACAGCCCCATCCTTGCCTGGCATGGCTGCAATTTTCCAGTCATTAGGCACCTTCCCCAAACTCCCAAACCTTTCAGTCATGACAGACTCCTGCAAGCCAAGGAGAATTTCTTCCTTAGAATTCTTCCCTTGGAGATCAGAGTTGTTCTAACACTGATCTGTAGGAGTCTCCTTCCACTGTGTTTGACTCAACACAGGGTATAAAAATGCACAGTCCACACCTGCAGCTTCCTGCAGCTTTTTGACAACCCCATGCACCTCACACAGAACACTTTAATTTGCAGAGCCTCAAGCAGACAAACAAGCCTTGGAATTTAGGTTTAGCTCTTCAGCATCTACTGGTGAGCACACAATTAGGTGCAACTGTTGTGCAGAGTAATTAGTAGGTGTCAAGATGATGGTGGCTTGGTGTGCATGGAAGTTTTGGGAACTGGGATCACGATCTGAAATCTTTTGTTCTGGGTAGGAACACAAAAGTAGAACTGCCAGCTGAGTATCCTCAAGTGAATAATTCATTAGATGATGACAGGACTGCTGTAACTCATTTTGCCTACAAATTGTTGGGATTGGATCGTCCTGCACATTCATCTGGATTATTTTTTTCCTTCTGCATACAAGACTCACTAAAGTTGTAGAGATGAGATTTTACAAGGCTGTGATTACAGAAATAGATTGAAACCAAAAAGATGGGGGGGAAGAAAAGAGAGTAGGTGAAGGTCACATTAAAAATAACAACCTTTAGCTTTTCTTCTGAATGATTTCAAAACTTTCAGTTCTCCTATCCTGCTCCCCTCTTAACCCCAGACTCCTTCCCATTACATATATTTATATTTTGAAATTCTGCTAAGTAAGGGGAAAGAAGATAACAATCTTTGCAGGGAAAATTCCCATTTCCTTTGGGAAAATAACCTTTAGCACTAGTTGTGATATACTGATTACACAAAGCTGGTGCAGCTTCAACCAGACTGGAGTAAGAGCAGTGTGAAGGCTTGAATGAGTAGAAGTCATTATTTTCCTTTTACAAACTTCTTTGTATGAAAAACTGCAAAAAGATGATGATGAACTGGAAGACAGTTCTTCCACCCTGGAAAAGAGGAGTTGCAGTGTGTGTGTGTCTGTGTATAAACTCCCAGGTACACAAATGCATGTAATTATTGATTACAAACTATCTCAAGTGAGTACCTGAGCCCAGCCAAATGCTAACTTTGGGGTTTTTTCAATCTGAAGTCACTAAAAAAAATGCATGAAGGTAACTGATATGGATGCAGCATTGATATGTGTCCACCATGGTGCTCATAAATTATACCAAGAAACAGAGAGCTAAGGTGTGGGCTGTATTTCTAGAATAATGAACATGATAAAAGGTTAGGCCCTTTGTTATATTTCTTCTGAAATGAGCAATTTCTTACAAGTTATATTGTCTGTGGAAAGAATCCCTACTGCAACTCTAATGCGGTTTTTTACTATCACAAACATAAAAGCACATCAGAACACATCATGTGCAAAGCATGGCATTAAACAGATTAGAAAACTAAATGTCATACTGTAACATGACCTGGGTTTCTGCAGTTAATTTACAAGAACTCTGCAGGAAGCACTTTCTCCAAATATGCACCCTGCAGCTAAAATACCTCATATACCTTATTGTTCTTGAAGGGTGAAAAAAAAAATAAAATAAAAAAAAGGAAGGAAAAAACCCCTTGACTAAAGTGATAAATTTAAAGCTTGTGTGGATTTTCAGATGACTAAATGAATTCAGTGTGAGATGTGTGCATTGTGAGCAAATAAAAAAGATCACAGCAGTCTTAGCTGGAAAATACTTTTGTAATCTACATTCGACTGTTTGCACTGCAGTCACACTGCAATATTTGCAATTTTATGAATGCTTCAATTACCAGCAAACTTTTGATTTAATTCCTATTTAATTGTGCTTTGCCCTGTGTCCCTGCACTCCTGCTAGCACCCCAGAGGAAGGAGAACTGCTCAGTCCACTGCAGCCACAAAGAGGCACTTTTGGGTCACTTACTAAGAAAAATGCAGGAATTTCAAATCTGGTTCGTTGCTGGATCTGGAGGAGTTAAACAAGACTCTCCACACTCTTGAAGAGACTCAAGTAAAAGGCCATCAGTCTTCTTAATTAAGCCTTTTCCTATAAGCACTGCCTGAAAGCACCTTAGTTGCCTTCTCAAGCTCTCACCTGATTCTAATTAAGCTCCTTGGAACATTAACCTGGCTTTTTCCTCATGATTCATCTCATTAGGAGAAAAAGGTAAATGACTCACTTTTTTATGCCACTTTATACAGTGGTTTTCTGCTGGAGCTGGTGAGAGAGCTGGGCCAGCTCAGCCTGGGAGGAGAAGGTTTTGTGGAGACCCCAGGGGCTGAAGGGGCCACAGGGAAAGCAGGGAGGGACAATGGCTCAGGAGCTGCAGGGATGGCCTCAGACTGAGCTGCCATGGGAAATTGGGCAGGGATTGTCCCTGGATCCCTGGCAGACACTGGGCTGGGAACCCCTGGCACAGGGCAGGGGACCCTGCCATGGATGGGGTGGGACAAAATGAGCTTTGTGTTCCTTTTCTTGGTGTGTTCCTAAATCCTCAAATGCTGACTTTAATCTGAAGCAATTAAGGATCAGCCTCCTCCAAGCTCAAAGGAAAGAGAGCATCAAACTATATTGTATCATGGAAATTGGATACCTTCAATTTTTCTTACTTCCTCCTTGATTATGCCAACACTGGGAACAAGTTAAACCTAATATATATTCATATATTGTTGGGGTTTTTAGTTTGTTCCATTAAAACTTTACTTCCTTTAGAGACTTCTTGAACAATAACCATTTATCCAGCTAAATGATAAAACATAATTACTTCCAGCTGTTGCAAGAGAAGAAACTGTAGTCAATCTGAAGAACAAAAGAAAATTTTGGACTTTGTCAAAACACAGTCGTTTCCAGAGCTGAATGAAGACTGCTCTTTAGTTTGATAACTAAATGAAGGGAACAAAAAGGAAATTAGCTGGACCAAGCTAGGCCAACAAATCTTGGGTTTTTTTTTCCATCAGTACATTTGTTTCATGTCTAACAAACACGAGCTCAAAAGGGTGTGCTTTGTTTTGGGACAAAACCTTTTAGATAAAATTCTGCAATAATCCTTTTCTTCCCCATCACCTGTATCCAATACCTAACAGAGGTCATGTGTGTATAAACCAGAGCACAAATGATTCCCCCCAAGGCCTGTGGCAGCACAGTCACCAATGGGGAGGCCATGCTGCCAAGAGGACAGGGAAGTTCAAAAGACACCAGTGGAATTTCTTGCACCTCTAAGTTGGCTGGTGGACAGAAATGTCTCAAGCACCTTGGTGTGACACTTTTACAAAAAGGCGAGGAGTGCCAGCTACTCTAAAACTCCATTTCTTGGGCAGTAAATAGTTCACCCTCCCCAAGCTTTACCAGCAAGTGAAAAAACCTCTTTAGTTCTTTTCACTGAAAGTGATGTAGTAGATAAATCTCCACTCCCAGGCTAATTTGTTAGTGCCAGGGGAGCTGCAGTACAGCTGACACAAGTTCTATAAACTTATCAATGAACATCTTGGTCATAAACACTGGGGTTTACACCAGGTATTTAACAACCTCCAGCAGCCCCTGACTGCAAGGAAAGCAGCAATCTTTGTACTTGTCGTGTCCAAATAATCTTTGTCTGACTCCTTCAGAAACTGTTCCAAAGCAGAGATATTCCCCAGAGAAGAAATGCAGAAGGAAACTTGTTGTTCAAGTTCCCCTTCTGAATAAATAAGATCCAAGAGTATTGCAGAGCTGGGAGTAGTGGAGATAATTGAGGGTATGAGCAACAAACTGTTCAATTGTTGGACACCAAACCTCTGTCTGTTTTGTGTCTTCTATGGTGGCACAATATGCTCCAAACATCATTTCTCTTTTCTTGTTTTCCCAGGTCTCCTGTCTGCTTGTTTCTTTTCCAGTGAACATGTCCTTTCAGTGTAAAGTGCTGAAAGTACAGAACAGATAAGAGCAGAAGTTAAAATTAATTTTGCTTTTTCTTCTTACCAAATATTTTCTTCGATGAAGGAGGTATGATAAAAATCTGGTATTGAAAAGCTACTTAAAAGCTGCTATTGCAATTTAGAACTTTTTGTTCTAATTCTGTGACAGCAACAGGAAAAAAGATGACAGTCCCTATGAAAAACAGTCATTCCTTAAGTACCAGGGTTTTCTTAAGTATCATGAATTCTACTGAACGAGTGCAAAATTACACCTAATACCTGTTATACCTGAGCGTGAACATTCACAGCTGGACTCGTGGAGCCCTGAGTATGAGGTGACAGCAAAAACAGCCAGCAGCCACTTTGTTCTGGATGAAACCTTCCTGAAATTAAGATCAGCTAAATTGGGATCAGATGTGATATCAGCCAAAATTCAATTAGTGCTTGCTTTTGTTCCTGCCTTCCCTCAAAAAATCAACTTTTAAACAGGGTGAGAGAATGCCACTTCTTCAGTTTTATCACAGTGAAATCCTTTCTGAATATGATTTGGTGGAAAAATAGACTAACCCATTCAATCACAGCAGAAAAAAAACAGTAACATAATCTTGTTATTCAGGTAACAAAGTAATAGGGAAAAAAATAAAGCACACAAATTTAACCCAGGGTTATAAATTTATCCAAAGCCCACAGGTTTGTAAAATATTGGATGCTTTTGCATAGAAGAATTTTTAGGACCAGCCAGATATCTTGCTGCTGAGTATTTCTTTTCACGAGTAAAACTTCTGCTTGTCATGTTGGTGAAATTGGATTTTGAGGTTTTTGGGAAAAGAAACCAGTCTGAGTGTCATGTTAAACTCTAGAAAAATAGCGAAGAGGGATAACGAGACTGCAAATAAAAGTGTCACATAATTTTAACTTGAATCTTTGTCTTAATTTCCTCACCAGGGTAAGATTAATTAGCAAAATGAGAGTTATTGCAAATACTGACATTTTGCCAGCACGAGCTTGACTGAGCAGTGTGATTGTGACAGAAAATTGTGTTCAAGTGCTCCTTTCATGGCAGAAGGAGCAGAAGGAAGTGCTCATTTCTGGAGGGTAGCAGTGGTGGGGATGTTTATAACTGGTAGAACATCTGAGCCTCAGCCAAGCCAGCTGCAATCCAATTGCTCATATTCCCAAAGAAAAAGAAGCTGTGGCTCAAAGTGCAGAGTCTTCAGGGGTATTGGAAATACCCTGTGGTTTGAACTCCTTCTGTGGCTGCTGTAATTTTTGTCAATTAATTTTTCTTGTGACTGCGAATGTTGAGCTGGAATAGCCATAATCTCCCTAGCAGGAGTAAGACATGAGCAGGTTCAAATTCCCTTTGTTCTTGCATGAATAACTCAGGTGCTCACCAGGCTAACCATACCCTCCAGCTGTACACTGATTTTTCCCCATCAGCTGTAGTTATTGCAATGCTCCACCCACACTCAGCCTGCCCACAGTTTCACCAAACTTGGGTAAACCCTCCCCAGGATCACTCATGAGGCAGAATTTTAGCTTCAAACATGACTTTGTGTGATTCAGGGGAGACAATATTTCCTTTTTGTTCACAAATAATGACCTCAGACTTTCAGAGATGGAATAAGCAGGCCCAAAGACACCTCCAAATAAAAGTTATTTTGTATTTTCTACAGCTGGTGTTACCTCAGTAGAGAACATGCATATAAATATACATGCAGATAAGTGCATCCATATTTACACATATTTTATGCTTAAATGTTTATTGAAATATATTTTATCTGTGTACATATGAATATATATTTATAGTGTGTGTATATATATATATACATATATATATGTATATGTACATACAAGTCCTAAGGCAGAAGTGTGGCAACAAAAATATAACAATCCCTTGCTGCTGATCCATTTGTTCTCTGAATATTTTGTATTTCACGTGGCTATCTCTGGAAACCACAGCACTCCTGCTGCCATGGTTTTCTGCAGGGATTTTCCTGCAGAAATAAATACATGGGGATATGTGGAATTGCTGAAATGTTTTCAAGGCAAGGGGTGACGTTTCCCTCTGAGGTTCCCAGCAGCCAAGGCCCGTGGTGCCACAAGGAAAAAGGAGCAGTTTTTAATGCCAGCTGGGACTGTGCCAGCAGGGAAAGGCAAAATGCTCTGAAATCTTTTTGGGCAGCAAAATCTCACCACTGTTCCCATTGTGGGGTTTGTCATCCCTCTGCTGTGCATTTCAAAAGCTGCAAGCACAGAAGCTGGAGAAGAGGGGGACTCCTGCACTGCCTGAGAGCAGAGATTCCTGTGCTCACAGATCCAGGGTTTGCTCTCTGTTTCTCTAAGGGAATCCCTGCAGCTGGATCTGAAACTTTACAGCATTAGCCTCTGATTTAAATATACATGAGTTAATGCTTTTTAATCATCTATCTATAGGAAGAGCATTGTGTAAATACCAAGCACTGGAATAGAAGTGATTTTTAAGAATGTTGATGATTATCATAATGAAAACTAAAGGAATGTCAGCATGTCTTTTCTTCTAGGAAGCAGCTCTTGTATCTGCTAAAATAAAGTACTCTAGGTAATATTGGTTGTAATATCTTCACACTAAACATACTGCTAGAGGTTATTTTAATATTTGTCATATGGAAATCAGTGGTTTGTTTTACTGACTTCCCAGTGACTGAAATAATTCCTCACGTGGAAGGAATTTCCAAACTTCCCTTTACAACAAAGTAAATTGTAAGTAAAAATCGATGTGAGTAACCTGATCCTGACTGCTAATGGCCTGTCTCCTCTTCCCTCTCCATTTCTTTCATTCATCTCTCTCCCAGGGAGATTCATTGCTGCTTTGGAACAGATGTCAGCAGCACTAAACAATCTCCCCTCCCATAACTTATGATGCTCTTGTGTAATAGTCTGAGGATAAACAAAAATGTTAAAATATAATCCATTTTTGTGGCTGTAACAGCCACTTTTGTCCTGGCACTTTTACAAACAGTTCAGCTGTCCAAAGTTTTGGGGAGTTTCTAAATTTAATTGAGAAGTGCTTCACTTGCTAAGCTCTGATGTGTCTCCTCTCTTTGCACTCAGCTGTGTGAATCATTCTCCACCTGCCTTCATCTCCTCTTCCCAGTCACTGCAAGTCCTTCAAACCCCAAGGGGAATGTTGTGCCTCAGTTTTCTTTGAGGAGCCATCCAGGGCTGCTCTTGGTGTAACCTTTGGGCTCCACAGCTCCTGAGGGTTTCTCTGGAGCCTCAGCTCCCAGCCACAGTTCTTCTCACCTGTGCAATTGTCCAGAAAACAGGAATTTCTCTCATGATGCTGCACAACAATATGAAATGTCTGGGGTTTGAGCCTGCTCCAAAACCCAGCTTAAAAGGGTAGAAGGGGAAACAGGGGGAGAGCCCTGAAGGGCTGCAGAAGCCATCAAATGTTTTATCCAAAAAGAGTTTCTTTATTTTGCCACCGAATTCAACTCGGCTTCCTTGTAATCAAGGCTCAGAAAGCTCTGCTGGGGGAACTGAATTACCAGAGGGGGAAACTTCAACAACTTTGATAGCACTTTCCCAAGCTTAGCAAAGCCTTAAAACCCAAGTTAGCATTCAGAAACACTTCTCCATTCAGAGCTGCTCATTGACCTTGACTTACAATTCCATAAAAATATACATCTACTAAAATGAGTTAAAGTAATGGTATTAAAAGAATGGAAAGAAGAGAGAAAGAGACAGCATAAACCCAGCTACTCATTCTTTTCTTTTACATTCATTTCCATTCTTTTCTTTATGCCTTTTCAAACTTTTATTAGTTTGACTTCTTGTTCCCAAGTTCTATGTTTATTTTGCACTTCTTCAGGTATCAAACTCAAATCAGCCTCTTCCACCACGTTGGCCACTGAACTTTAATTTTCCCATAATTGCTGTGATATTGTGTGTGGTTTTGAAGGCTAAAAGTTCTTTCAGGCAGCACTGAGAAGAAAGCAAGGATTTTGCTTAAATCTTGTATTAATTTCTGAAAATAACCAATTAAATATATATGTGTGTACATATACACACATTAGACAAACTCTAGAAAGAGTTGAATGAGAAATAATTCAGGTTCATGGCATCTGGTATTTTTTAGGAGTTCTGCAGTTTTCAGCTGCTCCTAATTCTGCTCATAAAGTTGGATATTACTTTTCTGCACTCACCCCTGCAGTCTGTAAAGCAAGCACAGCCACTCTGCAAGGACTTTCCTGTAATCTCTCCTGATTCAAATCCAAGAGAGGGGTGGGGGTTATCACACATTTCTCTCCTCTGAATCCAAACTCATCTCTTTTCTAGAAGTGGCTCTTAATCTGCCCAGTGCTTCTGCTGCTGCTCAAAGGAAGAGTTAATTACTCTGGCTATTCCTTTATTGCTGCTACTGTCATGTCTGGCTGCTCTGCCACACTCATTTTTCTCTGATCTCCCCCATAAAAGTTTGTTTTAAAGTACTGTTTTCTAGCTGAGAATAATAGCTGACAATTTCAGTTAAAAAAGGGTATGGGAAGCACCGAACAAAATCACTTGAGTGGGAAAATGGAATGTCTACAAATGGAGCACTAAAGGAATCAAGGAGACAACATTGCATTGTTGGTGCAACATTAGCTTTACACCCACTGCTGAACTGATTTTAATTAGAAGCAAAGATATCCAGGAGCAGAGAAAAGAATCTGAGCAGTGATTTAAGAGGACTCACCAAATCCAGCAGTGGTGAATGTCTCAGAGCAGTGCAAAGAGCCCAGCACTCATCTTGAACTCATCTCTTCCATATCCTTCCCCTCCAGGTGTCAGAATGCAGACTCTGAGTTAAATCAGGTGAATTAACAGCATTGAAATGGTATTTTCCTGAAACACACTCTAGAAATGGCTTTTCCAGCTTCATCTGTGGACTCTTTTGTTCACACAACAAATGAACATGAATAATGAAAACTTTTGCTTCCATAAATAATTTCTGCACATTTTGCAGTGAATATCCAATGATGTGTAGCTGTGAAAATATTTACTTTGTTGTGTTTGGTTTGGTTTTTTTTTAACAAGTATTCATGAAAATCTGAGATCCAATATTGAAACAAACGTTTTAAATTTATTTTGTTTCAGCACCAGTGTTGTTAGGAACTGCAAGAATATCCTCTGCCTTTACCTGCTTAGTCAGAAGTGGACTGTACAAAGTTGGAGAGATGAAACAGAGAGAAATTCTGAAAGGAGAAGCAGAAAATCCCTCAAGTGTATTTTCTGAGAATCCAGTGAGATAAAATTTTGAAAGAATTTGTTTTAAAAGTGGGGTTATTTTGCTTTCAAATTAAATTTATTTTGCAAATGGCACTATCACCTGCATGAGAAGAATCATGTTGATAAGGACACAGATTTACTCTGATAAATTTGAAAATTAAAGAACCAACCTGAATCCCTAATAAAGTTGAGTGTTACATTTTCTTAAAGCAAAAGAACGGAGGAAATGGTAAAAATAAAGTTTGATATCATATGAAGTTATGCCTTTTTTTGTTCTTAGTTTGGCTTCTCAACCAAAACCTAAAAACCAATGTACAGCTCAATGCTCTGAGAGTCTGCTCTCCTTTAGAAAGAATACATTTTAAAACAGAGAAACCACATTCCTGAAAATGTTAATGTTCTGTTTAGAAAGGTGAAAAGAGGACACAAGTAGAAACTGCATGGTTAAGGCTTGGCTGTGCCTTTCTACATTTTTGCAATGCAGCACAATTTTTCATTGCAAGCATGTATAAAAGAATTAGGTATTTTTTTCCTCATTTCTTGTGATTAGGATCCTACTCCTACATACTAGACACGCTTTATTTTGCACATGTTCAATCACAAAACATCAGATTAGTGTGCTGCCACCACACCACAGTATTTAAAAAAGTGCCCAAAATAGGCTTTGTAATTAAATCTTCTCACTGGAATCTCAGCTTATGAGCAAAAAATTAAGCTGTTTATGGAATCACTGCTGAACTCATGAATGTGGCAGGAAGATGACACAAATCTGACCTGAGTATTCAAACTCTGTGAACTTTTAACTTTTTAACAATGGAATAGCTAAGAGATAACATTTCATTTCAGGCTTGGTAATAAAGAACTCTTTGTAGGCAGCAGAGTTGGCATTCAGAACCATTGTGACAGATATATTTTTGCTAATTTCATTAATGTATTTAAATTAAATCTTCAAACTAATTTAATTTGAAGCTTCTTCCTCTGAAATTTTGCTGTGTGGTATTTACTATTCAGAGACTTGCTGACCTTTGATCCACAGCAGATGGCAGAGCCCACCAAGGAAATTCTGCAAGACTTCACACATCCTGGCTACTGAGTGCATGAGAAAATATGTCCTCACAGCAGCCACAATAATGCAGAGCCTTAAAAGCAGATGAAACAGTGCAGGGGATATATAAAAACAATTAGTTTAGAAGCATTTGGGGGTGGTTATACCGTTTTGGAAAGACAGGACTTGCCTTAGATTTTGCTGTCTGGAAAGGTTTAGGAATACAGGCTGCAGCCTACAAAAAAATGGCACAGAGTATTTGAGCGCCTTTTGGTTTTTTCCACACTTCCCAATTGCAGTAGAACACTTATTCCCAGGTCTTGAAAAAATGTTCTTGTGTTTCCAAGCCTTTCTACATCACAGAATCATGGAATGGTTTGGCTGGGAGGGAACACAAAGCTCATCCCATCCACCCCATCCCTGTCAGGGCCCTGCCCTGCCCCAGTGCCCCCAGCCCCAGTGCCCAGCCTGGCCTGGGGCACTGCCAGGGATCCAGGGGCAGCCCCAGCTGCTCTGGGCACCCTGTGCCAGGGCTGCCCACCCTGCCAGGGAACAATTCCTGCCCAGGATCCCCCCCAGCCCTGCCCTCGGCCACTGCCAGCCCCTCCCTGGCTCCTGCCCCTCCAGCCCTTGCCAATTGTCTCTCTCCAGCTTTCCTGCAGGAAGCCACAGGTGTAAGGAAGGCACCAAGAGTAAGGCCACACCCCAGCAAGGCAAATTAGTGCCCCTTTTTCCCACAGATTTGTTGCCACACCCTTGACCAACAGGAGACTCTTCTGCAGTGGCACCTGCTGTCCCTGACAATCACCTTCTGATTTGTTTGGGTATAGTGCAGTCAGTGCTCAGGATCTGTAAGATAAACAAGGATCATGTTTGCATTCCTCTGTAAAAGATATCACCTGATGGACTCTCCAGTGCCCAGTGGAGATGGAGAGGTGGGAACTTCTCTGTGCAATCTCTGGGCACTGTCCAGAAACTGAGAGATCCGAGGTCAGCAATAAACTGGAGAGTTCTTTTCTTCTCCTCTGCCTGAACCCCTGTGTGTGTGTTGCTGTGTGTTCCTCTCTGTGTCACAGTGACAGCTCCTGCTTTGGCAGCAGGACATGGCTCACCAGGAGGGAACCACAACCATTTCTTCCATAGGCTGAATTCCTGTAAATATGTTCTGTGCAGAAGGTTCCTGTTGTGTTGATATTTGGGGCAGGCTCTGTGTTCCATAAAGGCATTATTCCATCAAAGGAAATGTCACTCTGTTGGCTCTCACTACTTCTGAACCTTCTCTCCATCCACCTGTTGGCAATATGATACAAAATTCACAATCCACTCCCATGGCCCATGGAAAGTGGCAGAAAAAACCTCCTACCCCTTTATGGTGTCCCAGTTTGGGTTCACATCACTCTCTCTGGAGTCAATACTCTCTCTTGATCACTTCTGTTTCACAGTTTTCTAAGAAAAGAAAAATAAGCACATCTGAAAGGGGAACAAAAGGATTTCTATGTTCCAGAGGAATGATTATTGGAAACTGTTCCATATGGAATAAAGAACACTTTGCACTGAGACAAACCACAGGGATTCATCTCCATGTGCTCATTTCAAAGGGCTTAATCAGAAAGGTATTGCCTGCTTTGCAGTGCAACAATAGTAAAAAGAATTTTTCATTCTCAAATTCAAACTAAATTTAAAGTAGAAAAGTTTTCAGACTAAAAGTATTTCATCTGATGTCATAAATGTAAATGGCACTTTTTTTATTACTACCAATATGAAAAATAGAAGTAAAAATTAAATTATTGCAGTATGAATCAGAAATCAATGGTACCTTGAGCTGATGCAATTTCTCAATGAATACAAAAAGAGATGAAATTTGAAAGAAATAATTTTTCTCTATTTTGGAAACAGTTTACCCTTCCTGAGTAAAGTACAGCCTCCCACATCTGCATGTGGTTTGTACTGGTCCAGCTCTGCTGTGATATAACAACCAGAATCAAAAAATATAAAGCAGTTGCCTAAACATTTAAGTAATTTGAGATTTTGGACACAATTTAGAAATACCACTTGGATTGTTTAAATACTGACCATTGAAGGACAGTGGGTGTTTTAAACAACCTTATCCTGACACTCCTTTCCACAACCCACTCCTAATAAAAAACCAGCACAACTCTTGAAGAGTTATTTGTGTGCTCCAAGCGTTTTCTGCCCTCAGTGTTTTAAGTGAGAGGATTTCATCAGTGGTGTGGGAGAAGAATGAAAATAAAAACAAGAGGGGCAAACTTATTTGCTGTCTTTAAACTATGTGTTGTTTTAGGTGGGATAATCAGGGACTAGGAAAGGAATCTTGGGCACAAGATCTGTTTGCCAGTCTTGGCAGCAAGGAAAGTATCTCAATTACTCTGTTAATTGTCTAAGCCAATAATTATGTGTCCCCATAGAGGAACTAAGCAGGTGCTGCCACTTGAGAATGAGAACACCCTGCTGCATCAGAGCTGTGATGAAGAATGGTGAAACCTGGCATAATCAGCAGCCATATCAATATCCACTCACAGGGGATGCTGGACATCCAGAAGGGCAAAATTCATTTCAACCTCACTGCAACAGGGCCCCAGTCTTGGGAGCAACCTGAAGCTTTTGGGTGCTGTGACACACAGACACCTCCTGTCAGAACATTCAGATATTACAGGGATTCCCAAGCAGCTCATGTTATGTTGAAAAACACAAAATTTCAGGAGCTTGGGCATCTGAGTGCTGAAAAAATAGGGATTATATGTGAGTAGAAAAGAGTCTAAACCACAAGGAGTGTGGTGGTATTCCAAATTAAGCACTTAGGAGTACTTGGAGACAACTTAGATGCTAACTGTTCTGGCCCTGTAACAGGCCAGCTGTTGGTATTGATTTTTAACATTAATTTTTTAGCTTGACCCCTATTGATATTCTCATTATGTTTAGTCCTGTTCCCAAAAAGGGCTGTGATTAACTAACAATTTTCAACCTCACAAATGCTTTTTCACACATAAAACTTAGGTTCTCTTCCAAGAGGACAGAACTCTGCCTCACTTCCAGCTGAAGAGGTGGAAGGGCAGATTTTGTAGTTATTTTTCCTCTGATAACAGCAAATCTAAATTTAGAAGTGTATGTGGGTTTTTTTGAGGATAGGTGTGAGAACAATAAAGAAATTAAATGAAAATCTTGTAGCAGTTTTGCCTTAGACCTGCCTCAGCCCCCAAGTAACTCATAAAAATGGATGTTCTCCATCGAGTCACATATTTCCAGTTCTGAGAGTTTGCTCCTCCTCTACTAGATCAGGTTCAGACAATGAAAATGCTTTTCACTATTAATAGGAACAGTTGAGGAAAAGGCAGCAGTTCAGTGGGTGAAGACAAGGCGTCTATGATTCTATTAAAAAAAGAAAATAGCCACAACTAAAACATTTCCCAGAAATACAGTATCAGTTTTTTCTATATGTAGGCTACAATTTCATGCAGGAAGAAAACAGAAAAGCAGCAATTTCATCACTTCACAATTGCACAAAGTCTAGCTCTTAGCCACCAGGGCTTCAGAAAAAAATCTGTTTGCCATGAGAATTATTGAGCCCATAAAGCACATTTTAACATTCAGATATATTTGTCCTGGTTGTTCTCTAAGAATTTCATTACTTACAGTAAAGCTCTCTAAAGATGTTTGTAAATGCTGCTCTATGGCTGAGGTTGTGGTGAACTGTCAGTGATGCCATACTGAGTTTATGGAGATGCTGGTAAAAATGCAAAGCCATCTTCAATTATGCAGAAAGGTCATTTCAGAATATTTTGTGGGGGTTTCTGTAAGCTTGTCCCTAGCAGGTAGAGAGTTAGATGTGTGTTCAAATGTATAATAAGCAGATTTTTGGTAGTAGTACCATCTTTTTGAAGGAATAAGCAAATGCAGAACTCTTGCATTCATGCATTCCATAATTATTATTATTAGATAAAATGGTCTTTAAAACTATTTAAAACCATTTTAATTGTAGTTTAGCCTTGCACTATCATTCTGAAGCTATCAATTGGTTACTATTGGTCTGCTAAATACTTTCCAGCATTTAGTCAACAGTAGCAACACCCTGACCACAACACAGTTCTGATACCAGAGGCTTGTTTAACCTTGCTGCTTACTAATCCTGCTCAGATTTTATATACAATACTGACAACTACAATGAAGAACTGCTCTGTTTAAACCTCATAATTTTGGTATCACTGATGGTGAATAAATATACCAAGTAACCAAGGGCTTTAAGAGCTTTGCTGTGGGAAAAAAAAATGAAGGTATGTCAGCTGAGGAATAATATTATAGGATTTTCAATGATTTCCAGGCCTGTGACATGTATATTGCTCCCACAATGAGCAGTTGTTCCCTGTAGATAAAGACTGACAGGAATTTCAAGGTCAGCCACATGACATGTGGGAAGGAGTTGCTTAGTCAGACTTTGCCCAAGGGCTCCCTGCTCTGATAAATTCCCACAACAGGAATCCAGAGCCCTTGGCTTTCATGGGAGTGCTCGTGGGATTAAACTGTTAGGTGTGAGGACTGAGTTATCCCCCTCCTCACCATCAGTCCTCCTGAGCAGGGGGTCTGGAGGCAAGGCAAGCCCAGCTCAGGGCTCCAAACCCCCAGCCAGTGGCTGCCCATGGCTGGGGCTAAAGCAGAGGCAGAGAGAGCCCCAGCAGCAGCTCAGCCTGGGGCCCCTGCTGGAGCAGCTCTGAGGAGAAACCCCCGGGCTGTGGGGGGGCACAGGCTCAGCCACAGTCCCTGCAGCCAGGAGGGTCAGTGGGATCCTGGGGGGCAGCAGGAAGAGCATTCCCAGCAGCTCGGGGAGAGGATCCTGCCCCTCTGCTCACTGGGGCACAGCTCTGTTCCACTCAGGGCTCAGCAGTTTGTTGAGCTGCTGGAGAGGGTCCAGCAGAGGCCACGAGGATGCTTTGGGGTCTGGAGCATCTCTATGATGAGGAGAGGCTGTGGGAGCTGCTCTGGTCAGTCTGGAGGAGAGAAGCTGGGAGGGGGTGTCATTAATCCTCACCAACACCTCCAGGGGCTGCCAGAGGATGGTGCCAGGACAGGACAGGGAGTGATGGCCATAACAAACCCCAGGACAGGGGGTGATGGACATAAAAAAACCCCACAAGAGTTTCCATCTCAGCCTGAGGAAGAGCTCCCTTCCAAGGTGGGTGGCAGATCAGGTGCCCAGGGAGGGTGTGGACTCTCCCTCTCTGGAGACACCCCAAACCCACCTGGGATTGTGGGAACTCTGTGTTACCTGCTCCAGGTGATCCTGCCCTGGCAAAGGGCTTGAAGTGGAGATCTCCAAAGGTCCCTTCCAACCCTAACAATTCTGTGATTCTGTGAACATGGCCCTTTTTCCTTTCTGCACTGTGACTCCAGCCTGCACTGACTCTTTGCCTCCTCAGCATTTACCTGACAGAACAACTCATGAACACCTCTCTGTGCTACACACGATCTCAGCCCAGACTAGGAGCCACGATTCACTCCTGTCTTGGAAAAACACTTTGCCCTGAGCAAGTTTAAAAGAGCAAAACTGAAAATACATGCCTAAATGCCTAATAATACATTTGATAACTTCAGAATAAACCCAGGTATCACTTAGGAGAATAATACATTCAACAGCTACTACATAGACCTTGAAAGTGAACATCAGAGTACTTTGATTGAGGTTAAAACCACGGAAAACAGCTCCCAGGAAGAAAAATCTCTGAAAATTTGCTATTTCCACTTGAGCTGCATTCATCAGATCCATCAGACACCAAAGCTCTTTTCTACCAGTTTAAAAGTAAGCATTAGGACAATTTCATTTTGTATTTATCAAGAAATGAAGTTGGATCTTAATTAGAGCACTATAATCTAGGAAGATACAAAGCCAATTTCCTCTCCCTACATTTCTTTATTCTGCAGGAAATATTATTTTCAGCACTAAAGTAATTCTTTCTAATGTAACTGTGTAAAGACTGTATACATAAATACTGTGATCTAGAAAATTGTGCCAGAGCTGAAGAATGCTATTTCATCTAAATATTACTTATTTTTCTAGCAAAAATTGCTGTTCTGGTTCTTGCTGGAATATTTCTCCCATCCCTGTATCATTTGGAGAGCAGACAGGTGGTAAGGACAGGGTGTCATGTTCCAAATTTTAATTAGCAGTGCATATGAATCAGATAGTGATTTCAAATTACAAGAAATTAGACCACTTTCAATACCAAGTTGTTTGGTTGGAATATAGTTCATGATTCAGAGATCAAGGCTGATAGGAAAAAAAAACCAACAAAACCAAACTATTTCATATTGCATTTCTTTTCAGTAGAAATTGATGTATTGCAGGGTTTACTTTTCTCCTGCACAAGAATTGAAACTGAAATGCAGAGCTCTTGTGAGATAGGAAAAACTGCAGAGTTTCCAGCTCAGAAGTTCAAGTCTCTCTGTTTTAGCCTGACATCCAATATCCCTCACCTGCCATTGCTCTCCCAGGAGCTGGAATTTGGGAGCTCCCTACTTGCCTTTGGTTTCTGTTATTGCCCAGCTGAGATTGCTTCTGGGGAGATGCCAGAGTTTTCCCAGGATGGGAAGCACACCCTCTAAGGCAGGCAGAGAATTTCCCAGGTCCAGCTGGGATGGGGAGGGAGCTGAAGAGCAGATTGGGAGGGGAGCCCAGCACACAGGGACTGCAGGATCCAGCCTGGATGAGAGCAGTGGGGACACAGCTCCAGGGACAGTCAGAGAGTGCAGCCAGCAGCACGAGGAGCTGGGTAAGAGCCTGAGATGAGAGCTGTGGGACCCCAGGCAGCCCTTCAAAACTGTGTTATTGCACAGAGGTTACAGCAATCTTGGGTGGTGGGGGCAGAGCCATTCCTACAGACTGCCAGCTCCAACCTAAGGCAGGCCTGAAGCCTCCTCTGCTCTGGTTACAGCCATTAGATAGTTTATTATATATTGGAGATTTTTCTTTGTTGAGTATCTTAATACATAACAGCCCATCAGCATTATACACAATACCTTTACCATCACCTATAGCCTATCACAACTACTAATATTACCAGATTATGGTAGCAACTAACCAATCACGAGTTAGTATGTTGTATTTTAAGCTTAAAACTTGTTTTTCTGCAGTGGAGAATTTTTCTAACTTGGTAAAAACATGTTTTTTGTTTGCCTCTGCTTTTTTGAGATTTATCTTTACTTGGTAAAAACATGCTTTTGTTTGTAGTCAACTTATCCTTTGCTCTTAGCCATAAAAATCTCTTTCCAACTCATCTCCACCTTTGTCCAGTGACCACCAGCTCAGCAGTCTTTATTTTCAGACATCTTTTGTTCTTCTAGCTCAGAACTTGCTTTTTCTTTCTGCTAAGCATTCCTATTTGTCAAACCTGCCTGTTAAACTTTAGTCACCCTCTGAGCTGCTGGGAGCTCAGCTGTGCCCCAGGAGCCAGGACAAGAACACCTGTGAGGAGCCCCAGGTGAGCACTGAAGATTGAAGCTGAGCTTGCCCAAAACCCAAAACCCACAGGTGGGTGATGCTCAGGGTCACCTCTGAGCCCTCCAGGTGCTGACACAGCAAATCCACCCGTGGGATAAACCTGAGCCAAGCTCTCTGTAACACAGAAATGGTTCCTCAAGGGTTTGCTGGCTTTTAGGTCGAGTGTATAAATCACATTTTGGCAGGCAGCTGGAATTCTGTGTTGGATTATTTATGTGAATTAATAGTTTTGCTCCAGATGCACTTAGAAGAATCAGATACAGGTTTACTCATTGTTTACAGCACTTGTACTTAGACAATTTTCCCATTTTTAGAGCATGTTTCTTTAATGTCTCCTATGATTGCAATTAGAGCAGTACCTAGAGGAAATGTATGCACTTGGAAATTGATTGAACCCACTATTAATAGTGTTTTTTTGATTCTGTACTAGATAGCAAAGAGTCAAATGAAACACAAAATGGTATTATAATTGAGCATTAATGCAAAGAGTAAAAAGAAATCAAATAAGATTAATGGAACATGGATGAATTTTCTTACTTGGACTAATAAAAGAAATAACCATGCAAAACAAGGAATTGTGTTCACAATTCTTCTTTATATTTCAACAACAAAATATAGATAGCAGTTTATACCCTTAGGAAATAAAATTTCCATGAATTCTGCACACTTGGAAATGTTGATGAATACTATTAATTAAGCTGAGAAAACGTATATTGACTAATATAAATATTGAGTGAAATGTGATGTTTTAATATTCTAGATAGATAACATTTAATGCTATATAAAAAGTAGTTTCCCATGTCTGAAAGGCTTGCATGTCTGGTATAAAAGCTGCTTTTCCTCTACCAGTGTTGCTGGAAATCACTGCTCTGTGCACTTTTCAGATGGAAAATTCTCCCCTTTGTTTGACTTTTGCATGACCACTGAACCAATCTGATACCAGAACTTCCATTTGTTGTTTCCACACAGAGCTGTGGCTTCAAGATTCTTTCCCCTCCCAAAATCTATAACATTTTTTCCTCGTGCAGGTGCTCCTGCAGGTTCATTCAACTCTCCTGACAGCAGTTCTTAAGCTGTTTGACTGTTCCAACAAAAACAGGCCTGGCTAACAATTACAGCAGACCCCAGACTCACAAATATTTCCCAGGCCAAGCCTCCTTAGCTGAGCCCTGCTCCTCCAAACAGCAGGATGGGAATTCACCTCCTTCTGAAGCAGGAAAGCTTCAAAGAGCAAATGGGAGCTGCACTCCCCACTGCCTGCTGCTAAAGCTTTGCTCAAGCACACAAAATGTGCTCAGCACAGTGAAAAATGTGTGATTCTTGGTCTAACACAAATGCCTTGTGTTCTCTCCTTTCTCACTGCTTTTAAGCAGAAGATGGGAAGTCCCTGCGATATGGTCGAGATTTTCCGCACTTCTCTAAGTTTAGAAAGAGAATTTTTAAGGCAACATTTTGTCCCAAGACACAAGAGAGGAATTGGAGGAAGGAGCCAGGTTGCATCTTTTTCCAAGGCTCAGTGCTTCCTAGTAAAACAATATTTCTCACTTGACACTGGCAAACTGAGAGTCAGCTGAAAGATTATGGTGCTGTCCTACAGGACTTACAATTCTGTAAGTCATTATTTAGTTTAGCCCAGGGACAAAAACAAAACAGGAGTTAGAAGATTACCTTTATTCTTACAGTTACAGTTACTGCTGGTGGTGTGTGTTTGTCTGTAATTTGATTATTAGCAATCTTTTCAGTACTACATGATGAATAATAGTAAGTTTCATACAAAGCATTAATGTTATACTCAGTCTCTTTTCATCTTCTTGGTAGAATTAAATTTTCTCTCTCTGTAACCATATTTTTAAGAGATGAGAAGTGTGTTTCTTTCTGGGAGGAATCATACAGTCAAATAGCAAAGCTTGATTCCACTACATGTTCAAATTATTTATTGTTTCCTACCTTTTCTGGTTCATTATCAGTCATGTTTGAAAAGGAGGCAGCTTCATAAATACAGTGTTAAATAAACCCTTAAGGTAAAACCACTAACAACTCCTTAAAAATCTGTTACTCTACATCTAAAGGAAAAAAAAAGAATTTTAAACTATTGCCTTGGTAGGTTTGCAGCTTTCACAATAGCCAACTGATATAAACTACCCAGGACTGAATTAAGTGTAGAAAGAGAAAAAGAGTTTAAAAGCTCATGTTTTGGTGTCATGGTTTAACCCCAATGGGAAGGAAGCCCCACAGAGCATGGGGGAGAGAACTGAGCTGGACAGGTGGGACATCCTGCATCCCTGCAGTGCCCAGGCTGCACTGGGCTGGGAGCAGCTGGGACAGGGGAGGGGTCCCTGCCCATGGCAGGGGGGCTGGATGGCCTTTAGCATCCCTATCAACCCAAAAAGCATTCTGTGGTTCCATGATTCCAAAACTTGTGAGCTGACAGAAAGAGAGTTTAATCGGTGAAGGAAAATTCTCACAGTGAAGCAGATCAGAGGAATTCATCCCACATTTCCTGTGGGCAAGCAGGTGTCCTCCATCTCCAGGAGAACAGGACTCCATCTCTCAGAACTGGCTTTGAAAGACAAACATCACTCCAAATTTCCATTTCCTCCTCCTTTCCCCAGTTTTAAACCTGGAGCCTGAATTACAGGGTGGAAAATCCCTTGGGTCACCTGGGGACAGCTGTCCAGGCTGGGTCCCTCAGCCTCCTTGTGCTGGGGTGGGCTGAGAAGCAGGAAAGGTCTGGGCTCCATGTAAGCCCTGCTCAGCAACAACAAAACATCCATGAATTATCAGCCCTGTGCTCAGGAAAAAATCCCAAACAGCCTCTCCCAGCCCCTACAAAGAAAAGTGTCTCTGCCCCAGCCAATCCCAGCTCATTCACATAAATAAAGTGTCCATCAGTGCTTGGAACGACGCTGCTTTAGCATTTCCATGGTGTAGGACACGCCCTGCCTTTCACCGATCCTTAAAATCACAGCAAAAGGGCAAAAGTTGGCTTGGACTTTGGTATTTAGACAAAACCGAGCAGCTCTGGTGTTTCAAATGCAGCTGTTCTGTGGGAATTATTGACAATAAATATAACTCAGTGTTCACAAATTTTGCTAGGTTATTTTGAGTTAAATGATAGACTAAATGTTGTCTATTATGATAATTATGCAAAGTGCTGATATATTTAAGCTCGAGGAAGGTACTATATATATAACAATTATATATATATTTGAGGCAGAGTGACAGAAGTATAATTGTTAAGCTCAGTTTGGTGAAGTTAAATGTTAGCTAAGTGAGTATATAGAAGATGCTTTCCCACTTACTACTGTCTGTATTTCATTTGATACTATTACTGGGAAAAATAATCCAAGAAGTAAAAATGGAACCAGAAATTCCTGTGTGACTGAAGCAGTCAGCTCCTTTCCATCCAAGGTGAAGAAATTGAGAATTCCTGCCTTGGAAAAGTCATTGGAACCTGTTTTGTGGGAACTGGCCATGATTTACTTCAGGTGGAAACAAAGTAAGAAGTTTCCTGGGTCTGTTTTAATTATTTGACTGCTAAATGAAAGCATTCTTATCTTTTCTTTGTCACTGTTTTAATTTAACAGAAAAACTTGTTGACTCATAAACATCTTTTAGAAAACTGCTCACAAAGTGAGGCAGGATCAAGCCCTCCCAGTAAAATCAGAGGGGAAAAGCTGTGATTCTGCTCAGCCCCTCAGCTTAATTCAGAGACGAGCTCTTCCCATCCCAGGTGTTTTCAGGCTAGTGCAGTGACAACACTTTGGACTTAAGAGAGAAAGCTGAGAGTCAAAGAACAAAAGGGGGGAAAATAGGATAGAGAGGGATTCAAATTGAACATTTCAGAAGCTTTCCTTGAATCTGTTTTTAATCTGCAATTTATCCTTGTTTTAGTTTTGGTTTCGGTGTTTTTTTAAATCAGAGACTAGAGTATGAGATTGGTAATTGCAAGGATACATATATTAGCTATCATTCCCAAACCACAGACATTATCTGAAATATTCAGTGTGTGTCAAATAGTTTTCTGAACACAAAAGAGAGCAAAAACCTGAAATCAAAAGCAACAACTATTTTTTGGGGGGCTGTAATATTTTATAACCAAGTGGAAATGTTTCCACTCAGTACAAAAACTTCAAAACCTATGCATCCAATTCCCCACTCTGAGCAGATATTTGGGACAGGTAGGGAGTGCCTCAAGTGCTCTCACAGCTGTCTCATGAGCTTTCTCATCTTCACCTCTGAACTGCAAACTAAATTCCATGGTAAAATTGCCATTTCCCCCCTCGATTTTGGAAAGGAATGAGCATGAAAAGGCAGATAAGTAACAAGCCCACCCCAAAGAGCTCTGAGTGTCCTCTGACAATATTTCTGCTGTTATTCCCCAAACTGACCACTATTCTTGGCTCCACTGAGCTTTGCTCAGACACCTCACAGGCCTTTTTCACCCTCAGTGTAAGCAGGAGGAGCATTTCCCTACTGGTTTTTGCTTTGTTTAGCTGTCATTGTTCAATAAAGGAGTACAAATGCAGACGGTAAACTAATTCAACTGTCTCAGAAATATAGGATAAAAAAGTAAAACATCTTTCTTTAGATTGCTGTTTGTGTTATACTTGCTGAACAGGCTCCTGAAGGATGTGCCAGCTCTGAAATGGAACCCGGGGAGGATGGATTGCTCAAGGATTTGGACTCATTTGCACTTGTTTCAAAGGTGACTCCATCACCAGTGGCTGAAAGACACTCTGCCCCTCAGTAACGAATGATTACAGCTAAATGAATCCCAGAGGTTTGTCACTAATGCACAACAAAGGCATAAGAATGAGAGCTGTGCTTCAAGATCTATTTTTTATACCAGCATAATTTTTTGCTTCAGTGATCTATCACTAAACAACAGCTGCTGGGGTAGAGACTCGCTGCACTGCAGGAGCATTAGCAAATCCTTTAGTGACTGGGCACATGTGTTTGCCTCAGGCCCTCAAAAAAGTCACAAACTTGTGAAGGAGGACTGGCAGATTAATGTCACCTTCTTTCTGCAGGAGATTTGAAGATGTCAGACACGCTGGAATGACAGGCTGCAGGAAGTTTAGATTTTGAAAGGACTTCTTTTATGATCTAAGCACACGTGGCCAAACTCGCTTGAAAGGGAAAAAGAAAAAAAAAAAAGAAGTAAAAGTCAAACAATTTGGGATTTTATATATGCTGGCTCAGAAATTAAACTTTTGCAATGTCTTATAAGATGTTGGGTTTTTCCCCACTAGAGATCTATGTGCTCACTTCCAAATTCTTTAAATAGCTTTTCTGCCACTTTTGAAGCAAAAAGTATCCTAAAAAAGGCAGCATTTAAAGCGTTCATAACCACAGGGAAAAAAGCCCAGCTTTTTCTTATATTAGATGCTATTAGCAGTCCATATATAATCAGATTGAAGTAAAAGAAGTTACATAGATTTACTTGTTTTTCACAGAAACTCAGTATTCTCTTCATTACTAACCACCTTTTGTCTCTTTGTCAATAATCATCATCTATGTCTGTATATTTCTTGAAAAACTGTAAGATAAAGACAATTAACTGAACACGCTTTTGAATCATCCAGAAAGATGATTTTTAAACTTCTCTTAAACTTTGTGACCTGCCAGTTAAAGCCCTAAACCAAGCAAATTAAATATAATCTGAAATTTGTAAACTTTTTATACTCCTTTTTTCAGCAGATGATTAGAAAACTGCAGTGTCAGCTGCAGGGGTTTTGGATTGGGGATTTTTGCTTATGTTTGTTTGGTTCTGGGGGTTTTGTTTTGGTTTTTTAAGGTTAAGTTTCTCTTTTCAAAAATGAAAAGATCTGGTCTAGAACACGAGACCGGTGCTGGATCAAGTGTTCAGCTTCACTGTGTAGATGTCTTAACTACTTCTTCAGTACTAATTATACTCCTCCAACTCAGTTTCCAGTAAAAGGCAGAAAAGCACAATGACTCCTGAAACACTCAGCAGCTGTGGAAAACCAGTAGGGGAATCCCTGTAGGGAAAAGGGACTGTGAAGGCTTCAGCTTCATTTGAGGAACTGGCATTTCTACACATGAGATAATAAGAGTTCAAAATTAAAATATCTCACACTGGAACTGCCTGGATAAGGAAGTTCTTGGTATGATTTCCTTAATTATTTCTTGATGTCAGGAATTGTTTTATAGTAACTTTTTAGTCAGAAATAAACTTGATGCCCATTCTAAATGCCACAAAGTTGTGATGCAAGTACTTTTTTTTTGGAAATTTTCTTTCACAGCATTTCTCCAAGAAATCCTCATACTCTTCAGACCCAGAGATCAGTTCTAAGAATCCGAAAAATCCACCTGCAGAAGACAGCAGCTGCTTGTTTCATGATGAAGAACTTCAACGAGGCACACCAGGACATGAGAAGGACCAAGGGGGACTGCACAGGCTCTGACAGCGCCTTACATTTCCTGACTCCTCCTCTTGGATGAATACAAATGGATTTGGAAGCACATGAAAAACTGGGAGAGATGTAGTGATGAATGAGTGATGGAGACCCTTCCCTGTGGAGGGAGGATCAGTTTGGCAGCCTGGGCACTGCCATTTCCCCAGGTCCTACCAGCTGCAGGTTGTGCTGCTCAGTGACAACATGCACAGATGTGCAGCTCTGAACTGAGCACTGAACAAAGGACTGCGAGGTTCGACTTGAAAGCTCAGAATATTTTGATGTTACAGTTCACCTTGTCACATGAAGCGTCCCCAAAGTTTTCAGCAGTGCCTGACATTTCATAAAAAATGTATCTGGAAAAATCAAATTTTAGTTTTGCTGCTGCTCTGATGCATGAGAGCTTATTCCAGCCAAAAAGAGCTGTATCATGCGATAGTGGCACTCCAAATACGATTTCTGGGATACAGAGAGCTATGAGAAAAGGAGATTTGTGTGGATGCCATGTATGAATTATTTCTTTCTCTTTTACTTATGAAGTCCCAAGGCAGAGGTTTTTAAGACTTGGTTTGTAACTGAACTTCCTTTCTCAAATACAGCATTTAGATACATTTGTTCAGCTCATGCTCAATAAATGCATATAATTGGTATTTACAAACTTGTTTATTCATATTCCAACAATCTCAACTTACTTAATTATCATATGAATGCTTTCCAGTCCCAATAGAACATCTGCAAGCAGAATAAAAAGAAGTGACTATGTCTCAGCAGCCATAAGCTGGAAAAGATCCTATAACCAACCAGAGAATGAGAATCCTCGAGTGTTTTGGGTTGGAAGGGACCTTAAAACCATCCCAGAGCTCACAGGGCTGACAGATAATCAAGGAATGAAAAGAGAACTCAAGGAAATTCAGACACAACAAAAAAGCTAAACAGACTCTTTCCACCAGCGCTTACTGCGAATGTTTGGGACACTGATTAAATGGACGATGCAAAGCGATGCAGGGCAGTGGCGAGTCCCAAACAGGGCAAAGGAGAGCCCCTTATTGCCAAGACAGGCCTTTCAAGGAGAGCCACTTTATTGCCAAAGCCAGGCCTTTGAATGAGAGCCCCCTTATTGCAAAGCCAGGCTTTTCAAAGAGAGCCCCCTTATCGCCAAAGCCAGGCCTTTCCTAGGAGAGCCCCCTTACTGCAAAGCCAGGCCTTTGAAATAGAGCCCCTTGTTGCCAAATCCAGGCCTTTCCAAGGAGAGCCCCTTATTGCCAAAGCCAGGCTTTTCAAAGAGAGCCCCTTATTGCCAAAGCCAGGCCTTGGAATGAGAGCCCCCTTATTGCCAAAGCCAGGCTTTTCAAAGAGACCCCTTTTATTGCAAAGCCAGGCCTTTCCTAGCAGAGCCCCATTATTGCAAAGCCAGGCTTTTGAAATAGAGCCCCTTGTTGCCAAATCCAGGCCTTTGAAGGATAGCTCCCTTATTGCCAAAGCCAGGCTTTTCAAAGAGAGCCCCTTTATTGCAAAACCAGGCCTTTCCTAGGAGAATCAGGCCTTTTCTATTGCCAAGGCCTTTCCTAGCAGAGCTCTTTTAATGCAAAGCTGGGTCTTTCCTAGGACAGACCTTTTTTTGCAAAGCCAGGCCTTTCCTAGGACAGCCCCCTTACTGCCAAGCCAGGCCTTTGAATGACAGCCCCTTTATTGCCAAAGCCAGGCCTTTCCTAGAACAGACCTTTTATTGCAAAGCCAGGCTTTTCCTAGGACAGACCTTTTATTGCCAAGCCAGGCTTTTCCTAGCAGAGCCCCCTCATTACCAAAGCCAGGCCTTTCCTAGCAGAGCCCCCTCATTGCCAAAGCCAGGCCTTGCCCAGGAGAGCCCCTTTATTGCCAAAGCCAGGCTTTTCCTACAACAGCCCCTTATTGCCAAAGCCAGGCCTTTCCTAGCAGAGCCAGCCTTTCCTATTGCCAAGGCCTTTCCTAGCAGAGCTCTTTTAATGCAAAGCCAGGCCTTTCCTAGGACAGCCCCTTATTGCAAAGCCACGCTTTTCAAAGAGAGCCCCCTTACTGCCAAAGCCAGGCCTTTGGAAGCAGTCAGGCCTTCATCAGTTACATGACTCTAAATCACAATAAAAATAATCCAACCCACCACCATTCAGCACCACGTGAACAGGCCATGGTGACAGAACTTGTTTTAATCCCCCTAATCCAGCTGAGTGACTTTCCCATTTTTACAAGGCCTACCTCTGTAACGTTTTACCTATGTGCAACAATGAAATACTTCTTTAAAAATTATGAGTTCTGGATCTGCTTCAGTTTTTTAAGTATCAATTTTTAAATAAAAGGTTTCAGGAAGTAAAAACCAGTCATCACAAGTTGACACTTGAAGAAATTATTCACCTGAAAGTTCTAATGCAATTAATGTAATGAAATATGAGCTTGCTGGACTCTGAGAATGATGTATAATCTATTGGAGAATGTTCTTCAACAACTGAACAGAGGGTGATAAGTGCAACATCTGTGTTTAAAATTGGACCCAGGGATGATTTCATGAGCACAAACGAGAAAATCTGACCCCTAATCTAAGTATGTAGAAATCTAAATAAAGGACAAAAATCATAGGCAAATTGATAAATCCAATAAATTTGCAGAGAGGGAATCAAACATTCTGGATCCGTTTGTTAATGAACTGCAGGGCCAGGCAGATCCAGAGGATTATTTTAATTTTTTTTTCACATGATCCATTTCCAAAGGTTCAGCAGAGAACAGACATGGCAATAGATAAAGGAGAAGCTTCTCTTAAGGACCATTGACAGTTTAAAAGATTAAATATAATGGATAAGAAGAAAGACTTGTTGCCATAATAGGAAAGGTACCAAGGGAATTAGAGAAAAATTTATGTTAAGACATGGGCTATTCAACATAGGGGAACCAGAAGAACAAAAGAATGCCAAGGTAAAAATTTGTTGATTATACAGAGTTATTCTGGATAATGAAAGAAAACAGTGATGTGGAAAGCTGTTGAAGGACTTCACAATACTAAGGGTAATAAAATAACAAATGAAAATAAATAATGCTAAATGCAAATACCAATGGAAAAGAATCAGCATCAGGATATATATTTTTGCTACTATTTTCACTTGGGAGAAAGAACTTCATTTCACTTTGGATTGTACTTTGGATACGTTCAAATGAGAGCAGAATTGTTCAAAAAGGGAAGTAGAGCATTAAAAATTACTGAAGAGAAAAAACATTACTATGTCACTACATTAATTAGTCACAATCCAACAATTTTGATTACTTCAGCTTAAAATAAAAAGTAGAACCAAAAAAGATTTAAAGAGGCTGACACCACTGATATGAGCTATGAGACAGCATCTGTACAAGAAATTAAATAGAGAAGCGAGACTAAACCTCTTCAGATGGGAGCAGAAATCCCCTAAAGGGTCCATGATAAATATTTATCACAACTTGGGTTTTTAAAAAAATCTATTATATCACAAAGGATTGCAGGAGGAGTAATCACTAAATTCTCAAGGAGAGAAAATGTACAGCACAACAAAATTAGAATTATTCATCATCCAGTAAGAAGCACAACAGTTCTGAAGGTGCAACCATTCGTAGAAGTTTTTAAACCTAGACTTTTAGAAATTACAAGCTTATATAAAAGCAAAGATCATGTTCCATCTGCCCTACAGCATAGATGGGTTACTGGCCAGAGCTGCAATCAGGACATTAAAAGAAAGAGACTTTTGATTTGAGTCGAATTTATTTTTAAGCTCCCAAAAGCCAACAAATAATACCAGCTCTGAAGTTCATTTACATAAATATAAATATAAATATGCATTTATTTATTTATTTAATTTGTATTAAAGGTTTGGTGATTGCCTTCTAGGACCAACAAACAAACTTCAAAATGTTAAAAATCCAACTTTGATTGCACCTTGTTTTAGTCAGCAAAGGTTTCTTCTCATGCTCTTAGTAGGTTACAGGATTTTTCTGCCCCAGCCTGTTTTCTCAGTCTTAAAAGTTCCTAACAAACTATTAATTTGCTATTTTCTGAGTGGAAAGACGTGCTCCATATTTTCATCGAGATAAAGGGCTCCCAGACTGCTGGCAGAATATTGCAGCAGCCACCAATATGTTGGGGAAAAACACTATTTAATCAGAAGCAGATAAAAATACTTAATTTTGTTTGCATTTTTCAGTGATTTGATAGTGTTGGAGCAGAGGAAGTCACTGTACTCAGCACTGTGTTCCACAAAGGGAAATCAGAAAATCAAAGTTATCAAAACTTTCTCAGGATGGTCACCAATTTTTTTTTATTGACTAGAAAATCCTGAGTTCCCTCAAAGCCAAAGTGTGAGCTGCTGGGATTCCAGTGCACGTGTTTGCAAAGCACCTGGTGGTTTCATCCTGGATCTGAATCCTCCCTCTGGAATTCTTGAGCTGCAATTACAGCACAGCACATCCCCTGCAGGGAAAGTCACTGGGAGTTTGCTCTTTTCTTCTGGACCAACATTCTTGTGTTTGCAAACTTTGCCCTGCTTAACTCCAGGAGCACTTTCTGTAGGTAAATACATAATATGCATAAAAACATAAATATGTTTGAAAAGCTATTTAATAATTTCTCTAGGCGTTTCTTCCCACTATAAAGTGTATTTATGCCTCATTACCTTCAACTGGCATTTGGTTTTGCTGAAGTTCCCTTCTGCTTTGCTCTACCTAGACTGTGTACTAGGAAAGGGAAAAGATTTTTCCTTCAAGTGACAGTTCTGTGACTCCTGTGATTGCCCTCTGGCTTTCATTACAATCACTGCCAGCTGAGCAGGAAATCATGCTGCTGAAACATGGTGGCTTCCTCATGAAAGAATTCTTGATTGCATTGCTTTTACATATTTATTTCTGCAGTAGGTAGGAGGGGTGGGGTGCCAGCAGGGTGGCACAGTCTGACTAGCAGGTGACACCCCCGTGCCATGAGCAGCAGCCTACACAACATTTACAGCAAATCAGGCCTTCCATGACAATTAATTTCCCAACCTAAACTGTGGGAAGGCCAAGTGCCACTGATTAAATCAAAGCAAGAGGTGTTACCTGCTCCTCCTCTGAAAGAACTCAGGCTCCCCATGAGTGCCTTTCCCAGATTTAGGATCCTTGTACCTCAGCCTCAGCTCCAAAGCGGGAGCTGTCTGTAGGAAAATCTGCACATCACACCTTGCTGGTACAACTGGTTTGTACTGTTTGTTTGCTGCTGTTCTAATGATTTTATACACTGATTTTTGAAGCAAATCATATCAAATTATGCCGGCAATTCAATTTTATCTTCCTAAAACTCAATACAAATAGGGTCACTTCCACTGACAGACATCTGAATTCTTTATCCTAGAGGCAACTCATTTAGTTGTGATTGTGTCTCTCACTGAAACACCAGCATTTCAGAGCACAATCAAATACAGCAGCATTTCCTGATTTTTCTTGACGCCTTAGGAGATGATGGGCACAAAATCCAGCGTTCAGAGAGCAGACAAGAAAGCAGAGGAGTCTTTGCAGTCATGGACAAATTCCTTTGCTTTAGATGAATACACAGTAACAAAAAACTCAGAAAATATTTGTTCCTTTTAGGCACTCCAGCCCGATCTTCATTTTCTCAGCACGCACACGGCGCTGCCAGTCAGTGCAGAGCTGCAGACCTGCTGACACTGGGGAGCTGATTCTGCAGCTACTTCCATATCTGAACCACCACAATGAAGAAGCATCCTGATCTATTGGATTTCTTGGCAGGATAAGGCTCTGAAGATCACAATCTGCTCAATGGAATTCTCCAGCCCCAATCACATCTTTAAATAAAACATGCTTTGGAAAACTTTAAATGCTGAGGTTTTGAAATAAACAGCACCACTATAATGTATGTGATGTTTTTGGACAAGATCTTAGAATCACAGAATGTTCTGGGCTGGAAGGGACCACAAAGCTCAGCCCATCCCACACCTGCCCCTGTGCCTGGGCTGCCCACCCTGCCAGGGAACAATTCCTGCCCAAGGTCTGATCTAAACCTGCATTCTGTCAGTTTGGAGCCATTATTCTCTCTGTTTGAACGTTGTGACAATCCATTTCATGCCATTCAGTCAAAATTTTTATACTAATTTACAATCCTTGCAAAGGTTATCATACAGCAAGGTTGGGAGGGGGCAGAGGGAGGTCTAATTTATCAGAAAAGGAGAATATAAAAATCCCATAATACATGCAGTTCAAATGAAATCTTGACAGCTGCTATTCACAAATATTGCTGACATGATTTATATTATATTAAAATTCAGAATTACTGCGTTTTCATCAGTTTCTCATTTCACAGCTGGCATTTCATGTTGTCAGCATCCTGTGATTTACAAGGCTATATGTAGTGTAAAAATGTTGTTTTAAATGGACAATCTCATAAGCATGTTTACTAATTGATATGCTAGGGCAACTTAAAATGTGAGCATACTGTGTGTTCCAAAAGCCAGAGTGCTTCCCAGAAGAAAAAACTGAACCTAATAGCTTCAGTTTCATTAAACTTTTATGAAAGTCCCCAGAAAACAGATATTCCCATGCAAATTTTAAAATAATGGCTTAATTTGTGAAGTTACTTTTGCAATGTCAAAAATGCAATGTAAAATACATAAAAATTGGGATTGATACTCACTGCTGGGAGATATAGAAGCTGTTTAACCAGACAGACCATGGAGCCTTAATAAAGCATTGTTTTCTAATAATGTTTACATAGGATTCATTGGGATATTTTCCAAAGTGATATAAAGCAAGCCTGGCACAAAATGCAAATGCTCTATTCCAGCAACGTTATTCTTTATCTAAGACCTGTAGAAATGATGGAAAGGATGAATTTTCAGGGAATTAAGTCAATATTTTATCCATTTCATCATGCTTCTCTATCCCAGTGCTCAGCAGGAATACAGCACACAACCTGCTTTTCCACAGTTCCTTGTGGCATAAGGCAGAAGTTATCTGCATATAACTTGGAAAGTTTGGGTAGGTCCAGAGACTTCAGTGGAATTCCTTAAGTAGAACATTAATCAGAGGAACAAAAACACTGCTTTTGCCAAAGCTCTCCCATTTTACAGAAGTTACTATTAGGCAGCCCGAAGCCTGGCATAACTTTCTATGATTCATACAATATTTTAACAGTAACAAGACACATTTGGACCTTATCCTAAAATCTGAGATATTCCAGAATATTTTGTAGTAAAGGTAGGAGAATCAGGAGGAAGAAGTGGCAAACTGATCCCTAGGCTAGGGATGTTTCCCTTTTCAATCCTGCTCCTCCATCAGTAAGAAAGAAATGGCCTGTCACTATGGCCAGGCAATGATCTGGCACCCTGCCATCATTTTGAGGTTTTCTACAGATATTTTGTGTTACAGACAACCATGAAGAGAAGCTCTGATGGCATCACCAGCAATTCATCACCCTCCTCCTGTGATTTCAGTCAAATCCTTTCCTTTTCCTCCTCTCTCTTCTCCAAACATTGTTTATTCACAAGTTATTTTTGGTATCATTGCAGGAATTTCTTTTCCTAGTACAAATGTGGGGGGACATTTGTCTAGTCTGAATTTTTCACATGGTTTGACACTTGATTGCTGCATACCAATAAAGATGTTTGCCTTTTTTAGCATCACATCTTCAGATTTTCCTTCCAGTTCTGCTGGGGGCAGGTTTCCTTGGATGCAGCTGGAGTTTAAGAGACTCACTGTGTCCTCCATAGGTCATATGAAAATCTGACAGCCAGAAATCTTTTTGGCTAATCTTTCTGCATAAGTGGATCATATCACAGCCTTCGCTTTATCTGTCAAATCTTGAACTTTTGAATAGTGTTTTCAAAGCATATTTCCTTAAAATTATGACAAACCTCATCCATCAACAAAAAAAAATGTTTAATGACTTGCACCAAACAGGACATGATCAAACCCAGAGTCTGAGAACCAAGAGACCAAAATATGATAATCAAAATAGTTCTCTTTTTGGGGGCAGTAGGTAAAACCTGCACACCATACAGCACTTACCAAAATGAAAATGTGTAATAAGAAGTGTCCTGTGGCCCCACAGTGGTCATTCCAGAGGAGCACAAGCAAGGATGGCACTTGTAGGATATTGTCTATCATAAAGAATTTGTTCCTTAGCTCTGACACTCTTCCAGCTTACAGCTGTGTACAGAAGTCCTCGTTTCTTCTAGCACAAGCCTAGGCATTCCTCATGTGAGATTTTTCTTTTTTCTTTTCACACCTTAAGCATGAATTAACTGGAATATGCTGATGTTACAGCTCTGCTCTCAGTGCCCTTGGGTGGCCCCTCCAGACCCTGCACATCTTCATGGCCTCTTTTGGAAACTCTCTTGTGGCTTAATGTCTTTTTTTTAATACAGTGGTGCCCAAAACTACCCCCTATCAAAAGCAGTGTGGGCAACAGGGCAGGGGGGGAATTCTTTCCCTTTGCCCTGCTCTGGTGAGAGCTGACCGGCAGAGCTGCCCAGCCCTGGGAACTCCAGCAGCAGGAGGACCTGGAGCTGCTGGAGAGGACCCAGAGGAGGCCATGGAGGGGCTGAGGGGACTGGAGCCAGGCTGGGAGAGCTGGGGCTGCTCAGCTGCAGAGGAGAAGGTTGTGTGGAGACCCCACAGCACCTTCCAGGGTCTGAGGGGCTGCAGGGAAACCAGAGAGGGGCAATTCCTGAGGAACTGCAGGGGCAGGAGCCAGGGAGGGGCTGGCAGGGCCTGGAGCAGCTGCAAGAAAGCTGGAGAGAGACAATTGGCAAGGGCTGGAGGGGAAAATTGAGACCAGGAACTTGGCTGGACAACACT
>VXBS01009533.1:243023-276958 GCA_013400255.1 Sitta europaea
CCCAACCCAACCCAGCCCACTCTGGGATTCTCTGAATTAATCATGTAATAATTTTCTAAAAGATAGGCACTTAGAGCAACTAAATCTGTTGAAATGTACCTTCTATATTGAATTATTTTGACACCACAGGCAGTTGCTAGTCAAATTTTCAAGACATGCCCGAGCTTCATTCAAGTTATTGTTTTTATTAAGTACTGTGAAAATGCTGCCTTGGCTAAAATTTATTTAGATGGTTTATTTTTTATTTCATTGGTTTTTCATAGATTATGTGCTTACATATTTGAATAAACTGGGCTTTCAGGTAGCAAATGGTAATATTTTATAATCAATAGTGCTCTAGTGTTAAGAAATACTGCAAGGTTTTCATTAAACCAGAGAAAAGTGCAGTTAAAGGAATGCTAACAAGTATTGATGTTTAGATTTTATTTATCAATGTTGTTAAACTCCTCTCCACTGCACCGAGTTTATTTTTCCACATTAAAATAACCTGATTTGGTATCTCTGGGGCTGAGTTTTAAACAAGATAAAGCACCTTGTGAATTAATTTATTTCGAAGAGAAAAGAAAATACAATTTGTGTCTTTTCATTAAATTATCCTTAGCTTTATTGATTTAACCCAAGTTAAAAATTTATTTAGCTGAAAAGGAAACAAAGCTACAATCAAAATGTGTATCTTATTCTGTGTTAAACTGGAGAGTCAATCCTTGTAGTATTTCACTTCATATTTTATCCATTATTTATCCATTATTATTCATTATATTAATATTAGTCAGTCTCTGATTACCCTACTGGCATCCAAATTACATATTAGTACTGGAAAAGTCTCATATATTCAAATGTTTGAAAGCAGCTAAATCACATTTGACAAAACATTGTTACTTGGGAGAAGAGACCAACAGCCATAAAAAATGTGGAACTCTTACACAGGTTCCATACACAGATCAACAAATTCCCCAGAGGAAGGAAGCTTGAAGGAGATAGTAAATGTTACCACCACAGTCAAGGGTCTGTCCTCAGAATTAGGGACCTGAACAACTGCTGATGGAGAAAATTATTTTCCTATTGTGAGGATATGTACTCAGCCATTCCCACCTCACGTAGATATTTATGGTCTGTGTTTGATTTGCTCCTGATGTTTACTGAAGCAAAACATGGGAAGAGGTGATAAAATATACAGATGGGGATAAAATGACAGCTAATTCATTTACTGTGGAAAATAAGAGCTGGTTATTCTAAAATGTGACACACAACGTCAAGGTGTCTTAGAGGCTAGTTTGAAACAATTTATCTTATTAACAGCACAATAATATTTTCCTGAAAACACCACACTCTCATCAGAGCTGAAGTATATTTTTGACCATTATTTTGAGAATAATGGTACTACAGATAATGAGTACAAATAATTCACTTAACAAAATTCCTGCTCTCTCTTTGTATAAATTCCTGTTTCAATTTATTTAGCAATTTTACACATAGTATTTAATTTCATTTTTGGTAAATAATGGTCAACGTATAATTTGAACAATTAACCACGACATTTTCCTGTGGTTACCAAGAGTACCTTGCAAAGAAATATTTCTCTGTAATATTGAATGTATTCACCAGGTATTAAATGCTGCTGCATTTTTGTAATACACAAAATACTGGAGGGGAGAGCAGGGTGTATTTGCACCCTTCAGGGAGGACATTGAGGGGCTGGAGGGTGTGCAGGGCAGGGGAGGGAGCTGACCAGGCAGGGGTGCTGTTGGGGAGGATGGAACAGGAAAACCTTATCAATAGGATTGCCTGGAGAAAGAATTTGAGAATATGGAAACTATAGGTGAGATTGGAATGAGAGCAAGCTTTGAGATACCAAGCCTCAGTTATTGAACAACTGGAAAATAATGGTGTGGCNATTTGGAGAGCCCATTCCTGGGGGTGTGCAGAGATGTGATGTGATGTTACAAAGGGTGTCGCTGTGGGCGATGAACAAACGACACAAACCTCGTTTATGAAACCATCTGACTCCAATCTTTATTCAAAAATACCCCCTTTATCTGTCTTCTCGAGCAGGCCATCTCACTGGGCAGGAGATGCCAGAACTCTTCATCCCACTGGCCAAAACTGAAAGACACAGAGAACATCCATCCCACAGACAGGAATCCAAAACATCACTCTTGTTACAGCAACACTTGTGATGTTTATGTCAAGCCTGTGAGACCCAGGTCTTCCTGAACCAAAACATCACAAAGAAACTGAGTCTAGAAACTCAGAAACTTCAGGCCCAGGAGCCTCAGACTACAAAAGGGTTCACAGAATCCCAGGATTTTCTGAGTTGGAAGGGAGCCAAAGGCTCCTCGAGTCCCTCTGTCGTTGCCCACGTGGGGATCACACGGCCTCAGTGCTAGCAGCACCATGCTGACAGACCTGAGCTCACCTCAGGGCTGCTAATACTGGAATGAATGATTCCAGTGTTTATTTATCATTATTCCAACTTCAGGACCAGTGAGGCTGCAGGATTTAAATTGCTCTTCCTCATATTTTTTTTATATATTAAGGAAACGCTGCACCCTTGGAATGAAAAGCAAGGAAAAGCAGTGAATTTTCATTTTACAAGTTCATCTTTCCTTGGACTTTGCTTTGGTTCCTTACAGTGCTCAGAAGGATGTTCTGTTTTCTAAGGAAGATTTTATGATGGCTCAGGCACTGCCCATAACAGCATTAACATCCCCAAATCCCTGGGGCTGGATTAACTTACTTAATTAATTAATTAAGGCAGAAAACAAAATATACATTCCTGAGCACCTACTTTTCATTCTTATTTCAGAAATAATATAAAACATTATCTAGTTAATTAAGTAATTTTTACATTTTCTAAAACAATCAGAAGTCTTTCCCTAAGCTTAATCATGCAACCACCAGAATATTTTCTCTCCTAAAATTAAAGTAAGAATTGTGGAGGACATAATATAAAAGAGACTAAAGGTATAGATTGAGAAAGTAATTTCCAAATTTTACCACATTTTTTCCTAAGATTTACAGTCGTGCTTTTAGGAAATGTAATCCAGACTGTCTGAGCACGTAGCTATTTCTGTATAATATATAAATATCAGAGTAGAATGAATAAAGTATTTTCCATGAATAGTCATTTGAATTTTAATAGAAATTTTATTCAACCTCAATTTTTTCACTACGGAGTGACCGAACATTTCTAGGAAAAATAGTTTCAAAAAGTGACACTCTAAACTTTCTATTCTACAAAATTTCATATGTTTAGATACTTTAAATTATTGTTACCTATGTTCTGATAAATTTATTCAAAACCAGTGCTACACTGACTATCCAGAAGAGAGAAACAATGCAATATCTCATGTTGCCAGCACTAATAACCTTTTTTTTTTCTGAGTGACCCAAAGTGTTTCCTCCTCTGCACAGCCCCAGGGAATTTGGGATGGTCTAATACTGGGCCTGAGGTTTATATTTTGGGGGAAAAAGGCTTTACAATCCCATATAACCATCCAGGAAAGAGGAATTAGGATCTAGAATGTCAGGCAGCCATAATCAAACAATATTTGAGCTTTCTACAAAAATTGCTTCTGGAATGAACACAGAATGTCTCAGAGCACACTCATGACAATTCTGCAAGGAGATAAAAGCAGAGAAATTAAATGAATTATTTATTAGGACTCTCATGCTGGAAGTCAGATATCAGGAGTTCTACTCCAAGCTCTACCAGCAACCTTCTGTATGACCTTAGACAAACAGATTTATCTGCTCCTGCCTGTTCCATGGGGGTTTTTGTGTCCTGATTTCAAATAGTTCAGCTAAAACATTGTCTTCTCCTGCATGTTCATAGAAGCACCTAATACATTCCTGCCAACCTTGACTAGTGCCTTTAAATAGGAAGGAAATACAAGTAAATTGCCAAAAAAAAAAAAATTAAAAACATGAACACAATTCACTTTGATGTTGTGTAGAGAATTATTCTTTACAGTAGTCCACTGTATTATACACAGTAGGTATCATTATCTAATCAAACTTTGCATGCTGTGGGTTTAAATATAACTAATAAATATTTTTCTAAATAAAAACTGTAAGTTGTTTAAAGGCTCAATTCACATAAAACTGATGTGGGTTTGGAGGCTTTTTGGGGTTTTAAGTATTTCCCCTTTCTGCACAGCTTTTAAGGACAACACATTTTTGTCTGAGATTTCAACAAGAGCTTTTTTTTGGAGTCTCCAAAAAGCTTTCTGTCCATGAAACTTAATTAGGAATGTACATCTCAATGACTTTGCTTTTATCAATCTGACCCTGTCTTAACCCACTGGACTAATTGTGTTTGTGCAGGATTAATAACCAGCTGAAAGAGAAAGCAAGAACTGCTAAAATCTGTGCTCCAGGAAAACCAGAAGTGCCTATTTGAGTTTACACACAAAATAATGTGTACACTGAAGTTGTGGGTCTGCCTAACTGGGGATCTTCTGAACAAACACCCAGATTCAGTGAGAATGGTCATAAATCTTCTAAGAAATATGTATTGCTGGATGATTCACCAGCACTGGGACATCTTTTATGCCCAAGACTGAGAAGATGGTCCACGTGCCCAGATGATCTCAAAAACTCCCCTCAGGCTCCTTGACAATAAATCTGTAATAAAGCTCCATGAACAGTGACACCTCTCACAGCTTCTCAGGTAAATGATCTTGTATTAATTGGATGGAATCATCACATTTCTGTAGAAAAACTTTGGAAAAATGCTTATTATGATAAAAGAGATCATGTCAGTTCAATTTATGGTCTATTTTCTGGACAAGAATTGCACAGTCTCATTTAATGTTAGGAAGGACTTCTGACTGTCATCCACCAAAAGTTAACAGATGTGCCATAGCCACACCTCTGTTGTGATTTTTTTGCTGAAACACATGAATCTAAGCAACAACAACAAAAAAAAGACATAAAACAGACCACGAAGAAACCACCTCTTCTTTTTATGATAAAACCAACATACCCACTATTGGTTATTTTGGCATTGTCTTCATCAGTCTGAGCTTGTCACATATATTTTAACACATGATTTATGGTTATAAATTCATTTTCCATTCTCATTTATAACATGGTGTCACATTTTATCACCAGTGCATTTAATCATCTGCTGTCTGCATACTAATGGTTACAAATATGAGACCTGTGTAGAGCCAGCAACCAGTTGCTGTAACTGTCTCTGACTGCCACGCTCGAATGCTTTGAAAAGTGCTGATAAATAGAGAAGTTCAGACATTTTTATGTGTCTGGCCCATTTTAGTAGCCAAGAGAAAACTCTCACACCTCACCAAGAACTTGATTTTTCTTTCCCCACTCGAAAATTTGTTGCGTGCGCTCATCCGTCCTCAGAACAACATCAGGGCATAAAAATAAAAGTGCATAAACATCCTAGGAATGGCTGCTAAAGAGGCAGAGAGGAAGATCAGATAGAAGAAAAAGCAGTATCTACCCAAATTTAGGGTAATTGGAAAAAAAAAGATGGGAATTTTTTTGTCTAAAATTTGTTGGCCAAATTCTGCTATGCAATGAATGTGAGCACAGGTTTAAATTGAGGACACTGTAAATGCACAACTGAATCTCCAAATGTTCCCATTTAAAGGCTGCATATCAATTCAGCCTTTTAATTAATTTTCTGAGGAAAGCAATCCTTACTATTATTAGTTCCATGTTTTCAACTTGGACTTTTCACAAAGACGTATTTGAGAAATCTCAAGGGAAACATTTCAATTCCAGTATTTTGGAAGAAAATGGGCTGCAGTTGACTTGAGCAATTTTAATAGGGAAAAGTGCAACCAACAGGGCAAGGGAGCATTGATTAAAAATACACACAAATTCACCTGGCCTGGAGCACTGCAGCAAGCACAGAGAATGGGTTGGGTTGGGAGGAGCCTCAAAAAATCCAGCCCCACCCCTACAATTTACACACACACAAAAAAAGCTTCCAATTTAGACATGAATGTCTACTTAGCTACATTTAGGGGAACTTATTTGAAGCTGTCAGTGTTAATTGTCTTATTGTCTTATCCTTGTAGGCAGAGAAATTGAGCCTACAGAGAGGCTGGTGAGTATTTTTAGTTGCACATTTAATTGACTGTTTGACACGTTCTGTGCATTCTGTCCTGAGCAAAGTAATTTGCCACCCTGTGAACCAGACAAGCATGTGCAGCTCACGGGCCAAAATTCCTGTGCTGTCACTCCTGTAGTATGGATGGAGCTTCCTGCTGGAGAACTGAAAAAATAAATGTTCCTCGGGATGGGGAAGGATGCGTATTTATCAGAAACTACAAGTTATGATATTTATCTTAACCTTTAAAACAGAAGCCTTTGAAAACACCTTACAAATGCAGGTGCAGGCAGTGCACATCCCAAGAGCGTGCAGAAGGCAGGGAAATGCCTTTTTGCAATCCCCAAAGTTCACAAAGCACACAAGGCTCAGCTGTGAGCAGGCAAAACTCAAACTCAAAGTGAACAGAGTCGTCGAAATTCTCAGCTGAAACTGTCAGGAATTAAGTGTCCTGTGTGTTGAAAAGCATTGTAAGATCATCTTGGAGTAGATTCTATGAAACAGAGCTGATGATTTCAGCATGGAAGAGCATTTTAAATTAATTGGGGGGGGGGGGGGGGGGGCGGGGGGGGAGAATTCTGCCCCTCAGGTGAGACCCCAGCTGCAGAGCTGCCCCAGCACAGGATAACATGTTAGTGGTACCACGAAATAGTCCAGTGGAGGTCTCACCAAGGACTTCAGCAATTTAGCAGTGAATTTGCTAAAAAAGCCTTCACAACTCTCCTGCATGCAACTGCAGCTGCCTAGCATCAACAGGGGACAATCATCCTCTGCCATGGGCAGCCAGGGTTTCCAGAGAGGGAATAAACACAAGCCAAAGGCTTGGTTTCCATCTCAGTTTCTGAACAGGATTAGAGTGAGAACAGGTCTTTTTGTGTCGATATCACTGGGCCCTAGAAATCTTCTAGCTTGACCCAGTTGTAACTTGAATAATATGGTTTTTTTCAAAGCCAGGCAGCTTTGCCAACAATGAGCACTTTCATCTGCCAGAGATCATGGTCCAGTTTTAAAACATCGACTACTGGCACTTTTTAAAGAAAAAGAAATCACTATTCTCTTTGATACAATAAAACAAAACCTTCCATAACCATTTTCTCTTTGGAAATTATTTCATCCTATTATCAGTTGTCTACTCTGAAGGGAATTTGGGAGCGTAGTGAATTGTACCGTAGCACAATTTTCATACAGGATATATTGGCTGGTCCTTTGCAGATTTGTAGTTAAAGGAACTGAAAACAGAATTCTTCATGCAAAAACTGGCAACTGTTACAAGCTACAATACCAACTTCATCTCTAAGGATTATGTCAATTTAAATAATGCACAGTAATTAACAGGTACTTTTTTTTTCCCCCCAGCTTTTTATACTGTTTGTGAGAGGTCGTTCCTGTCACACTGTTCTTGAAGAAAATTTTTTAATTCTGCATAATTCACCATGTACTACTGATATCTGTTTGTCTTTATTTACTTCTTTGGGATTCCTCAATGTCAGCGATGGAAAGAGATTTGTATTCAGAATAAAGGGCAGAAAGGCTCACTCAGTTTTTCTCCTATTTGAGTTTATTCGTGTTTGCATAGGGAAGGAGGCTGTGCATGATGAATCATGTATCACACCTATTATCTCCTCTAAATAGAGAGGGGGGAGAACTGACAGCCTTAGCAAAGGTGCTTTGATCCTCATTAACAAGCCCTGGCTTTTAAAAATCATTCTACACTAGCACTTAAGAAACACATATTCCACTTTGGGGCCAACAGCACAAGCTCCTACCCCCAAAACCTGCAGACAAGGGATTTCTCATTTTGTGTGTATTACACTGCTGCACCATAGAGTATCCTCCGGAAGGAAATGCATCTCCTTCCTGAGAAAAGCAGTTTTATTTTTCATTAATCTAGCTACACAATTTCAGAAGCGTCCTACAGAAAACTTTGGTGCCTTTTCCTGTAAAAAATGCATTTGCAATAAAAGGGATTTTTTTTAATGAAAAACTGCCCTAAGCTCAGAGGCTCAGAGAGTTTGGAAGTTCTTGACCAGCATCCTTGTTTGTTTTCACCTCTCTGATCTCTCCAAATTTGAAGTGAACTCCATTCTCCCATCCTGCAGCCCTAATCTAATTGGCCATCACTCTCACATTGCTATGGATTAAGCAATTTACTTTAAGCTCCTCCTAATTTGGGTGTGCATGGAGGATACTTAATCAGCAGCACAAGTTTGCAGAGTTGCACCTCTGTGAATTGGCAGCAGAAATGAGGAGGTGTCAGCCTGTAAAGACTTTTGATGACCAAATGATGAATCAGACTCCCCGATCACAGTTCAGTCAGCCAAATTAACGTCATTAATTAGGAGAAAACTAACTCCTCCACTTATTAAAAGTCTTCCCTTTCCTCCTTCTTTTCTGATAGATCTTTAATTTTGCCTTTCTGTCACTTTTATTTGTTGCCTTGCTAACCCTGGTTACCAGAGGAGTGTGTGCACTGTCAGA
The DNA here is from genome assembly GCA_013400255.1 of Sitta europaea. Taxonomy (NCBI): domain Eukaryota; kingdom Metazoa; phylum Chordata; class Aves; order Passeriformes; family Sittidae; genus Sitta; species Sitta europaea. Next base: position 251,587 of record VXBS01009533.1, read on the forward strand.
GCAGCCTCCCTGGCAATGCCTCTGAGCTGTTCCCTGCTCCCTGACCTCTGAGGAATAACCCTTCCAGAATATTCTCCAGGGGACACATTTCACTGCAGATGTAGCACACTCCCCAAATGCATCCCATGCACACTGAAGGGGCTCAGGGTGGGCTCTCCAGGCTCAGGAGACAGAAGCAGCCCCAGTTTCTTCACAGCTAGGTCAAGATGATTCTCTGGAGCTGCAGGTGCCCTTCCCCTGTGCTGGCACACCAGTGACCCCCAGAAAGCCACACCAGTGACCCCCAGAAAGCCACACCAGTGACCCCCAGAGCACTGCTGGGGAGACAGCTGGCAATGCACCCCCTGGAAGTTCTCAGACTAACTCTTGAATCAAACAAGTGCCTTGGCACTTCCTTGCCTACTCTTCCTGGCAGAGTCTCCAGTGGGGAAGAGAACTCACACTGGTTTTGCTGCAGGAAAGAAGGGTGACACATTTCTGTCCCTCTTTACATGACTGCACATGGCACCCAGGGCTGGCTGAGAAGGTGAGGGTTGGTCAAAGTTTGGACTTGATGAACTTTAAGGTGTTTTCCAACTGAAAGGATTCTGCAGTCCTGACATCATGGTCTTAAATACATGCAGGAAATATGCAGCCATGGTTTTTATAATTATCATGGTCAGACTTACTTTAGCATCACTGTGTGCCAGTGTGATTCCTGAAGATTCTCTATGTCTCCCCATTTGGGTAAGAACAAAATCCAGCATGCCTCCTGTTGAATTGATGAGTGCAGGTCAGGGTGGAAAAGGAAACAACACAGGCAGCAGTGGAAAGGAAATGGAATCTGCATCTGGTGAATCTATGCTTTAAGGGAAAAAAAAAAAAAATAGCAGAGTGAAGCAGTTGCCCAGAGAAGCTGTGGCTGCCCCTGTATCCCTGCAAGTGTCCAGGATCAGGGCTTGGAGCACCCTGGGATAGAGGATGGCAGACAGGGGTGGGATAAGATGAGCTTTAAAGTCCCTTTCAGCCCAAGTCATCCTATGATTTATTTTAAAACTGAGGTGTGCTTAAACTGCACAGCTGGGAGGGACGTGGGGATTATTACTGGTGTGAAAGCATGTCACTTTGTAAACACACCAAGATGCTAAATATCAATTATCTCAGTGCTTCCCTTCAGCTGGAGACTGGCTGTCAGCCCTCAGAGCACTCCAGCATGTCTGCTACCTGGAGGGCAAGGGAAAGTGAGATTAAACACACAACTCACACCTGCTTCTTGGCTGGCTCCTCACCCAGTTTATGAGTGATCAATACTTCGAGAGACACAAACCTGTGACAGGACCACGTCAAAGCTGGGAGAGGCAGGATTTCCCAGCACCATTGTGTGATGAGTGAGGACCACAGAAGTCCCTGCTCATTAAATTCTGCACACTCACTCAGCACAAATAATGGAGATAATCACAGGGAGATGTGAAGCCTCGTGCTGAGTGTTTGCAATCATCACCTGGGCTGTGTTTAAAGGGGGATGGAGAGGGGACAGTGGCCTTCAACTCTGCTCCAAGGAGAGCTGAAACCCCAGGGCCCTGGAGAGCAGAATATTCAGTATAATACTGCTAGGGAGGTGGCACAGAAAGTCATCCATTTTTAAACCCTGATCTTTAATTATTACTGGAGGTTCAGAGCAATAGGTCCCAAGGACAAAGCAATGACTTGAAGCACTGAAAGCCTGCAAATGGACCAGCTTAGAGACACCATTTGTTTTTCAAACCTTCTGAATAATCAATTACAGGAAATTCAATTTCAAATGGAATTTGGGCTAAGAAGTATGTTTGAGCAACAGAAATTTCTGGAGGTTCAGACCATAACTAACCCATAAAGAATTTAAACAATCTTATTAATTTATGTGGAGAAAATAAAACTATGCTGTGGGGTATTTCCTTGAAAATAACGAAAACTGTATTTTTAGAGTACAAAATCTAGACTATACTCTGCCCCGTGGAAAAAAAAAACAAAAACCAAACAACTTTATGGAATCTATTCCTAGGTTAATTTTTGGCTGGAAGTGATGACATTCTGTAACAGTCCAAGACAATTTCTCCAGCAAAATGTACCTGGAGCAATTATTTTCCTAATGTCCTGCTTGACTTTCTAGTGAAAGAAAGTGAATCATCACAGTTAGATAGTGGGACACTGAAAAATGCTTTTTGGATATGATTCCCTAAGACACTTTATAACAGTTTTTTCCAGAGTATATTTTTAGCTTACCAATGAGAATATCCTGCTATTAGATGGAGTTATATGTTTTATAAAAAAATTAAGAGCTATAGAATATCTAATACCTCCCACATATCAATAAAACACCTGATATAATAAAATAAATGGTTTTGACATGATTTTTTTCACGACTCTGTTTTATCAGTGCTCTCACTCACTGTGTGTTTAGAAAGACAGTTTCATTATTTTTTCCCATCTCATTCATAAGCACAGCCTCTCACTTTCTCCTCTATTTTAAAATAGCCAGCCACCTCCCCATTTGGCCCTTTTTGCCCTGTTCAAAGCCAGAGTGAAGCCTCCAGCAGCTCCAGCCAAGCCTCCCAAGCAGTTTGGGTGGCTGCAGAGCAGCTGCTGTGTCAGCCCCCAGCTCACAAAGCAGCCCCAGCTCTGATCTTTCCCTCTCCTAAAGTCCTTTTTCCTCTGACAGCAATGTTAGTTCCTTTACAATTATCACAGCACAGCTTTGCAGTTAAGACTGATGCAAAAGAGATATTAGCACTCTGACCTAAAAACAGCTGCTGTCACTTATTTTCCTTCTCATCTGAGGAGCAGATCAGCTCTTGCCTTCATTTCTCTCTTTCCATTAATGTACTTACAGAATCCTGCCTTTTATTCTCCCTGTGACTTGTGAGCTCTACCAGGTCTTTTGATGTTTTGCTTATATTTCTGTGCTGGTTTTTAATATTTACACTCTTAATACTTTGCCTTCTTTTCTATTTTCTATAGGCTTTTTTCTCATCATCAAGTCATTGAAGAATTCGTTATTTAGCCAGCTTGGTGTGTCACTAATCTTCCTGTGCCTTCTTTTTTTAGAGAGCTTTTGCTCTTTTTTTTTTTCACTAGTGTTTATATTTCTTCCTTAAGTAACTGTCAACCCCTCCAGAATCCCTTTTCCCCTTAGACAGCAGATTTTACCTACTGATCTTCTGAGCTTACTAAAGCTTCAGCTCTACTTGATTTATTCACTATTCTTCTACTTCTTTTAAAAAAACTCATTCATTAGAAAACTTGATTCTCAATCAGGTCTAGTCCACGGAGTCTACAAATTCCTTTAATCACATGGTCAGTCAAATAAATTCCCAACAGATGTTGCATCACACAATACTGTGGGGTTGCCTGCTATTGGAATTTTCCAGCTCTGTACAATTTGCAGGCAGTTTTTAGCCACTCATAGCAGGATAATGTGTCTAATCCATAGGAACAGTCCCACAGTGTCTCATGTAAGAACTACAATGGGGAATGGGCTTTACCCATGAAAACACCCAAAAGCAAAAGGTCTGAGGATTGATATTTGATATCAAAGTCTCATATTTCTCATGGAAAGCCTTGCAAAGGACTGATCTCCCATAAAGTGGTGACAGTGGGAGACAGCACATCTCAACAGAATCCACAAAATCTCCAGGGAATGTTTGCTGCTCTCACTTATTCCTTCAGATTTTGTAAACCCTGGGCACTCCCTGGGCTTGGTTACAGCACAACATTGCTGATTCTGTCAGGGACTAACTCCACTGATTTTAAACCAGGAATGCTGTCAAGTAAGGATTTTCCATCTGGAACAGGCAGACAATATGCAAGTCAATTAAAACATGCAAATGTTGCAGTCCATGATTACAGTAAGTGGCTACTGAAGACCACCACTGTAAAAAGCTACCAAAATAACAGTTGAACTGATCTTTTTGTGGAATTTAGCTGTTCTTTAGCAAATGGACAGAACTCATTACCAGTATATTCTTAATCAAGCAAAGACTGCATAGCACCTTGTTGGCTGAAATGGGATTTTGCTGCCATCCAGGCCATTTAATGTAAATTTTCACAGGAAGGTCTTGGCTGCAGAGCTCTGTTCCCTCCAGTGTCAAGGAACTCCAGCACCAGAGCTCAGCCAGTAATGACCCCAATATAATCTCATTCTCTTCCTGTCATGCCCCTCTCAGCACACAGAGTGACACTGTCATGGGGAAATATTCTAAATATTCATGGAGTTCATGGGGTGGAATGTCTTTGCAGAGAAGAAATCAGGGAGGAGTGTCAACTGCATCTTTTTGTTGGATGAATAATTTGGTAATGATGGTGGAAATAAAATCTAGAATCCAACAAATTCCCATGGATTTGATGTGATATATATATATATTTATATACACTATTCACAACATCACCTGATTTTTTTTTTTCCTGCCTATGTAGCTTTAGTTTTTCCCCCCTCTTTTTAGGATGTTTAAGTTTTGGTCAGGCCAATAACAAATAAGAACTCAAACAGCAACATTTACATCCCAATGCTGGGCAATTACTTCTCTCAGACACAGTGATGAGCATCTATAAACAACTGATAACCCAGTATGAGGATGAGACAAATCCCTCTGCACTATCAATAATCAGCTGCCTCCCAGAAAAGGGAGAAACCTCCTGCTATCAATATTCTCACCTTCTTGGAGAAGAACCAGAAATGCTGATGTCGATTCACCACAAGCACGGGTTAAAACTCAAATAATCCCAATAAAGCTGCAGAAGGTACAAAAGGAGGAGAGGTTGTTTTACAGATGCTGAGAGCTGATTCTCCTCAAAAATACTGGAGTTATGGGGTTAATGAGGGGATTAACTCTCTTGTTCTACTCAGTACCTGAAAAGTAGGGAACAAAAATCTGAATTATGTTATGTGTGAAGCATCCGGATTTTGCATCAAGAATTAGATTGCCTTGTTGCCTTTAAAAGACATCTCCTCATTGAGGCTCTCCAAGGCAGGGAAATCAAACTTTTCCAAGCTGCATTCAGTCTCTGTTTCACTAATCCAAAACTGAAATTAAATTGAACTAGGTGTTGAAGGAGATGAAATGAAACTGGCTTAAAATGCAAAGGCTATCAAAATGTCAAGTGCTGTGAAAGCCAACAGGCTCTGGATATCTCGAGTGGGGAGACAAAATAAGGAATTTATGCAGGGAAGTTTAATTGCCACATCTCTGAATTTCACAGTCTTGTTTTCTCAAACTGATAGTCCTTAACAAAATATCTTTCAGATGTGTGCAAGCATACACATCTTTAAAAATAATGTTTATTTTTTACTTATTTTTTGGTGGTTCAAGTTCATCAAAGCAGACAGAAGGGAAAAAAAGTGGAGATCAAAAGAAGGAATGAAACAGAGCAGCAGTGTAGATTTGTAAAAGGAAAAAAATAAACATAGGCCAGATCCTCAGGTACATAAACCCTACTGAATTTGGCTTCCTAGCTAGGCTAGAATCTATATCAGATTTGGGCAAAAATACATCAGGTAGCACAGTGGATTTTTTTCTTATTCTACTGCAACAATTACTGGTAAATCACTAATTACCTCATTTAAAAATCTTTCCTGTAATGGGCACTAAAATTGCCCTCAGTTTGAGCAGCAAGAGCAACAAATAATTACTGCAAAGCAAGCAGCTCCAATAGCTGGGACCTGAATTGAAGTTAAATATCCAGCTGGCAGCAGCATGGATGTCACCAGTTCAAAATCATGAGGGGAAAAAAGAGGAGATGCTGCTTGGGATTGGGGCACCAAACTCTGGAATCTTCAGCAAACTCCTCCTAACTCAACTAAACTGAAAAAATATACCTGGCTTCTGGGTCAGTTGTGGACTGATTAAATCAAATGGAAGTAAAATGGCATCGATTTGGAAGTTTTCTGGGTTTCTCAAATGAAAACCACAGTTTGCATTTGCCAGTGTGGGATTCAAATACCAAAACCTTGCTGTACAAATATCAGTGAAGTGCCATCCTGCAGAGTGTTGGTGTCAAAGTGGTAATAGTTCTTTTGACACCAGCATAAATTAAAAAAAGGTTTGTATCACAGTTTGAAGCCATTTTTTTATACACCAGCTGGGATGTCCAAAAAATCCAGTGCAGTGCAATTAGGTGGGGCTGAGGTACCAGAGAGGAGATTGTTTGGAGAAGTGACAAGGGTCTTTACCCTTTTTGTGCAGCTGAACATGGAGATAAAGCAGAGGAGCAGCAAGGTACTGTAGTCTGAGGTTCCTGAGCCTGAGGTTTCTGAGTTTCTACACTCAGTTTCTTTGTGATGTTTTGGTTCAGGAAGACCTGGGTCTCACAGGCTTGACATAAACATTGCAAGTGTTGCTGTAACAAGAGTGATGTTTATGTCAAGTCTGTGAGAACCAGGTCTTCCTGAACTAAAACATGAATAAATTGAGTGTAGAAACTCAGAAACTTCAGGCCCAGGAGCCTCAGACTGCAAGGTCCAGATCAATGTCCTGCAGCCACAAGGCAATAAATTGTGTGAAACAGAATCACCCCCTGTGGTCACACGGGGCAAAGGGAAAAGCTTCTGTGGCAATAATTACCATAAGAGCTGCTCTTCATTCCCACTTTCATTTTCAAGTTGTTTAGCACATCCCTATGCAGCCACTGCACTCAATGCTGCCAACATCAGAGTCAGTGACAGCAGGAAATAGAGAAAGCTGCTGGAATTTCAGTCCATTCTGCACAGGGACACAACTGTGCACAGAGGCTCTGGATTCTCCTCCCTGGGGATATCTCAGAGCCAGGGGCACACACTGCTGAGCCCTGTGCTCTGCATGGCCCTGCTGGAGGAACTGAGACCAGGACACCCATCATCAAAGGGCTACACACCATAAAAATGACGTTTGAGGGAGGAAAATGGGGCGACCAGAAAACCACAATGTCCAAGATCTGCAAATACAGCTTTAGTTACAGAACACTGCAATGGGCCTGAACTCTTCTTGGTCACGTTGAAAACTTAGAAAAGCAGAAACTCGGGCTTGGAAGGGTCAGGTTAAATAAGCAAAAATCCCCCAAACAACAAAACCCACTCCAGCACTAATTCACTGGGAGGACAGTGCTGCCTTGAGCGCTGCTGTCCTTGCAGGCAGTAAAATCCCCAGTCAGAGGTTTCCAAACCTTTGCTAGACAAAGCTATTGACCTCATCCAGCAGTTGGCTCATAAAAAATTTTCTTCAAATAGCAAGTTGGCCTTGCTGACCTGTGGGCTGCAATCCAGGTAACTCTGCTACAATTCTATAACAAAGTTAATCCTTTTCTCACAAGAACAGAGAACTTTTTTCCCCCCTCACAAGAACTCCTGTGTCACTAACAGAAAACAATAGTGCTTCAATAACTTTGAGTGGAGCCAGCTGTAGTGAAGCACTCAAGAAGTCTTACTCTGAAGCAGATTTAATTAGAAACTGAGAAGCACAAACCACCTGATATCTTACAGCCAGATACAAGAACCTAATAGAAAGGTACAGGGGTGAGAGAAAGGAGGGCACACAGGGATCTGAGAATGACCCCAACAGTCTTCTTATTTATCAAGACTGTAACACTCAGATTCTTCCCAGCAGAACTAATCTCACACCTTTAGCTGCAGACTTGGCTAAATCCAAATTTTTTATAGACAAAAAATAAAAACCCCCTTTGTGGTTTCAGGTTAGAAAAAGCCTTGTGGCTCAACACAGGCTTCAGAACTTTGGGAGTGCCCAGTTCTGACCCATCACTGCTGGTGAGTTATGGCCTCACAGAACTCATTTTCAAGGATAATGTAGCTGGACTAGAGCTAATTTCCAGGATATTGTAGGCTGCTTTACAAGGATATTTTCTGTCAGCTGTACTGAGCTGCCAATGGGTAATATCTCAAGGTAAAACTAGGACAATCTAAATAGGGGCATGTTATCCTGCTGTAAGGTAGTTCTGGTAAAGTATTTGTCATGTTTAATCACAGGTGAGAGGCATCATTTCCAATGAAACAATAACTGAGAGCATAACCCAGGGAAAGCTCTGCCAACAATCTGAAATTCATGTCTGCTCCACAGTTCCTGCTGAGCTGGGAATCTGAACCATTAGACTTGGAATATTTAATTGGCTCTTTTAAAGAAGGCCTGTTGTGTTTATTTTCTCTTGTTTTGCTTCTTGTACATTCTATTATAGTACCTAGTGAAAAACGAGCTGGTTGTCTGAAATCCTTAACTTGCCTGAACTCTAAAGTTTTTTATATTACTATAATTTTTATATGCTGAGAAAGATTGGTGTTTATATTGGTAACAGTCACATTTCTGTTTACATGGAACACTTCATACAGTTGCAGCCTCAGTTCTCTATAATATAGAGTTAGGAATATTAACAATTCTAAGTGTTTCTAATATTAAGACTCCCAAAAATCACTTTTTCCTTTTCAACCTACACACAGAAAAAGCTGGAATTTCCTCACACTTCACCTGGCTCACATGGCTATTGAAATCCATTAGAGCACCTGAAGAGAATTTGCTCTCAGAGCACAGCTGAGTGTTTGTGTCTGCAGAAACAATTCCAGTTCCAAACACTCCTGTCCTGGAGGGGTTGCATCCCCTGCTGCTCAGCAGGTCTTGCTGAGCTGTTCAATGCCAAAGAGCAAACACCCAGTTAAAAAATACCCTTACATTCAGCAATCATTTGTACTCAAATGCTAGAAAACTCTTACACTGTCCAAAATTCTCACAACTGATCGTGCCATAGTAGAGCTGCTCTTGATAAGGAATTGTATCAGCACAAACACAATTGATGGCAAAAATCCCTCAGGCAAATCCCTGCAAGTTTTACTAGGTATTAAACCTTAATAATCCAACTACATTTGCTAATTCAGATTATTTTGTTTAAAGTCTCTACTTGTATCACTTCAGGTACAGCCAACACGAACAAGCTTTGCCTTTGGTAACCTCAGAGCTGTATAATGTTGTAATTGCTCACCTTATTTGAAATAAAGGAGCAATTCATCCTCACAATCCCTCTTCAGGGCAGTAAGATGGGTTCCTCAGGAGCTCTTGGAAGTGTTTGTGCAAGGGAATTGTCTGGTCAGTGCTCTGTTTATCTGCCACCAGTTCTAGAATAAGAAAAAAGTGGTGACCCCTTTTTTGGGGGAGGAACAAGGACATCCTTCTGACTGTCCTAAGAAGATTCATAAGTCACAAGAATTTAGAGAGAATGATAATTAGCATGTCACAGGGTGAAAAAGTAAAATTTTGAGATTTTAGAATGTGAGATCAGAAGACAAAAATGGAGGAAATGGGATGTGTCCCTGAGCTTCTTCATCATCCTCTTATTCTCCATCCTCTGTGGTGGTGTGGCACATTTGGGTTGGTCTAGAACAAAAGCACACTGTGCAACAGAGTGGACAGATATTGGAGAATTGTTATAAATAAAGCATAGGTAATTTTCAGTATAAAAGATAATGCTGTCCCAAAGGGAAAAAAAAGAAGAGAGCACAAGGCAGCCTGGAAAGAGAGCACAGCCTGGCCCAGAGAGAAAACCATGGCAGGCCAGGGAACAAATATGAGATAAACAAAGAATAATCAAATTCCTGAACATGAGAAAACAGACAACTCAACCTCTTCTTCAAACACAGGGCTGGGGGAAAACAAAAGCCTTCACAGAGACAAGTTAAATCAAGTAGAAGCCAAGCTCATAGAAGCCTCAAAAAAAATAAGACAGGAAAACATATATATGTTGTCCCTGAAAATCAGCCTTCTGATTTGTTTTGGTATAGTGCAGTCGGTGCTCATGAACTGTAAGATAAACAAGGATCATGCTTGCATTCCTCTGTAAAAGATATCACCTGATGGACTCTCCAGTGCCCAGTGGAGATGGAGAGGGGGGAACTTCTCTGTGCAATCTCTGGGCACTGTCCAGAAACTGAGAGATCCGAGGTCAGCAATAAACTGGAGAGTTCTTTTCTTCTTCTCTACCTGAACCCCTGTGTGTGTGTTGCTGTGTGTTCCTCTCTGTGTCACAGTAACAGATATATCTGTATTTTAAAATCCGAACAGGGAGGGGCACACTGAGCACAGCCTGCCCAGAGGCTCTGGGCCATGGCAGAGCCCCAGGCACACACTGCTGTGCCCCGGGCTGGGGCAGGCAGGGGGCACCGGGGCAGCCCCCCAGCCTCACCCACCCTGGGTGGCACAACAGGAGACAGGGGAACAGTCAGAGCTGCCAGGGGAATGAGAGGGGAATGAATTTCCCCAGAGGGTGGGCAGGCAGGGAATGGCTCCAGTGAGAGGTGGCAGAACCCAGACTGACAGGGTTTGGGAGACCCCTGGACAAGGCTGGCATGAATTTACCCCAATCAGGCAGGGAATGGCTCCCCTGAGAGGTGGGCAGCAGCCAGTCTGACAGGGTTTGGGTGGTCCCTGGACAAGGCTGGCATTAATTTACCCCTGGACAAGGCTGACATGAATTTACCCAGGTCAGGCAGGGAATGGCTCCCCTGAGAGGTGGGCAGCACCCAGTGTGACAGGTTTGGGAGACCCCTAGACAAGGCTGGCTCTGTGTCCCTCCCAGCTGGAGCAGGAGGTTCTCTTAGCAAGCCAATCTAATGGAGACTGACACCGACAAGGAAGAGAGGATTTAGGCACAAGACAACAAAAATCTAAATCTCTAAGCCATTTGTGAATTATAAATAAAGTATAATGCACTATAATAAATTGTCATTGCAAATCCCACTGACCATGCTGATAAGCAAATCCATGGTAACTCTAAAGTCCAATATAAACCTCAAACACAGCTCAGGATAGTGGCAGCTGACACAGATGTGCAGACCATTCTTGTTAAAAGCAACAAATAAAGCATTAAATGTATACAGATTTAAGAATTTCAATGTTTTCTTTCAGCTGTAATGAATTATTTCAATAAAATATTTAAGCTTTCACAGTAAGCAGTATTCCCCAGCTTCCCTGTCCCTTCAGTGCATTAACATCATAGAATCATTAGTAACAATGCATTAAAAACAAAATGAAAACCACAAAGCCAGGATTTGGGGAACATTTTATGGAAGCAAGAGATTAAGATTTCATCATATATCTTGCACTTTCAATTACAAATAGTGATTAGAGAGAGTTCGGTACCCTGTATATTGTACACTAGCATCTCATTTCATTAAAAACTTTGAATAAATGGGTGATTTTGAAAATAATTCAATTAGCTACAGAGCAATTTATCACAGGAATTTATGTTTCTGTGCAAATCTGATCAGATCTACCACAAACTGTTCTGTTTTGTACCCAGTTCAGCTCCAAAGCAAAAGCAGAGCTGTAGGAAAACACTTGAGTTCACATGGTTAAACATCTTTTATTTGTCCCCACTGTTTTGGAAACTGGCAGCTGATAAATGGTAAATAAGAGACTCAAAATGATAATTTTAAATGTATCAGTTATAATTACAGGCATAACTTGAAGAGTCATAACAGTTATTTAACACTCAGGCTCAGATTTCTTACACACAATATCATCTGCACTCCCACAATTTCAGCATTTCTTACTGGTTTTATTGTATAAATATACACAGAACTGCATTAATTAATCCTTACCATTTTTTTTTTCTCTATAAGTGGTATTAACTTGGAGAGCTCCACTATTACCTTTTGTGTCTGCACTTAAGCATCTGGAAATAAACCTGAAAGACATTCCCATTTTTATTCCCCATGTTGGTTTGGGTTTTTTTTTTAAAAAAAACACAAACCCTGACACTAAAAATCCCTTATCAATCCCTCCTATCTCCCTGTCACTTACAAATGTGACCAATAACACCAGAATAACACGAGGTGTGACCCTGCATCCACAGAAGTCAAGCTATGCTTTTTGTAGTGGTTTAATTAACACTCCCTACAGTAACAAATGCCCTCTTTTTCAGCAGTACTTATTTAATTTCCCAGGCAGTGAGTAAAAGGTGTGGATATTTGATACTCAACAAAGCTGGGCTACACTATTTTGTAATTGCACTTAGGTAACAATTGAGGTGTTGATGCATGAAGTGGAATAAAATCCTATTTTCTCATAAACCGGCTGCATCATCTCTAGCAATTCATGGTCACTAAGAAAAAGCCTGAATTCAAAAACCCACACTGAATGGTGGTGAAAGTCTGATTCCATTATGCACAGGGGACTGAGGAACGAGGATAAAAATTATTCTCTCTAAATTCCTGTTAGTTTTGTTTGGGGGGTTTTTAGGTGCCTGTGTAAATGAGATCAGCAAATAAGGGTAGCAAGGAGATGCTGGGTTTGGGGAGAAGGGCAAGGAGGAACATCTGGAGGGAGGGCAAGGAGGAACATCTGGAGGGAGGGCAAGGAGGAACACAGGTTTTCCTGGTGTGTGTGTGGAGGGAAATCTGCTTTGATGGGAAGCAGCACCACAGGGGACACCGAGGGCCCTGCAGACTCCCAGGTTAGTCCTCATTCCCCAACAGGCTCTTGGGGAATTTTTACTCACCAAAACCTTCTCACCAACAGCCTCTTGCTCTCCAAGCAGTGTCAGAAAGCTCCTAAATGCCTGGCACAGAAACTCTTATGAGCTGCTGGGAAGCTCAGTGCTGTTCCCTGGCCAGGGAAGAGGGATCCTGGCTCTGCAATTCCCAACCAGCTCCTGCCACCCCCCAGCTGGCTCACAGAGCCCAGGAGGAGAAGCAGCTGCTCCCAGTTTCCCTCTGGATGCTCTGTCCTGGGCATGCTTTAGGAATTCCCTCTGCCATGGTAACAGCGTTTAACCTTCCAGAAGGGAGGAATGCAGGAGCAGCAAAGCTGGGAAATCCAGGAGCCCCTGGGTTTCCTTCCAGGGCTAATGGCAAAAAACCAGGGAAAGCAGGGAAAGCCCACCCATGGAACTCCAGAGTTCGATCTGACGTGCTGGGGGAAGCCAGAGTACCCTTAAGAAAGTCTCTCCACAAGTGCCAAACATTTAGCAGCTAATTGTTCCTGTTAGTCACTAATTAACCAAGGACTGGATAATTGACTGCAGCATGTGGGAGCTGCACGTGAGACTTTAATGATGACATCGTGGCCTTTCTGCACAAGCCAATGCAAGATTTTACAAGAATTCAGGATTAATCCCAGAGCCATCATCAGAATTCACTTTGGGTTTATGCAATTTATTGTAATTCCAAAGGGGTTTTTCCCAGCTGTAAAATATGACACGATATTTCTGCAAAAACTGGTGTTGGTCTCAGTGCAGAGGAACTCTCTTAATTTTCATGGGTGAGAGTATAATTCTTTGTGCTCATAATTCTGGACATAACTACACTCTGACAGAGCAATAAGGCTCTCCTGCTTAAATTGCTTTAAAATAATTAAATATCCCTGAGGATAAAAAATATTACAGCACTCTTAATATATTACTCTGAATTTGTAGAATAATTAAGGAAATCAGATTGTACCTATCCAGCCATACTTCAAAATGAAAAAACTGAGCACTCAACTAATTTCATTTAATTATTATTTTTAAAGTATGAAAGATGTATGCAAGTGATGATAACATTTCTACTTTGGAGGATTTCAACCATGTCGAGGAATTCCTGATTAGCTGTGGATAACGTCCTTGGATCAGCTATGAGCAAGAGCTATAAGGTATATTTATGGATATGGTTTGGAGAAGAAGGTTTCTTTTTTTTTTTTTTTTGTGGAACAAGAACTCTGCCAGCCTGATATCTACCAAGGAAACCACTCAGCAGCTTTCCAGAAAGCACAAGCCAATCATTAAATTCCTTTAATTCTTTACCAACCCAAACTGATTAACTGTATAAACACTAAATTTCATCCTTCTGTAAGGAATACTTTTAAAAACTGCAGGTAGTTTTCTTTATGGCTCATTCAGTATTTAATCTGGTTTGAGGTAGCAAGCAGAGGAAGCAGCCACAGAAGCATCTTGGACTACAGGTGATGGTGGGAAGGGAGAAAAGGTTGAAAATACAAAGCTAAAGCAAGATGAAGAACTTCACTGCCCTCCTTTAGATCATCTTTAAGCTGCAGAACAACAGAGCAAGATTCCAAAATCTGAGTAATTGCAAAATGGAATCTTTTGTGGATAGAAAAGAGCATGAGCATGTTTTACTTTAAATATAGTCTAACTCTCCCTCTTTTAATCAGTACCAGAGATGTTTCCACCTTCTCAACCACTCTCTGAAGAAATTTAAAAAGCAGTTTTTGTCCAGTTTTTCCAAACGTGCCACTGTGTGGTACATGTCTGTCTGTTAGATGGATACATTTGTCATGAGACACAGAAAGAAACCATCTGAAAAATTCTGTGTGGTTTGAATTGACAAGAGCAGTGTCTTACAACCCAGGCAAAAATGAATCACTCATTCCCACTGGTGCTATTAACAATTGGAGCTGTGCATAATTACATCAGTTTTAATATGAAACAGCACTTCAAAGGGTATGGACTGGTAGAAAAGGTAAAAACTTTGTAAATTATAAACTAGAGGATAACTTGACCTTTGTATGAAACTTGGATTTCACTTTAGCCTAATTACATTGCAAATCATCTCCTCTCTATTCAGGGTAATTTACTTTAAAAACATGAAAATCGGGTGTTTCATCTGAGTGCAGGTTGGAACTGTATAAACAAAATTCACAGGGAGAGCTTGCTAAAAGAGCCTGAATGAGGGCATTGAGCTCTTCCATATTCATGATGCTGTGAGCTGACTCACAACAAACTCCTCTTACAGCATTTCATAACCTGGCCAGCCTTGCAGGAGGCCACCTGGTACCTGCCTCAGCATCCCCTCAGTCTCAGTCTCTTGGTGCACCTAAGGCATTTTAAAACTTCTGCTCTTATTAATCTGACACAGAAAAATGAGTCCTGGCAATTTCCTGGATTTCCTCTCACCTGCTAAATAACAATCAGGTAGAAGGGTTCCTGTTAAATGGAATTCTTTGAGATGTTCATACTTTGGAGCAGAAGGAGCAGATGTTAATAAGTTCTCATCAGCTTCTTCAGCTTGGTGTCTGCAGCATGCTTCACTTCAGCATCACACAATTCTGCTCCTTTTCCTGTGGTTCTTTGTTGAAAAGTTAAAACTATTTGATTGTCTCTTTTGGAAGAATGCTGTACAATTTACTGCAGATAAACCCTTCTCTAAATAGCTTTTATTATTAAATGCAAGTGATATCTTACTGAAAAAGCTTTTAGAAACAATAAAACTGAAAAGACATCTAGATTTCACTTTGAATTGCTGGTATACAAACCAAACCAAATAATCAAACAAAGCCAACCCTCTAAGATACAAAAATTATACATTGAACTCTGCACGTGCTCCACTGGGCAATTCTCTGCAGGGGAAAGAAACACTCACCAGCCCTGCTGCAAAAAATATTTGGGTGTGAAGAGAAGAATAACTGCATTAGGACCCTGAAGAGCTTTCATTGTAATATCAGTTAAACCAAACAATGCCCAGGTCTGAACTCTGTGGTTTCAGGTGTGGAGTTAAGATAAAGCAAAATCACATCTTCCCACTCCCGAGTGTCTGCCTAAGAAAATCCTCACTGCCTTTTATGTTACAGCTGTTGCTCTGCAGAGGGAGACAATTCCGACAGAATTCCTTTGAATCTGATCACTTGAATTGGAATTTAAACTTTGATCCCCTTTGAAAGGGATAAAATCCCTACAGAACTGTTGTCATGATGCATACAGCACAGAACTGCCAAAGCCACAGTTCACTATTAGAATTCCTTGTGTAATTGCATTATTGATCATCCACATCAGGAAGCAGTTTTAAAAGGAGTCAGCTATCCCCTGCTCCCTTCTACTTGTTGCTGAGAAAGGAATTGATATTAAACAGATGTAAAGTTCTACCATGTTTGTTCTAGATCATTTCTATCCTCTCAGTCCTTCCAGAAGAATGACTTGTCACCTAAAGCCTGGATGGCAAAGTTAACTTAAAGTTTCCTGGGAGAGGATTTGGCTTGGGGTGTCCATCATCAGTGAGCCAGAAAAACGTTGCCATTCAACAATAATTATATGCAAGCAGCAAATCAGGGGGTCAGATGCAAAGTCAGTTCCAGAGAGGAGTGTTTCTGACAATAACAATTTCTTTTTCATGTCTTAATACACAGAGTAATTTCTTAGTGCTTTACTCTTGTTTGGCCCAAGCTCAAAAGTCCAGGAGAAGTGCAACTACATTTTATGTGTGGTTATAGGAGCATGAGTCAAAGTGCAGATTACAGCAAAAAAATTCATTAATTAATTAGATGGACATTTCATAGAATAGCACATTCTCTTACTGCTTCTTTATAATATTGTCTATCTCAGGCTCAGCAAATGAACAAGACTCAGTGAGAACTGTTATAAATCTCCAGCTCAGGACTTTGTTGATGGTAAGACTGATTTTATAGGCTACATTAAATAGGTTATTAAGGAAGTAATTAAGAGAAAATTATATGGGACTTCCATGGCTCAGTTCATTGCAAATGTCAGAATTTTTATATAGATGAAATTCCTTTAAGTTCAAGTAAAATACAGAAAAATGGGAAAAGGTGCAACCAAAGGCAACAAAACATACAATTTTCTCTAAGCTAAGGAAACCAAATGCCAGGCATCTTCTGGACCTAAAAATCTTAGAGAAGATTTTTGAAATATAATATTTAGATTTTATTCTTCAATAATACTGATAAGGAATAAAGAATTTCCTGAGATATGGGTTAGTTTGGGGTTGTTTTGGTTTGTGGGGTTTTTTGTGTTTGGGGTTTTTTTGTTTATTTGTTGGGGTGGTTTTTGGTTGATTTGGTTGGGGGGGGTTGTGGTTTTTTGGTTTTG
Organism: Sitta europaea; assembly: GCA_013400255.1. Classification (NCBI taxonomy): domain Eukaryota; kingdom Metazoa; phylum Chordata; class Aves; order Passeriformes; family Sittidae; genus Sitta; species Sitta europaea. Next base: position 268,387 of record VXBS01009533.1, read on the forward strand.
TTTAGGGGGTTTTTTGTTTTGTTTTTCTGTTTGTTTGGCTTGGGTTTTTCTGTTTATTTTGTTTCTTAAATCCCTGCTCTGTGTGAAAGCCCTGCCTTTACCCAGCCCAAGCTGTCAGAGGATGATTTGGTTGGGGGGTTTTTTGGTTGGTTTGGTTTTTGGTTTTGTTTAGGGGGTTTTTTGTTTTGTTTTTCTGTTTGTTTGGCTTGGGTTTTTCTGTTTATTTTGTTTCTTAAATCCCTGCTCTGTGTGAAAGCCCTGCTTTTGCCCAGCCATGCCCAAGCTGTCAAACGATGGTTTGGTTGGGGGGTTCTTTTGCTTTGGTTTTTTGTTTGTTTGTCTCAGGTTTTTTGTTTGTTTTGTTTCTTAAATCCCTGCTCTGTGTGAAAGCCCTGCCTTTGCCCAGCCCAAGCTGTCAGAGGATGCTCAGCCTCCGGGGCTGCTTTGGCACCGAAGGCAAGCTCAGACCAGGGAACCCCAGAGTTTGGAGCAGAGGGCACCCAGCCCTGCAGCACAGTGTGCCCAGAGCCTGTGCCAGGCTCTGCTGGCATCAGCAGCCTGTGCCCAGCCCCTCTCCCCCAGCAGAGCTCTGGTGAGTGGCATTTAGGAGAACCTGGAGGTCCAGGACCCCGAGCAGGCATCAATTCCTCTCTCCCTGCCAAGGAGCTGTCACTTCCTTGGAAAGTTAAATTTGTCACCAGGAAAGAAAATTTCACCGTAGTCTGCTTAAATAACTTCGGGAGTAGAATCTTTTCCCAGGTGCTTTTTCCACACAAAGCAAATGTATCAATCATTTTCTTCTCTGAAATAACAATTTATTATCCATGCAGGAGGCCCTAGATGCAATCTGCACAGTGTTCTGAGTGTCGTGGCAGATACCAGAATCTGTCATCAGTCTTTATCAAGGAAATCATTCTGGTCTTGTCATCCATTTTTATTAATAAGACTATTTATTACTTCAATAATTAATTATGACAAGTAGTCTGCCATTTGGATAATGAATAAATATTGATAAATTGCATGGATAATACACTGTTGCTGTATAAGTAGCTTGGAAAACGTGAAGAACTGAATGTTACTAAACCAAATAATTCTAAATTAGATATCACACAGCTAGAACTGAATATATATTCAGCTACAACATTAATTTTCAGATTACACAACTTGCAGAGTGGTGGGATTGCTCAGACCTTAAAATGGCCCAAGTTCTGAAGCAAAAACTAAATTTAAACCCCACATTAAAGACATAATTCAAAAATTATAATTCCTAGAAAAATGTTCCATGGTAACTGATGACTGGAAGAATTGAAACAGAAAGATTCTCCATCCTCTCCTGTTTCAAACTCTCCCTTTTGTGTTGAATAGAAATGTGGCAGAATCAACTAAAACAAATGATGACCTAAAGCCTGCAATGCAGCCTATCCCACATCATTCCTTTCCAGACAGCAAATCTCCATCATCAATGGGTTCTTCTACTTTTCATTGCTCTAAACCTCAACTTCACACCATTCCCACTACTCATTAGACAGTGAGGATTTTTACTTTGAAAGAACCATAATACACCCTAAGGAAGAGGATCACTATGGAAATTTGTAAAGAGTGATAAAATAACTGCTCTTATTTCCTAAAATCCTAACCCGCTCACAATGAATCAGACTTAAATCATAGAATGAATCCCAGAATGGGTTGGGTTTGGTTGGTTGGGTTGGGTTGGGTTGGGTTGGTTGGGTTGGGTTGNCCTGCTGGGCTGGCCCAGGCTGGGGCAGTTTGAACAAGTTGGGTTTATTCCAAGAAAACTTATTACTGATCTTTAAATGCAAAAAGCTTCCTGCCACAAGGAAGTGAAATAGGGGATTTTTCTTCAAAAGCTGTTCTTATTTTTTTAACAATTAGATAGAAAACATTGGAATTGATGGTATAGACTCCTTGGGAGATTTTTCTAGTCCCTCTAAAGAGAGATCTTTTAATGGAGTAATGTTTAAACTTCTGTTCAGGAATGACAGTGAGTACAGCTGAGCTTTGCCATTGGGCAAAAGAGATATCAAAGTAACTTTTAAGGTTTTTATCAGCAGTGTGGCTGTTAAGAGAGAAGAATGAGAGTGAGATAATTCACAGTGTATTGGCTAAAAAGCAATGCTATAAAGACAGAACTATAATACAGTCAAAATCAGATAACTTTATAATAGAATATAAATCTATTTCTCCAAGGAATGAAATATCCTAATGTGTGTCTCTCTCACAGTGCTGGAAGTAAGAGTCTTTTTACAAGTAAAGCTTGTAGTCAAATATAAAGTAAAAATGTATTTAATAAAAAGATTAATATTTATCAGTGCAAAGCATTTAAAATTTAACTTTTTTTTTTTAATATCTGAAAAATAAGTGAAGCAATGGCACTGCTTTTAATTCCAAACTGCAGCCTCAGACTTCTAAACAGATGTGATGTGTGAAGGGTTTGGAGCTCGCCTGAGCTCACCTGGGCAACAGGTATGAGCTGACTGGCACCTGGAAGAAAGACTACATTTGAAAAAAATATATACTTCAGGAGATTTCAAACTGCAAATCCTGATTAAGCTGACCTTGTCCTGACTGAGCTGGTCCACACTGCTTTAGGATTATGTCACTCAGAAATTATGCCCTGTCCATTGAATAATTTCAAACTCAGAATCATGTCAAAGTTATTATATTTTCATGGCCTAAATTTCAAATTCAAAAACCTGAAGGGTAGGAAACTATGATACTTATAATTTTGTAATATTTGCAGACTTGACTACATCACTTTAAGTTATTAATTAAAATTATCATGGCAATTAAGTCATACATATTTTTTAAGACAGCTTTCCCACACCATACATGACTTTTTTCCATATCAAGATCAGCTATATTAGCTCTGTAGAAATAGCAGTGAGTACATATTTTAAAACTGGTGGGAGTGCCACCTGAAAAAATACATAGGCAGTCTACAAAAAAATTCTAACTACATTCCAAAATGTCACTATTTTGATTTAGGTTAGAGGTGAATTATATTCTAATATTTTCTTCTCCATGTTCTTACTTTTAGAAAAGTGTTCTTTCATGTTCTAGATAAAAAAAGCCCAACAAACAGTTTTTGGAATTACAGCCTCATCCTATCCTTAAAAACCTTTGGTAGCAACCCAAGAGATAACTCCTTGCCAGTTAGGCAAATAGATCCATTAAATTGTAACATACTGTAGAGAATGATTTGCTGCAGGACAAAAAATCCACTTTGCAAACAAATAGTTGTTATTTCCTGATGTATTGGTTGTAGTATATGCAGATTGGGAGAATTCAATAAACGTTTAATTGGCCCTTGCTGGTCCCTCTCCCTGCTGAGCATTGTTTATTCCGTGTAATGGGCACTGGGCACTGCCCACCCAGCCCGGGCTGTGTGAGGCTGGAGGGGCCGGGCTGCCCTGGTGCCCCCTCCCTGCTCCAGCAGGGCCAGCCCAGAGCACAGGGCACAGCAGTGTGTGCCTGGGGCTCTGCAATGGCCCAGCCAGGAGACTGCAGAGCCTCTGGGCACACTCTGCTCAGGGCTGGCCCTGCCCNGTGGGCACAGGGGCAGGATCCCTCCTGAGCCCTGCCAAGGCTCCTGCCCACGGCCCAGGGCACCCCTGGCATCCTTGGCCCCGGGACAGGCTGCTGGCCCAGGGACAGCTCTGTGTGACAGGGACAGCTCTGTGTGACAGGGACAGCTCCATGTTTCAGGGACAGCTCCGTGTGACAAGGACAGCTCTGTGTGACAGCTCTTTGTGTTCCAGGACAGCTCCGTGTGTCCCAGGACAGCTCCCTGTTCCCCACACCCCCAGGTCCTTCCCCTCTGAGCTGCTCCCTGTCCCCCCAGCCTGTGCTGGCCTGGGTTTGTTCCTGCCCTGGAGCAGATCCTCCTTTTGCCCTGGCTCCTTTTCAGATATTTTTCCCTGCCCATCTGCCCCAGGTGTCCAGGTCTCTAAGGTGCTGCACAGCCCTTGGGGGTCGGCCACTCCTGCCAGTTAAAACTTCTGTCCCTCAGTAACTCATTTTGTTTGCGGTTTTTTCCCAGTTTTCTATACTTTGTTCTCAAGGTGTGACATGACTGCTTTAGCACTCAAAAATATATTTTTAGTCACGCTTCAAGTCTAAAAATGAGGTTGACAATGGAAAGTCTGTCAGAATCCTAACAGCAGAGTTCTGTACGTGGCTTTATAATGGGGGCAAATAAGCACCACGTCAGAAACATGACAACAATAATAACAACTTTCACTCCTTCTAAAGACTCATCATCTACTAAGGCATCCCAGAGCACTCAGCAAGTATTAGCCTCAGGATGGTTGAGAGCTAAAAGGTTTACAGCATTAGAAGGACTAAAAACAAAAAATAACAAATTGAAAGAGAACATCAAGAAACAAAGATGTAAATACAGTGAGAAGTTAATCTCGCTGTTCTTATGAGAACTAAATATTTTTCTGTGGAAATGATTGTATTACCAGTAAAATATATAAAGTATAAATCTGTGGGGGTGCCTCGAATTCCCTTCAGCAGTTCCCTTGTGAAGCCTCCTGGGCACATGCAGAGGTGTGCAGGCACTCTGACGTGTGCTTGAGAATTGGCAAGTGAGAGATTTCTGTATTTCTCTAGGAAATCTCACTCCATGTGATTATCCTGACTGTTTTTTGCTCTACTGCACATCTGGAAGGTTGGCTGAGGTTTCTGTCTTTGAAGACACCGTTATTAGGACTGAATCATGCAAGACTAGGGTGAGGCTTCTGAAATTTTGATAAAGAACCCCACGATTACCAGACTGTACATTTAAAAAACAATTCCAGATCTGTGTGTAGGAAAATGCTAGCCAGAGTATGACAAATTTTAGTGGAAGCAAAATAGATCAATGAAATAACTTTAAAAAAAAAAAAAAAAAAAAAGACCATGTTCATTCATAGCAGCTCAGAAAACATCCCCAAAGTAAAAAGAAGATGAAAGAATTACAGGGTGTGATACACAGAACACAAATTTAGAATATATGTTTAATAATATTGTATAATTTTAGACTTTTGCTTCTTAATATTTATATTGAATTAAATTTATTCTTTCCAAAAGTTGCTAGTTTTATGTAAAAAAAAAAAAAATTTGAATAGAACTGCCCTCAGCATTAAGTTGTAAAAATATTGAGCAGCAAAATAAAATTATGGTTCTTCTACCTCTGACATTTTGAAAATAGTGGTTGGGATTTGATAGCAGAAATGGAGGCAGACTCACATTCCCCCTCCATCTGTAACTTACTGTGAAGCAGAGAGATTATCTGGGGTTTAAATTTTACCATTCCCCTTATAGCAACATTTTCACTATTTTTTTTTCAAATTGATAAATGTATTCTGGACACATTTTAGTCTGATAAAACTTCCAAAGCAATTAAATAATGATGCAGCTGAAAGTTAATAAACTCACAGATCAAATCCTCTGCTGGACCTAAATTTAATTAGATGGTACATGTAAGCATTTAATTTTATGAAGATGAAAATGGGATACTTTGCAATAAAAAGAATACTGGCAAAGCACTCAGATTTTCAGATGTAATATGTTTCAAAATCCATTTTATCACCATGAAGGAGAGACTTCTGCAGGAATATCTCTTAACTGTGACAGGAGAATATTCAAGCAGTCAGTGTGCTAGCCCTGGCAGTATCTCAGGATCTAGAACAGAGGGAGAGCTCTTCATGCACAGCATCTAAACCATGGCAAAGCAATTCCCAGAGCTGAGAAAGGGAAAGAGTGGCAGGGATTCCCATGGCAGATGGATCTGCCACACACATCCATGAGCATGGCTGGAAAGGAGCAAAGCAGACAGAGAATAAGGAACATTTCCCATGATAAATGAAAGGACTGGCACATATGTTATCATATCAACAAACACAGCAAGGACAATGAGAAATGCAGCCTTTAACAACTCCACCTCTATCAAACCAAACTGCTTCTTACCACTCCTCATTTCCCAGCTCCTTCTGTGGCAGGAGGATCTTTCCTTCCAATGATTTGACCCCTTGCCATGATCCAAGAGTCTTCTGCAAAGGATGAATTTCAGAATGCAGGTTCCTCAGTATTGGATGAGTTTCAGAATTTGGGTTCCTCATCATTGGAAGAATTTCAGAATTTGGGTTCCTCAGTATTGGAAGAATTTCAGAATTTGGGTTCCTCAGTATTGGAAGAATTTCAGAATGCAGGTTCCTCATCATTGGATGAATTTCAGAATGCAGGTTCCTCATTATTTTAGAGTGCAGGATGCAGATTTCCATGTTATTATTACTCCCATTGTCCATACACACCACTCATACAATTGCAAAACAGCATGAACAGCAGATTGGCACTTTTAATTTACATCTTACATAGTTCTGTATCTGTCTTGCAGAAGAAAAATTCAGTGATAAAAATTGTTTGGAAAATAGAGGCTAAGCACATATCAAATGATACAGAGAGTGTACCCCTAGACTGGAATCCTGATATATGGTACTCCATGGAGCAGGAACTGAGTATTGGATAGGTTTAGATAGCTAACAAAAAAAAAACTCCCAAAGAAACCTAATATCCAACTCCAGTGTCACTTATAGTCCTAATTTTAATCACTTTGAACTCAATTCACCAATAACTCAAATCATTATCTTTACATTTTCCTCTTTACATTCAGGTGTATTTGAAGCTATATTACTTATACAATTCTCTTGTTCCTTTGCCCTTTTACCTTCTTTAAAAATAATTTTGCATGGTTCAGTTTTTCCCCTTTTGTTTTCCATTTGCTCCTGCCATTTCATGTAGGCTTCTGAATATCCCTCTCTTCATTCCTTCTTATGAAAAAGCTTTGCCCAACATCCTCCAGTGTCACCTGTGCCCTGTTCCTTGCTCTCCTTCCCATCCCAGCTGCAGCACAGCTGGTTCCATCTCCATCATGTTATCTACTACTGGCTAAGGAAATATTTGAACAATAATAATGAACAGGTGTTAGTTTTGATATTTTCCAGATCCTGTGCTGTTTTAGTGGGCAGTTCTGGGGTTCATAATCAGTGTTGGTGAGCTCTCCTCACAGCGTAGGGAGACAAAACAATTCCTTCTCCAGCTTGGGACCAAGGACAGCCAATACAAATTTCAAGCTCAAGAACAAAAACAAGGGTGAAGTGAGAAGAACAAAATGAGGATGGAGCTTCATAACCTGGAGCTATATTTGGACATTAACTCCAATATGCTGATGGACCAGAATTTATAAAAATGGGAGACCTTGTGATTGGTCATGCATTTTATGACCATTTTGGGTCCATCTTGGGTGTGGTCTGGCTGGACTCTTGTGCTGCCCAGGTGTGCACAGTGAGGCTTTTTAATAAATCCCTGCTTTATCCTCTTGCTCTGGCTGGTCTCTGTTCCAGCTCAGCCTCCAGAAGGCAGCAGCTCCTGCAATCCTCTCTCTGCCCCTCTCTGGCACTGTTTGGGTATTTTTTAACAGGACATCCAGGGGATTTGCATAATCATGCTTTTCAGCCACTTCTGCTTTTAATTGTTGTGGCTTTATGTTTTTATTTCTAAGGAATGAAAGAAGATTAAAGGTTTATATCACTCTCATTTCCCATCCTGAGCAGAAGGAAGGAGCTGCTCCTGCAGAGGGGGAGCGCTGCTGAAGGCTTTGGTGCACTGACAGCTTTTGGAACTGCCATCCACACGATGCTGATTTTCAATAGCACTTAATATGTTCATTTAAATACTGGCTTTAACCACTGCTTAGCAGCAGCATGAGGCATCATTACCACTGTGGTCTTGACACATAGTCGTTTAGAAAGCTGCTTTGTATTAAAACTTGGGTTTGGGTAGCTGTTTATATGTCCACTGCAATATGCAACAGGCAAAGTATTCCCTCCACAGACACTTAACAAACCATTTATTCTCATTTTCTAATCACCCAGTTTAATTGGTTCATAACATGGGATCCAAATGCAACTCTGACATCATTTACAGACTTAAGTCTTTTCACAAAACCAGTATAACACAATAATTATATGTCTCACTCTGCAGGATTACATTACTATATGAAAACATAAAAACAAAATTTTAATTCTGGAGGAACTTTCCTTGTGGTGGGTTGACTCTGGCTGAATGCCAGGTGCCCAGCAAGGTATTGCTGCCCTCCTCAGCTGGATGGGGAGACAAAACATGCCTAAAATTACTCATGAGTAATAATAATGATGGGGAGAGATCACTCCCCAGTTACTGTCACAAGAATAATAGACTCAACTTGGCAGAAAGTATTTTAATTAAATCACAGTAGAATCACAGACTCACAAAATCATTGAGGGTAGAAAAGATCACCAAGGCCAACTGTTAATCAGGAACACCACCACGCTCACCACCAAACCAAGTCCTCAAGTGCCACATCCACAAGTTGTTTGAACACTCCAGGGATGGTGACTCCATCAGCTCCCTGGGCAGCCTGTTCCAATGCTTGACCACCCTTGCCATGGAGAAACGTTTCCTAATATCCAAATCTAAACNGCCATGGAGAAACGTTTCCTAATATCCAAATCTAAACCTCCCCTGGCAC
>VXBS01009534.1:2442-60369 GCA_013400255.1 Sitta europaea
GGAAATATTTGCTATCTGGGCCATATTCCTTGTGAGCTTTACAGACCTCTTTTATTATCTGTTGTGCATAAGCTTTCCAATTTGCACTTGGGGCTCCTCCCCCTTGCCCTGCATGCTGATATGTAACAGGGGCAAGTGAGAAAGTAGGACCCTGTATTGGGTCTGAGGTTCCCTGCTCCTTATCCTTTGAATTGGAGGCATTGGAATCACAGGTGCAGCTGTAGGGACAAGCAGTGGGTGTGCCCCCAAAGTGGGAACAGGGGGCAGGGATGCCTGGTGACATCACCTCGGCACAGGCCCACTGGGGGGTAGAGGGGCGGCGCTGAGGGAGTGGCAGGTAAGGTGGGGAGAAGGAAGGTATCACGAGGATCAGGTGGGGAGGGGTAAAGGAGGATTTTTGGGATGCTGAGTGGAATTGTGGGAGTAAGAAGGCCAGGTAGTGCACGATGGCACACGGCTTCCCATCTTCTTGGCCCTCTGGGGACTGGAAGCAATTTTGGTTGTCACTGCTCTCTGAAAAACTGACACGTGCTTGGGTTTTCCAAGATAGGGACACAGGGGTTAGGGGAGCAGAGCTGGGGTGGGGAGAAAAAGGAAGAGCAGAGGTACATTCCTTCTTGTTTGGCTTTTCCTCCCCTTGCCTTTGCTTGAGTAAGGCTGACCAAACTTGTAGACTCCAAAACATAAATTTAGCAGAAGACATGTCCCCAGACTTTCCCAAGGTTATCATTTCGTGACCTACTTTATCCCAAAAGTGTATATCTTGCACTTGTTCAGGAGAGATTCCCAGGAAGACTAGGAAAAGCCAGTGTATAAATTGTTTCAATTTCCTTTTCAAGAAACAAATGTTTCCACTTACTAATATTCCTAAAATTTGATAATATACTCCCTTTTGTGTCATGCTTAGCTTAGACCCAATTATAAATGTTAAAAAGACACAACACAACCAGACGCTGACCAAAAACGCAAACCTGAATTCGCAACCGATTTCAAAAAAACATGGTTAAGAAGCGAAAGCACTCAGATCACAGCCCTACACAGCGCAGCAGCCTGTGTGGTTGTTAAAAGTGCTGCCAGGCTGTGCCGTGATGCTACAAAGGGGACGGGCAGGGAGAGACCCCACACTTCCTCTGAGCCAGCGCCACTGCACTGCTTCTGCTGCGGGGGTTTTAAAAATGGCAGAGCTGTGCTGTCTGGGGCTGCGACCTAACACATGCTGCCCGTCTCCACAGGCTGCTGCAGCCTTTCCGTGCTCTGTGTAGGAGTGAAAAAGAACTAGTCTCTCCTCAGAGACTCTTGAGTTTCCCACGCCCTTGTGGAGCGGAGATACCCAATTTCGTGCGGTCGGTGTCCCAGTCTGGCGGGGCCTTCTCTTCACCTGAGTAGCACTTCTCAGGGCAGGAGAGGCTACCCTATTCTCCCTCTGTAAAGGTCTGCTCATCAAAAAGGAGCTGCACCTTCCAGAGGTGCAGGACATCCTCGAGGTTTTTATAGGATAAATTCTAAAGTCTCTGCTGGAGAGCTAAGCCATCAAAGCCCTGCCAGGGATGCCAAGCTGCCTTAAAGTCTCTCCATGGTCTTCTGAGGCTCTGAGAGCTCCGGATTGTCCCTTTGGGGCTGCGGGATCAAAGAGGCTACCACATTTGGGCACAAAATATTGGAGTGTCCAATATTGCTGTCAGGACATTCCCCAGCTTGTCTGGGCCCTGCTGCTGGACTAAATAGCTGCAGCTGTGGTGTTTCACCCCAGAGACACTTTTGGCTTGCTGGTGATGTGGCTGGGGGTTCAGGGACAAGTCTGGGCAAGCCGGAGCTCTGGGAGCGATGGGATGGATCTTCCTCCATGGGGATTTTCTCTGCAGGAAAAGCTTTAAGGCGAGAGTGAAGTACAGGAGTCGGTTCTGATGGGGGGTTTAATCCAGAGCATTTATTCTAGCCCGCAGGCCTCTGAATCTCATGACAACTTCTGCAGAACTCCTCAACCGCGTGGTTGCTCGCCCTTTTACCCGGGTGAGAGGGAGAGGGAAGGGGTCAGGAAGCCACCAACCAGGTACAGGAGAGGAGACACCTGGATGGCCCAATGCCCCCCAGGGATAGAGGGCATCCTTTGAATCTACCAATGATTCGACGCCCTTCTGGAATTCCAGGAGTGAGAGACAGTGCTCAGCAGGGGAGGGGAAAGAGGGATGGTCACACCACAGCACTGCCCCAGGATAAACCTCAAAGGGCATTACTCTCACTATTTACTGTGTATGTTCTGATGAAGACTGTAAACTGTGGAACTACACTTCATGGCTGTTTGCAGGTTTGCTGTCATCTCAACAGACTGATCATTTAGCATTTTTCTTCTCATGTGAATTGGTCAATCCTCATTCATTTAAACTACAGAATGCTGGTCCCAGTTGTAACCTGAGAAGCTGACATAACAAAATGCTTTTATCAGTATACCACAGAAATTATGCTGGTCTTCGTTCTTGTAGCCTTTACTTTCCAATCACTCCACCTTAGTGATTTCTGTGGAAGAGCACACAGAAAGAGGTTATTTTCAGTACAAGTTATTGGCTTGACTGTATTGATAACATACATTCTTCTCATGTGTATGCTTGGGATTATATATTTTGGTTCTGTTCTGTGAGAAATCAGTACATAACAACAGAAAAAGACTGTAGTAGGCAGTAATAACGAGCAACATAGTATAACAAAGTTGTCTAGGGAATCTGCTAGTAGCTCCTTCTGCACAAGATACTGACCTCAGCTAAGACATATACATTCTGTCATAAGGTCATGAGAAAAGATGGAGTTAAGACAAAAATTAATTTCCAGTGTGGTGCCCTTGGATCATCCAGTAAAATCTCGATTTAGGTAAAATTGCCCCTTCTATACAGTCATGAAATTAGTTTATTAGCTTCATTTTTATTTTGACTATTGAATCAATGGAAAATTAATTGCTTTCTATAATGATCTGAGTTTCCTGGTTCTTGCCTCTAGGTCTGAAGGCTAATAAGTATATTAAATTTAAGACAAAAAAAAAAAAAGGTAACTTTTGAAGGTGTAGAGGTCACTGAGAACAAGAATGTACCTCTGGTGGAAATCACATGCAGTCATGATCACAACTTGGACATAAAGAATACCGTCATTTGGACATATTCCTGTGAAAATATCCGTAAGCTGCCCCCAAAACATGTTTCATATATATATTTTCATCTAGTGGTTCTATCCCATTAGAACTGGGCCATTAAAAACCCCAGATGGGGTTTTTTTCTACTTGAAATGATTGTAATTTCTGTTCTATCCATGAAAGTGAAGGGATGTTAGATAAAGTTCACATATGATGAATGCTAGATACCACAGTCATGAGAATCTGGCAAGATTATTTCACACCCTATAAGCTGTCATGGTATCACAGTAAGTAGGTTAATTTAGCTGAAATAGAAGACACTTATATGATTCCTTAAATTTTAGTTCAGATTTTTTAATATGTAATTTCACAATTCCTTTTCAATTCTTTTTCCCCATTTGATTTGGCAAAAATAGCCTTAAATGTTGTGTTTTGTTTCTGAATTATCAGTCAGTTGTGTGTGTGCTCAAAATTTCTATAAAAAAGTCTCAGGAAGGTATATTTTTTTTTCCAGTTAGTGGCATAAGTCATTGACAACTCTTCTTTAAATGTTGAGACAGTTTCCACTTTATGAACCTCTTTCTGTATTCATGACTTATAGTTCCCCAGGCTGGTGTGCGGGAGACAGAATGACCACGTTCTGAGCTTCGGCTCTTCAGATATAACTCAACCCCTATATCTTTGGAGCTAATGGAGGTTTAGAAATTGTGGTGTGTAAAAAAATTGTTTTGTGGATTTTTTTTCTGGTTTCTTTAAGAACAGTATTATGGCTTTGGCTCGGAATGCTCTTTCTGCCTGTCAGTCAGCTGTGTCAATGGAAGCTGCACTTTAACCAGGCTTGTAGTGTACTGCTGTAAACTGCAAGGCCACAGATGTAAATATGTGGTGGTGTCTGGTATGCTTGAACTGTCCTTCAGCTCTGCAGTTTGTTTTCTTTGTACTTTGCCAGCCATTGAATGGAGAAGAGGACTTTCCAGCCCACCCTGTCTTAATTTGAATAAGAAAATAGAGCTTTCCTGTACCAAAGTACAAAGAGAGACAGTTCTGATGAGAATGGCTAGAGAGTAGTGCTAAAGTTCTTCAGGTCACACCCTACTGAATATATTGAGATTTCAGAAGTAGTTGGTTGGTATTGCAATTCTTAGAATATAGGCTGCTGGTTTTAGGTGAGTGACAGCTACCTGTTTTGTATATACAAACCACTGAGATAAAGGCATTAACTTTCACACATTGTGGCCATGGATTTTGTCTGAGCCAGTGATGTCCAGTAATGGTGATTGATGTATGGCTCTATTCTCATTGCCCCATTCCATGAGCTGTTTCATACACCTAAAAGTATGACTCCTACTGCATGGATATCCTTGCAAAAATTAATTTTCTTTAGCTTTAGTATAGGTACAGTCACAAAAAGATATAATATAGGCCCCCTAAAAGTGCTGGTTTTCAGTTACTTAATAGAATGGAAGCATATGACAAAAACAGCTGCAACAGTTGAAAATATCTGTGGTACCAGTAAAAGATCCCCAACTTGTGTCTGTATATTCAGCCTGAGTGAATATTTAACAGTAGAGTCATACTCTCTCGTAAGGTTAAAGTGTCAAATTAACACCAGCATGGGTTCTGAATGCTATTTCAGAGCCTACTAGTATCCATACCAAAGTTTTTAGACTTTTGTATATGTAAGAAAAGGTTTTATTTTAGAGAAAATTTGGATTAAGTTCCTCAGGAATCAGTTTTAAAAGTGCAAAATCTTTGAGGAATTTATGTATTGTTTAGTAAGCCTTGCAAGTATGCTACAATTTCTGTCACTGGGGATCCATTGGTACTTGATAATTCAACTTCTCTAAAACAGAAATAAATTCTATAAAAGGACATGAAGCAGCATGTTAAGTGGTATGGAGTTAGGTGTTGGGAGGTGTTTGTCTGATAAATATCATTGATATATGTCCTGCAAAATACTGTTTTGTCTTGGAGGCAATATGGTGTGGGGCAGCTGAGATGAGACTGATTAAATAAATATTAAGTTCTATTATTTTCAGTCCATAAATGAGATTCTGAAGACATGCTGGTGACATAAAGAATTGCTGTAGCTGGTTGGTTTTTTTTCCATCAAGCAATTCAATATCTAACAAAAATAACAATCTATGAATAAATAGGGAATTCAGCCAAAATAATTCGATGCAGTGAAGAATAATAGAGGATCTGCTTTCAAGAAAAGCAACTATGCCAAATTGTGGTGCACAAATAACAGAATTATTGAAAAGAAGAGGACATTCTATTTGTTTCTGTAGATAGACATTAAAACTAGGGTTGAGAGGATAGGAGGATGGAACTGTATTATAGATTTGGGGTTTTTTAAAAAAGGCAAGTATCTACCTGGACTACTTCACTTTCTAAAAATATTTGGGCTGGATCTTGATGTGACTTAAGCTGACAGAGAGATGTTTGTGTCAGGAGAGGTGATTAACAACAAACAAATTATGCATCCTTATGTTTTAATAAGGTGTAATATTAGGCAAGATCTTTCCTCAGCCTGAAGATGTCAGAAACACTAATTAAAAAAATTGTAGGGGTCTTGTAAGAATTTGTTTGGTGTAGACTGGAAGACCTGCTTACATACTATATTTTTAGACATGAAGACAGAACACACAGAACTTTTAAATGTTACAGGCTGTTATAATTTGGGACAACTTGTGATGATTTAATGAATTCCATGTAATGATTGAAGCAGTCAGTGTTGAACTAAAAATTTATGTGTGAGATACTGATGCATGCTAACATTAGTTCTGCAAGTAAAAAAATCTGCTAGTTGCTGTCACTTTTAGATATGGCTATCTAGAGGTAAGAAAAACATCCTTGACAGAAAAAGTGGAAGTGAATTAATTATTTCAGCCATTGGTGGTTTTTTGGCTGTGCAAGCACAGATGCAGTTTTAAAAGTATTAATGTTTGGTTTGCAAATGTGCATTTTTCTAAGCATTTAAAAAATTTGTTTAACAACAGGCAGCTCTTTTATTGATAATGACTATTTTTATTATTACTCACAAAAGGGTAAAAAAATAACATTAACTCTGAAGGTTTTTTCCTATAATAGATTTTGCTGGGTGGCCCTAATCTGGTTTGTTTTAGAGATCTACCACCCACAGTGTTGTACAAGATCGAGTATCTGTGGCTTTTTGGTCCATGAGACAACAGTGTTTATTGTGGGCATGGGAGTGTAAAGAAACTCATCAATTCCAGAATCTGTGAGCAGACTTTTATTGAATGCGTTTTACAGTCATATCCCTCCCCCAGTTTCACCCTTGCCACTGTCAATCACAGCCTCAACTAAGAGTTTACAAGCAACAGCTGCTGAAAGTTGCTGATGAGAACAGTATGATTAGATTTTACCAACATTTTCAGCTAAAAAGAAAATGTTTCTCTCTTTTCAGAGAAAATAGCAGTAATCATGAAACACAGTGTGATGAAAATAAGGGTACATAAGCATTGACACAAATCCATGGAATGAATTCTTGCTGAAATAGGTGTATGTCAGGACCTTATGAATTCTACCATTGTAAAACCAGACAGAGTAAAGAAGCACTAAGACCATATTAATTCCATTTAACCATAGGCAGTACAGTGAGCTCATGGTGGGCTGCTCTTACTGGCAGAGGAAAGAAACAGTGGGTTCTGCCCCAGGAGGAGCTGAGAACTCCTCTCTATCTTCGCTGACCATTAGGGAAGAATCAAGACCGCCAAGTTTGTACAAGCTGCCCATCAATAAAAGAATCTGAACCTCTTTCAGACTTTATCACTGACCCTGTGGTTCACTTCACTTCTTTCAGCATAGCTTCAGCATGTTTCATGATTTTTCCCCTGCAAAAATTTGACATTTTCTTACTATTGATATTCCTATGTTGCAGAGCTGGAAGACAGCAATGCTAGGGAACTCACTCAGCATTATGCAGACGTGGTACAACAGAGGAGGTTTCACTGGGCAGATGTCTTAATTACTTGGCAATCTTTCTTTAATACACATACCAGCAGTAGAGGAACTGGGAATGAGACTAAAATTTAATTTAAGTAATCACAACTTACAGTCTCAATGTAAGACTTTAAATTTCTTCATAGATTTTTAAATACAACCTAAAGGCCTGATCTGTAAAAATATTACCTAAGCCTGAAAATTCCCAGTAAATATGTTTGTGTTCTCATGGATTGTGAGGCTATTACATCTTTCTTTCTGCTTTATGCCAGGTTGCTCCTTCAGCCTGATGACTCCTTGCAGATTCTGTCACCCGTGGAAGCTGATGTGGGTTTCTATGCTTGCAATGCATCCAATGCCCTAGGATCTGACTCTGTCTCCATTGCTGTCACTCTAGCAGGTAGTGGTTTAACCTCTGGGTTTGCATGATGGTCCATGTTACTTGTGTGAATCTGGACAGAAGTTGTTTGGGGGGGAAGAAATGGCTGTGTAACATGCATCGACAGAAGTATACTGGTGAAAACACAGTGTGAGCTCTGCAAAAACCTGAGGCATGGCCCAGCTTTCATAGATAGTTTGTGAGGTTTATGTGTCTGCAAGACACCCATGCTTTTTCTCACTTGCATCTGACATGCTCTTAAAACAGTGCTTATCCTGGTTATTTGCAGCCTATAGGGGCAGTGCAGTCCAAGGCTCCCAACCTCTGTGCTTCATTTTAAACCTACCATTGATGTCTTAAGTGTAACAGATGGATTGTGGGACTTACTCAGGTGTACATTAGGCAAGCCAGAAAACTTCCAGAGCTGAATAACTATCTTTTACAGGATCAAACACTGTGTCATATTCAATCACAAGTGTGGCTGACACTGTTTCAATTGGAGCCAACAGAGGTTCTCAAAAAGTTAGATTCCATGTTTGTAGTAATAGGTTCTAAAGCAGACTAAATATCCTGTTCTGCATTAGAATTCAATTCTAAAGAAAACTCATCCATATAAAAACCAATGGCAGAGGGAGTTAGGAGTATGAATCCAGCTTCTTCAAGGTTCCCTAGCAGACAGGGTCAGCAGGCTCACAAACACATCAGGACTAGCAGAAGGGTGGAGCAGCAAACATGAATGAAGAGATGTTGAGAAAGATACAGGAACAGAACAGACAATGACAGCTAATGACTGTGACAGGGCAGAAAGGTTTTACAGAAGGAGGATCCTATTTGTCACCAAGGCAAAAATAAACATGCTAGGAATACTGGAAAACTTACTGATTTTGCAGACATCCATTTCACTGCTTCAGCATATGGGAACACTTGAAGTCTTCCAATGCATAGGCAGCAACGACAAGCTGGCATTTTATCCATGTATGACTAGAAGAAGGAAGAGCTGTTGATAATCTTTAATTCTTAAAAATAATTTTTTTTCACCAAACACAGAGAAAAATTTTTCAGTTAAGCATAGATAAAATGTAAGGCAGCAGTGGATAACAATGAAGCTTAGAAGATTATTAAAACAACTAGAAAGAGACTTTGTCTTGTCCTTTAGCAGAACAGGTGAATCTTCCAGAGCAGAAAAGAAATATCTGCATCAGTGCTACAAACTGAAGAGACTGATCATTTTTTGCACTACTACTATCAGAAATGCCTGTGCTGAACTCCAGGCAGCAGGGTAGCAGTGCTGCTGTTAGGGTAGAGTGATATTTTACAAGAAGCAACTCCACTCTAAATATCTTATGTTTCACCAGCATAAAGCTGAACATGAAATATCATGAAAAAATCATCAGCCAAAACTGCTATTCTGTCCACATTGTTCAGTGAGTGTAAAAGCCATAGTTTTTGTACAACATATTGTGAAAACAATTTTTTATGACACTGTAAAAAATAAAGTGTTAGGTATACATGTGCCACAGGAAGACTTAGCTTTTTGTTTATAATAATTATCAAAGCTATAATTGAAACTTCTAGGTGAATTAACATTCATGTTTCCCAGACTCAAGCAGAACTCCTCTTAGGAGCTGGTATACTTTTGCCTCTCACATCCAAGGCAAAAAGCTGAACAGCCTAGAAAATGTGGCCATAAATATCAAAGTGAAATACTGAGCAGTTTTTGGAACAAAGTAACAATCGTTTTGGCATAATGTAAGTATTTTCTCAAAAAAACCTGGAAAGCTGAGATCATCTTTAGAGGAATCAAGAGTGGGGCTGAAAGCTTATTTCATTGAAGAATTTCTTGATTCATTTAACACATGCATGGAATAAAAAAGACAGTGGAATATGCTCCTTTTTGTTTTCTCAATGGTTTCCTACTCATTTTTGGGTTGAACAGCTAAAATATTTTTAGTCTTGTGGTGGGGCTATGGAAACTAATCAGGAAAATAAAAGGCTGATGGATAGCCGAAGAATTTTTCTTTTCTTTAGACTTTGCCAAAAAGTATCAAAACTTTTGGAAGTATTTCAGCAATAAAATGTAGTATTTTAGTTAGCTATTCTTGGGCATTAAAATCACCAAAATAAAAAATTGTAAAGTACGAAAACAATACCAAACTGATATGACATGAGTTCCAGATGAATTATATATTTTAAAAACCCTGGAAATACAGCTATATGGAGAAATTTATGTTTGAGAATTAATTAAATTTTCAGAACTCTCCATGAGCCAAATGAAATCAAGTTCTTTTTCTCACCTCATCTTTTTCTCACCTCATCTTTTCTTCATTGGTCAGCAACAAATTAACATATAAATAAAGTTGCTGATGTACATTAGCCTAAAACTGCAGCTTTTGGTGGTAAACATTAATATCTGGTTTTGCATCTGGCCACTGATTTAAAATGGAGGGGGAAAAAAAAAAAGTGTTCATAGATTTTTTTTTGAAGATTATGTATTCGAAAATGCAGAACTGAGCCAAAAACACCCAAGTCCCATGCCATTTAAAGCAAATGTGTTACTCCTGCAACGACCTGACTGCAGAGCACTTTCTCTGAGACAGGAGAGTACCTCAATTCAGCTCTTGTCAGCTCTGTTGCTTTAGTCCTTTCTCTTAAAGCTAAGCTTGGGTACAGCTGACCTGTTTTGTAAGTATCCCTTTACAATATCCCTACCAAAGGATTTGCAGAAGGCTTCTTGAACGATTGCTGGTGGATAACTTCATAATTAATCCTACAAAGACACAACAGCAGTGAAACACCTTGACTTGCTGTCACCAATGTTGAAAGCACACTTTACTGGCACAAAACAATAGCTCTATTAGAGGTAAACCCCTTCCCAGCAGAGAACCTGTTTTATTTTATCGTGTAGTAACAGTGTATTGCATTAATACAGTTTATATCCCTCATCTTCTTGTGCTGGCCATAATGAGAAAACTTTCCAGTTATGATCTGGTCTTTCCCACCCCAGTGTTTCCCCTGTAGGTTAAGGAAACCATGATCAATGTGTAGAAACAGCTTACCTGTTGCTCTAACTTTCTCTGCTGTGCCTGTAGCCATCAATCAGGCTCCTGTGTTTGGTCTTCACCAAAGGGTGGTAGCACAGTTGCAGTACCAGGCAAACATCTTGCTGCAGTTCCAGTTGTGTTGGTGTTTATTGATTCAGATGGTTGTCCTGTATGTCCATGTGGTTTTAATGCTATTTTGTCTCTGTTTCAAATGTGCTTTTTCTTTTTTCAAGACAGCTTTACCCATAGAGTTTGATGACACTGAAATGTTATAAAAAGCAGATTGCCTCACACTTCATTGTCCTTATCCACCTGTCTGTTGTGTGTACTTTCACAAAGAGTGTTCCAGCCTATCTATCCCATTGTGAGTCCACTGTGCTTGGTATGATAAACTGTGGTGCTTCTTTTTACACAGGAAAGCCACTGATAAAGGCATCAAGAGCTACCATGATCAACACTGAATCACCTGCTGTCACTGTTGATATTGGAAGCATGCTGAAAACAATCCAGAAAGCAAATGTTAGCATTAACTGCCAGGTTGCAGGTAAAAAATTATTCTCTCCTGTGCGAGTGCCTTTAGCTATAAATTTCTGTGGGATTCTTTGCTAGATTGTTATCTCCAGTTGCAGCTGAGTAAAATTGCAAGGTTTTCCTAGTTCTTGGGCAAACTTCATTGCTTCCATCAATTCTTATCACAGAACCTTTCCCACTTTAATCCTTATCAAACAAAGCAAGTGTAGTGGCTTAAGAAAATTTGACTAAAAAAAAAAAATTTGAGTCGATGCAACAGGCATCATTGTAAGAGGTACACCGTATGGTGTGGATGCAACAAAACTGATACACGTGGCTACCTGTTGTGGATGTTTGATGACAATATACAACTGATTCATTTGAACACTGATGGAGTTTTTCAAAATCACTCCTGCGAGTTTCATCTTTTCCTGCCAAACTTATTTTACATTAAAGGCATGTGAGTGCTCTTTTTTTCTGTTTTTTCCTTTTTTTTTCATCTTGGAACTGCAGGATTTCATAGGAATTCTACTGAAACATGATTTTCCCTAAAACTTCCAGTCAGAGACTGAATATCTCTCAATCTTACAGTGACAGTTTACCACATTCCAATGGTAACCAAAATAGGTTGATCTTACCTGTGTGTGACACTCCTGTTCGTGGGAATGATGTTGATACCGGGAGGAGGATCTGGGAAATCCCTAAAGACCTTGGGCCATACCATGGATTCATTAAACTTTTATACACAGTATGGTACTCTCTTGCAATCAGATTGATGTCCAATGACCTTCAAGGAAGAAGATGAAAATGACACCTGTTTTTTTCCTCAGGCCTCACCATGCTCACCTCCACGGACATTGTGTGAAAAAGACTAAATATTACATTAACACAAATTATTTTGGATTTCTCTCTCTGGGTTCTATTAGCTGCCCAGACACATAACCCAAAGATTCAGACAGCTATTGCTGATCTAAAAAAGTTTAGCCATTTCTCTTCAGTATAAAAGCGCCATGTAAACAACAGGATGTGACTAAACAAAGTTGCCACAGTAGTTATAATACCAGAAAACTACAGGAGGGAAGCACAAAATGGCCAGGGGCACAGATTCAAAGTCTTTTCTAAGAGTAAGATAATCATTAACAATTTTGTGAAACTCACCCACTATGACAACATCCAAATTGGAAAATTTTAGCAGTGTCTTCTTGTCTAGAAGAAGGCTTTTTGCTATCTAGTATCTGTATATTGGAATCTTCAGTGACACAGGAGAAATTTTCTTAGATCCTTATCTTTTCCATGATGAAAAAAAGAATCTTCTGCTACTGCCTCTGCAGAAAATGTTGACACCAGAGATTAATGCTCTTGAAATTAAAATAAAATCAGAAATCACAAGCTGGGATGTCACAAAGGGAATAAGCGAGTAATGAGAGCAGATATGTTTTATGGGCACTAGAATCCAAATTTTGTAAAAATAGTGTTAGTAATTCAACAGCAATTTCAAAAAAAGCTACCTTGAGAAATGATCCAAGAACAGCAATTTCTATTGACTGTCTCACCCACACCTGAAAAATGAACCGTATCATAAAACCTGTAAACATAGTATGAGAATAAATGCAATTTTCCTCCTAATGTAAGCACAAACTTTTTGGTTTAGCATCAGCTTTATGATTATCCAGCCTTTAATGCATTATTTATCATCCTTAGAACAATCAATTCTAAGGATAAGAGTAACATGCACTATTTCTGCAGTCAGCAAATGTGTTACATCCCAATGACTTCTTTAGAGTAGATGAACTTTACATCTGTATAGTTTGCCAAATCTCCCTAGAAAACATTTAACAATAAAATGGCTACTAAATCATAGTAAATTAACATACAACAGTTAATGAAATAACATCTGGCAATAAAAAATAGATTAGAATGTGAGAACAAAGTTAGCACAGTTAGAAAGCAAATTAGTATATCCAGAAATTATGTGGAGACTTGTCTGGATGAAAACAGTTCTTTTTCCTTCTAGTACTTTCTCTCTACCATGTCAGGATGTCCTGAGCCAGCACAACTAATGAGAGTTGTTCTAGGTCAGAGTTTGGTGACAGTTAATCCCATTACTATAAGCTATTATAATAGAACTGTTTCTGTCACAGCTTACACAGCTTCTACACTGTACTGTACAGTCTGTGACGCAGGACCATGCACGTATTGGATCTGGATATCTCAGCTCATGTAAGGGCACATCTTTTGCTATCAGCAAGACAGCAGAATAGATACTTAGAAGTATTAAGGATCGGTTATGATATTTTCCAGAGCTGCGTTTTCTGTCAAGGGAGAGAAATATACACTTGCTGCTAACAGGCATTGATAAACCTGGGTTAAATTGGTTTAAACTAGGTTTCTTAAAAAGAAGAGATAACAGAAGGGTACACTACCAAAGATTAGGGACTAATTTTATATTGCTTTTCAACTTCTTAAGACAGGTATAAGCACTGTCTTCTGAGTTGAAATCCAGAGATATTAACTAAAAGACAAGGGAAAATAGAGTAATTCTGGGTATATTAGAGTTTAATTGGCAACTGATACGGTTTATGTCACGATTAAACTCTATTTCAGTTTTACCACAAAGACAGTGTTGTGGTTTTGATCAAGATTGAAAACCAATGTTATTTCACTTGACATAACTTCACTGCTTTGTCTATAGAGGTGAAGGAATATATTTTTTAACTATTGTTAGGTAATTATGGTCAATTCCAGACTCTCCAACACTAATCCTAGAAGAACTCCCACCCAAAAGTCACTAAGGAGTCTTGCAGATACCTGTGACTTCTAGCTGGAGGATTTGCTCCAAGCTTCAGAAAGCCAACAGCATTTTTGTTGTTGACTATGTGCCATTTCACTGAAAATTTCAGGATGTCAGAGCAGTTTGGATCACATATCAATTGGGAGCTTTCTGTTGATTTCAGCACCTTAATTGTGCAGATATACATCTGCATACCAGAAGCTTCAAGAAATATGGCCCAAACTGTTACTGAAAATACAGTTTGTCATGTAAGAAGGAACCAGTTTTAAAAATCTAGTTCATAGGGCAGTCTGCAAAATGTCATGTACCATTAATGACTTGTAAGTCAGAACAGATTCGGAAGGGTGGCTTGAAATATATTACCTTTCTGTCCTTTATTTCCTTGTGTCTTTGTTGTTCCAGTTTGTGGTTCTCTCAGTTCTCCTAAACAGTCCTTTCCTCTGTATTTCACCTACATGCTGGAGGTTTTATTTTCTAGTTCTTGCCTTGATTTATGACCCATGTTTATTCATCAGCTATACCAGATTGTGAAATATAATTCATTATTTCAAGAATATTGTGGCATTGGAAACTAGTCACCACTGTTAGAAACTTGTTTTTCCAGGATTCCTTTCTCCCAGAGCCACCGGTTTAGAAAAATTTTCTCAACTGGCTTACGCAATTCTGCTTGCTATTATCCCAGATAGGCTTTTTGTGCTGTATACATGCACATTGATGGAAGAAAAAGCTGAAGAAGAACACACTTGTGTTATTATTCACTACCTAAAGTCTTGCCTCCCCAGCAAAGTGAGTTCTGTTTCCAGCTGGCACCTCTTAGACTCTGAGTGCCTGTGCTGTTTCTGCAAGGGGAGCACTCAGCCCGCTGCTCTCCGGCCTCTCCCGTGACCCGGCAGAGCCGATTGCGATGCTCTTGCTTCCCCTTGCGGCAGTGATGCGACACGATGCGTTTGCTCATCCCTGTGCTGGCTGCCGCCTGTTCCCATCTTGAGGCTGCCTGTGTCTCTGAAGGTGGGAAGTGAAAAGAAAATGAAACTGCTGCTCATTGACATACACTGCTCATCTTCCCCAAACAGTAGAAACAGCTGTACATGCAAATCTCCGGTTAGTGTGGAAACACTGGAGAGGGGGGAAGGATGTGCTTGTAGAATACAAACAGAAAAACGTTTTTGTAGCACTGGTGGACATTTTGTAGGCAGAGTGCATCTCTCTTAAACTCAACAGCATTACCTCATCATTAAGGGGATTTCACTTTTAACCAATTTCTTGTGCTGCAGAGGAATCTGCCTGTCTAGACTATGACTACCTGAGCAGTTGCCTGCAAAAAGTATATTCATCGCATCTGTATTTATTTAGTTGTTTTATTTGAGTCACTGCTCTAAAGGACTGTGTCCATATGAAATTTTCCTTGTACCTTCCCCTTCTTTAGCCTTCATTCATTACTTCTCATCTCTTCTTCCACTATTTGCCTTACAAGTGTTTTTTTTTCTTGTAATTCTTACTTGTGTTAGTTATGCTTTGCCAATGTTTTTCCAGGTGTTCCTGAAGCAAAAGTTACGTGGTTTAAGAACAAGGTCAAGTTGTTGCCCTCTACTCACCATCTGCATGATGGGTTGCTGATAATAGCAAATGTTTCTCTATCAGATCAGGGGTTATACTCCTGCAAGGCAGCCAATCTTCATGGTGAAGTAACTGAAAGCTCACAACTGTTGGTTCTTGGTAAGTCCAAGGGTATTTTGGTATTTTGGACTTGCAACAATAGTAATGTAGCCACATTAGTAATGGCACACCCAGATGGCAGAACTAATGGGATGTTGTGGAAAGAGGAAATGACATGCAGGCAGCCCTGTTCTAAGAAAAGCATCAGTTCCATTTGTATTCTGGGTAGCATCAGCTGAAGCAAGGTAAAAGGGAAGTGGATAAGGACAAAATGTCTAAGGACAGAGATTCCACGTCCCAGTCCCAAGATATTCAGTTTAACTCCTTTAGACTTGCAAGCTAAGAAAAGCATACATTAACCATATCTTAAAGTGATATCTTAAAATGAAAGTGATGCCACTTTTTCCCTGGGAAGTGCTCTATCTCTGCTGAGCAGTCTTTCCATTCAAGGCTGTGTGATACTGACCCACTTCATAACAGGTGCATAAAACCAATGCACTTCTAAAAAGTGCATCACAAGTTCAGTGAATGGTGAATTTTACTTTCTCCTGTGTTTTTAAACACCAGACAGAAAGCCCATCTGGGTGATTTGAAGGAGAGTGGCAGCTGTGAAATATGAGTGGAATTGGAAGTATAGGAAGGGCATTTCCTTTCCTAGTAACTCATCTTCTATAATTTCTGTGTGCCTGGCAGATGAATGATCTAACCAGGCTTTTTAAGTACTTTAGTAGTGAATTTGGTGGTGAAGTCTCAAATTTTGAAATTATTCCCCACAACTGGGGCAACACCACAGAGCCTCCGCTACAGTTCTCATCTTTCAATAACTAGTGAGCTTCCACTAGAGGATGTATAACAGTGAGATTTCCCAGTGCCACAGACAAAACTAAAATAGAGGTTCACACTTTTTTCCTACTAATCCAGACTGACTTTAAAATCTCAGTCTAAAAAAATAATCTGGAAAAAAAAAAACCTGAGTTTCAGCCTTTAAATAAAGACTTCCAGATGATCTCTAAATCCTTTTTCTGATCATTATAAATTACTTAGATTTTAAAGATGGTAAGTTACTGTGATTTATGCAAGTTGCTTATGTTTGGAAGCAAATTACAATTTCAACTGCTAGATGGAAGAGAACAGTTCAGGTATCCTGACATGTACTCCTGGCGCTGAATGCTATCAGCAGTAGAAAACTTGCTTGATGTGTGCCATGATCTAATTGAAAGGGGATGAAACCACTATTCATTTCAATAAAATATCACATTGTTTTCATGAAAAACAGAATTGGGATTGCTAGGCATTACCTCAATTTTCAAAATAACATTTGATTAGTAAACAAGTAAATCCTGCAGTCCTCAGCATAGACTGATCCTCTTGAGCTCTGAACTCTTAGTCCTTTGGAGTGCTGCCTAAGTATACCACAGGATCTGGCAGCATTATAACTACATTTAATTAGGGCTTGTTCTAGGTTGTAGAAGACACTAAAAAATTTTCACTAATTGTCATGAACGTTTGATTTGGCTCCTATGCTTGCATACATTTGCTTTTTCTTGAAAGCTGCTGTATTTCCTGATACCATATAACTCTGTCTCATATGAATAGGGTCAGCCAGAATGCTATGGTAGCCTTCAAAGACAATTTCTTTTAGTTTGTGGTCATTTTGATCCAGATATTATTTTAATAATTTCTCCAGCCCCTTACCTAACATGAGGAAAATTTTCAGTTGTTACCCAAAGTTGCTTAATCTGCCCCTCTGAAATGGCAATGTTGCAGCACAGTGAAAATTGCAGCAATATCTGGGGAGGGAGAAGGGGAGATTAGATAAGGGGAGGGGGTCTATATCCCAAGATGTTTTCTACTGTGGTGTTGCTCATCATTCTTCCAATTGATTACCAGAGCCTCCACGACCTCTTCCTTACCTAGAAGACTTGACAGCAGTGCTTAGCAGTGCTGGGCCCAGCACCCACTCAGTGCTGACTTCTCCTTCAGGAACAAAACTGACTGCCAGTCCAGGGAGTTCTGCTCTCATAGGTAAGTCAAGTGCCTTAAGATTTTTAGATTTTAAAGTCTTTAGAGTTTATATTACTGTTATGCATCTGGTTAACCATTACATTAAGGATTTGGTTATGCAGATATAGGCACTTGAGACAAAAGACATCAAACCAATAGTTCATTGTGAGTCAAAATAACTGCAAAGTACTTTTTAGACCTCAGAAATTAATTTATTAATTTTTAAAAAGAAAATACTTTAATTAGTCCAAAGCTGCATGCAGAATAAGGGCTCCATGGTGCCACCCTGTATATATTATGTATACAGCACCCTGTAAGAAGCTGTGTCTGCCCAGGGGGCTGGCAATCTTATTCAACACAAAGACATGGCAGACCAGTGTGGTACCTGATTTAAAAGAAGAAACATTGGTGGTTCTGTTTCAATTTTTCTTCTACATTTGAGTAGTTGCCTTGCCATATCCCTGCTACTCATATCCTTCTTGTATATCCTTCTTCAGAGCCTTTTCCATAGTTTTGCCTATCCCTCTCTACATGTTTTGATCTTGCAAGCTCTACATATTTTGATCTTGATATCTGTTTTAATTTGTTAATTTTATTCCTCTTTCTTATTTCACACAACCAGTGTTTGTATGAAGCCATATAAGGAAATCATCCCCAATGAATGCTTTTCTTCTTCTCATCATTTTCTGCCTTCCATACATCTTTATCCTCGTTACATGGCAAGTTCTTTTATATCGTGTAAACTCCTTTCAGATCTGTGGGTGTGATTTGTATGCAAAGAGATTCTTATTCTTTTCTAAATTTTAGGGTATATTTATTTTTTTATTTCATTACACAGACTGCTTTGAAACTCTTTTAATTGTCAGGCTCAGATAGGCAAACAGCTTCTGTAATGAACACATTACTTCATACCACAAAAACTTGTCAAGCCCTACATTTCTGAAGTATCTTTTCTCCTTTTAGGGGTAGGAATCTGAAACTTTTAGCAAGGGTTCTGCAAATGTGATGTCTTGAGTGTTAATACATCTCTGCATCTTCCAAAGCGTTCTTTCCTCATATTTATTAGCAATTTTAAGATTGTATTTTCACAATGGAGACATTCTATTTATGTTTTTAGTTTTGTGTAGTTTTCTTTTCCAAGTATCTGCATATGTCTGCATACATCTGTATACATTTGCAATGGCTTTTATCCTATGGCTCTGGATTACATTTCTGCTTGCAAAAATTACACTGAAATAATTCTCAGTGGAGAAAATATCATAAGCATTTATTAGCATTGAACAAATAATTCTGAGTATTGTTTTATTGTGCTCCCTGATTTAAGACTGGGTCATACTTCTGTTTCATCCATGCCCTCTTAGATTTCCAAAAAGATGTCTTTAGGAATTTCAGGCAGTTTTTGTTGTTTAAAAGCAATAATGAATGGCAAAGGGTGTTCTGCACTGCCTCTACACAACCACGTCCAGATCAGTTTCATTTGGCCATGTCGCCCTGTACCCTGCTGTTTTACTTCATGGCCAAGGAAATTCCATAGATGGTAATTGCAAAATAGCAAACCAGTTTCATTCCTGAGGCCATCCCCTCAAGTTCTCTGGAGTTTTACTGGTTTGAATTCGAGCCTTGTTATTATTTAAACCTAGGAAAATATTCTGAGATAATTTTTATAACAAAAACCGGCATGGATCATGTTATCCAGTGAATTAGAATGTTGTCCATTGATTCTTTCCATTCTATTACCTACCCAACCAACTTTAATCCTGCTAAGTCTTTCATAACTTATTACGCTGAAGTACGGTCTTTGGATGGCATTGAATTAGACAAGTATTTGGCAATCTAGGCATATGTGGGTTTGCTGAGTAGTGAAGGAAAACAGGATATGTGCAAAGGAACAGAGTGAAATGTGAAGAAAAGGAATCATAAGTAACTCTGGGTAAACATTTTATTTTACAGGAATAAAAGGCAACAAAGGAGAAAAATCATGTTAGAAACCTGGATAAAGTCATGCATGAGTTTAAGAAAAGTCATGTCAAAGTTTAAGAAAAATGGGACTCAAAACTTCATTAAACATTGGTTTCATGCCTTGAGGGGGGGGAGTTAAAAAAATGCAGACAGAAAATATTAACACAGCAATGGAAGTATAAAGCTGCAGACGAGAACTTTGGAAATTAACAGCTGTATCAAATATTAAAAAATTGATAAACTGAGCTGCAAGAAGAGAAACAGAACTTCCAGATTATCAAACATGCTATACACTGTTTTTTACAAAGTGGATTTGTGCAATACTTCCACCATCATTTCAACATATGAAATTATTTACTTGATGTCTGGAATAATCTGCTATGGTTTCTTCTACTTAAATATCAGGGGGATTACAGAAAATAAAGAACAGAGTCATAATACAAACCAAAATAATCTGGTTTGGAGGTTTTCCTTCTCATTGTAAGGGTCATTTATGTGCCTTCACAATAAAAGTAGAGGAAACTGTTTGTTAAAAGACCCATGCCCTGCCCAACAGAGTCAGCAACATTTTTATCTTACATACTTCTTTTGCCTCTGTTTTGAGATTCCAGACATGTTTCTGGACCTAACTCATCATCCAGTTGAAGAGCATGATTTAGATGATGATGTACACAGATTGATGCTTACCCTGCTCCTTCACAAATGTTGAAAATATGTGTGACATTCATTGTCAGGTTGTGTAGTAGATGCTTGTGTGTTATCTGCAGATCACACAGGACTATGCCCAAAGCAGAGCTTGAACCCCCATGAGCTTGGAAACATTTCTAGGTTTTAAGGTACTGCAAACTGACAATCGGTGATGAGCCACTGTCATGCACATTCTGATGTCTTGGTTCATTGCAGACACACAAAAAGACTTTACATCACACATAAGATAAAAACATGGTTGCTTTCTGAAGTGACACAAATTTACATTTCTCTGGAAAGTTTTCACATTAGATATTACTCTTATTAAGGTTTCTGAATTTGGGACTTTTTAAAGTTTGATTACAGTTTTCCTGAATGTTGGGGATGAAAATATTATAAGGAACACCACTCTTTTTGCCACAGAAAAAGTCTTTTGTATGTCACCTGATAAGAATTTTTGGGGTTTAAAAATATTCATGACCATTCGATCTCTATCAATTCTTCATGTGTTATCTTTTGGAATTAAAGGAACATCCTAAACTCATGTATTTTCAGTAGATTATCTACGCTACAAATATCAATTAACTTTTTTACACAAGTCCTTAGACATATTTCCATGAGGTTTCAGCTTTGTAAATGTCAATATTGGCAGAAAACGATGTTGTAGGATCCAGTGCTCCTGACTTCGAACACTCCTGCAGAAAAAGCTTTGGGTCTATCAAGAATATTTATTGCCATTTGGGTTCAAGCTTGTTATTTCCTGTATTTGAGTATAATTCAGTGGGAAACTGAGAATCTTACATATCCTCATGGAGATTTTTGGAGACCAATAATCAGCAGACTTGGCAAAAGACACAAAATATGATTTAAAAATATGTCCTTGTTTCAACATGGAAGAATACTGAATGTGTTATAATTGTGTTGCACAGTGAAAGATGAAGCTTTAATGACTTTGGCATCTCTACATTAGTTATATTTAAGTGAGAATTTTTGCAGAAACATTAGAAGAATTTTCAGAAAAGAATACTTCTAGGAATATGAACATGTAATACTTCCTGTAAAATTTCAGAGTGAAGTAAAGAGGGCAGAACGAAAATATATTTTAGGGAATCTGATCACAGAAATAAATGGGGAAAAGCCTAGGCAATTATTTGAAGTCTTGTTCCTATCCCTCCTTTCTTGTAAGGAATACTGCAAATTACTGTGAAGTTAGATAACAAAGTATCTATGACCAGAAAAATACAGTCAATTGTAAAAAAAAAAGAAAAGAAAAAAGAAATACTGCTACAATGTATTTATTGTGTTCTCCTTGATTACTTTCGTATTTACTCACATATTTATTTCACAAACTACAACATGATTTTACTGTCAGCAGTGCAAACACAGTCCTAAAAAACAAAAACCAGGTTTCTTTCTCGTTTTTTTACATTATCCCAAATGACCACAGAATTAGAGCAGCTTTGCTGCTATTTTCACTACTGCTTCATAAGATGATCAGCCACAAAACAGTCTTGTTCTGCAAATATCAATGCTTGTCATACAGCTGTTTTTAAGACAAAGTGATAACAAAAACTTTTCACTTAAAAGATACAAAGTATTTCTCTGTACCAAATTTACTGTATTTCACTCTCATTTTTCTTTCACTGGCAGTAGCATATCCCACTCATTTTCTAGTAGAATTGCTTAGGTTCCCAGAAGTTCACCTGGAAAACAGAATCAAAAAAGAGTCACCTTGCTTGTAATGGACAGCCTTTTGAGTATGAATAAATTACTCTGTTAAAAGGTCCATCTGCCTTGGAGATAAAGCCCAAAGTTCAAGGTGGGGTCAGGTTTTTTTATTATTTCAGAGGTGATCTCTTCAAGCCTGTGACTAGTACTTGCCAGTAGTTTAAAGGTTATCTAGATGTAGCAGCAGACAGGAAAATTAATCTATAGGTTTTGCATACTCTTGGGTGCATTGTAGTGAGCCAATACACCTGACTACTTAGGAGATGAACCAGATCAGACAGACAGACTAATGCTGGGATCAAACTCTTTCAAGCAGAGCCAGATAAGTTAATGCTGCAATTCCTTGCTAAGTACTGTGCTATAACATCTGGCTCTCACAGGATTGACACTTGTTCAAAATCCCTGTGAAAAGTAATAAATGATCCCAATGAACACAACTGATCTCATCAGTACAAATTTCTTTCAATATTTGGGGATATACTTGAGAACAAGAGTATATCTTATTGAAAGTATGTTTTCTTGTAATTCCTTTTGCTCTTTTCACCTCTACCATGAGCCTGTTTTAAATTTTCCTGTATTTGGGAATTATTGCTGTATTAAAATTTGAAGCAGAAATGCAAAATAATTTGCAATCTGCACAAAGCCAGCAAAAAGAAAATTCATAGTAATTAGAGCTAAACTGGTGTCTGTTGTCCCCTTAAGGTAAAAGACAGCTGCAGAAGCCATGCAATAGTGTTCAGATAAAATGACTATCTTAGAAGTTATTTTGCATTGTGTCATTTTTTTCCTCCTCATTCTCTATAATAAATTAGTCATCATGTTAGAAAAGTTCTAATGCTAAAGAATATTTTTAGCAACTTTATTTGGTATTAACATTATGTCTAATATGATAAGGATGAAGTACCAGGTACATTAATGAGACACTGTCCTTTTAATACTGTTATCTGTTCCTTTCAATTTTTGTCTCAGTGAAGTCTGCCTTGTCAGAGTATTTGTGAGAATTCCCAGGTAGGTACATGACCGTTCTGTAAAGACTAGAATTAAAATTAATATCAAGATTATGCCATTATCTTTGCATTTAATTACCTAATCAGACACTATCACATTGATTACATCCTAAATATTGTATAAAGTTCATAGAGTGTTGCAGTGTCTTCCTTCTACATCAGAGTACAGCAGACTATGTCAGACTACACTGAAGTATTGCATAGAAATGTGTGGCTTTTCTTTTGCGTACACACTCTGTGAACATTTTGGGTTAAAAATTACATGATGATACCTCTGAATGGTTGAACATTTTGGTTACACTAAAACAGTGTTTGTTTTTCAGGCAATCAGACACTATTCCAGCCACTGTCAAGCTCTGAACACAGGGTCAAAAGAGAGATGTCCTCTAGGCAACCTGCTGCTTTTTTCCTGTCTGCTGTTTTGTGCCATGAATGATCTAATCTGACAACCACTGATCTACAGTAGTGGTCAAAAATACTTCCATGTAAAACAATATCACTGGTCTCTAAGGCAACATCTGCTGAATTTGAGTTCATTGTAAGAGTTGCAGGCCTTGAACTTTTGTCTCTAAGCTTTACCTGAATCACTAACCTTGATTTTTTTCTAATGAAAGTGATGCAGATCTCCACTGAGACAAATCTTTGTGGGTAAATAGGAGTAGCAGACTTGTTGTGGTGATATGAAGACCTCTCATTCTGCCATCTTCCTTCACATAAAAGATCTTTTAGACTCTTGCAAATTTTGAGATTTATTCTAGAGTAAGTGTTAATGGAGTTTGAAACACTGTGGGATTTCTGACATGTTGACTAAAGGACTTCTCGATTACAAGTTTCAAAGCAACCTCTCCCTCTATGACAGTCCTCAAATCTCTGAGAAGGACAGAGGTTACAGCCTCCCTGGAGCAAGCATCACTGCCTTTCCCAGACCTATCTGCCCTCTTCCTCCGCTGCTTTGCATTTTTTATTTTCCAAGTGCCACAGGAAGTTACTGGAGATGCCACTTCAAAATGTAGCAAGTTTATATTGGGTTATGAAACACAGAAAAACTTCTACAGCAGCAATGACATTTGTAGCTTGGTAATTGCATTGCGTGACAGCTCTTGTTCTGTCTTGTTGAACTCCTTGTGCTGTACTGTTGTTCAGTGCTTGATCCATGGGTGTCATCTTACTGCCATTTTCTCCCATAAATGGACAGTTAACCTGGAGCTGTGGCAGTGGTGGAGTAGAATTTTACAGTTTAAGTCCTTTCTGTTTTTGTCATGAACTTAATAAACTTATCAGAGTTAGCTTAGGTGTTCATTTGAGTATACAGTATCCATTACTGTAGACTTTGATTTTTTATTTGTTGATTGTATTCAGAACAGTCCTTATTAACACATGATTCTCAGTGTATAGGATTTCTGTTGTCAGACTAAGTTTTAGGAAACAGTATTAACTACTAGAGCTTGAAATTTCCCTTGCTTCTTAATGGGCCCACCAGTATTTGGGAATATTTTTTACAGCCACTGTGGGACTGGGAATGAGCCTGACTCAATTTTTGTTGAATACCATGTTTTGAAATGCTATGTAAGTGATACAACAACGTGTGTGGCATTGGGTAAACAGTTTAGGTGTTTTGAGAACTGTTAAAAACCATGTCATATCTTTTGTATAGCATGCTTCAACCGCACTTTTGCAGCCATAAATAGTTCTTTATAATGCCTTTTCCTTTCTTTTTTAAGTGCTACTGTTTTCCTTGTCTAGCATAAATTCATGTTATTTGCATTGCCTTAAAAAAGTTAAAAGTAAAATTTTTATTTACACAAACATTAATTCTTTCTTTTGCTTTTTCAGATTCCATTGCTTTTTATAAATTTTATTTCATTCAGTATGTGAAAGCAATGAGAAACGATTTGCACAATAGCAAACAGTTAATTGTCTGTCACTTTTTAGCATATTGAAACATTTTTCCCCATAGAAGAAACTACAAAGACATGTCTCTTAGTTTTGCCTTTCCAGCAAAACAGGTGTAACATACATATGGCTTTCAGACACAGTCTTACCTACCTTCATTTGGTTTGATTTCATTTTAAAAGTTGAATACATCCATCAATTTTTCATCCTTATGTTAGATACAGGATGGAATTGAATTTTAACTCCATTCAATTTCATGTGCATTTCTCATTTCAGTCAACTAAGGAGAAAATAAGCTATGACAGGAAACTGGGGGAGTGTTTCTCTTCAGTAATCTCACTTACACAGAGTGAACACAGTAGCACGGTGTCAGCCACAACATAGTAGTTCAGCACCATACTTGTATCTATTCATATTGATCTGTGGATTCTCCACAGTTTGTTCCAAGCATTTTGGTCCTCACTTCATCCTTAATCTGGTTTCTATTTTGAAAGCATACTTTATTTCCTTGAATGTAGAATTTAGACTGGAAATACTGTTGTGTTTCAAGTCCTGTAGGAGAATTATATTTATTGCTTTAACACAATATATTGTGATCCACATTCTGTTAAGAGTTCAGTAAAATAACACAGAAATACAAAATCAAAGAAACTACCCAATCTTGACCTGAAGTCTTCACTCACATTCCATCTTTATTCCATCCATTTCCTGGCAGTAATCATCATGCCAACAGTAAATTACTTGAGAGAGTTACTTGTTAGACAAATATTAAGACGTGAAAATAATCTAAATTTTAAGCATAGACATCTGTTTTAAAGGCAGTGCTGATTTTTTCTAAATTTACATTTTCAAACGTATTTAGTACTTCCAAAGTTCACTTGACATTTTAGCATTGTTTTCCATACAGTATCAGGCTGCCAAAAAGAAAAGGAATCCTAAAATCAACAGCCTTTGCACTTTTTTTAATCAGGTCTGAAAGTGCAAAAGTGGTGCATGCTTTGTATTTTGTTCTCCTAGTAATAGCATGTTAGCCCAGAGGCTTTCTGCAGCTATAGTCATTCAGAAACTGTTGCAAAGATGTAATGGGGAGCTGAATTTGCCCTGGAGTGTGCATTTATTCTTTCCTCTCAAGAAACTGTTAGAGTTGCTTTGGAACATCAGTCTTCTCTTTCCAAATAACACCTTGTTATCCTTGAAATATTAACATTTTCCCTACTAGAAGATGCCATTTTTATTAGCTTTTTGTTTCTACCTCCAGCTTTTGCACATCAGTGCCTCATCCTGGTTTTGAATTAATTCATAGTCCCAACAATCTTTGGAAGGGAGGATGAAGGCAATATTTTCTTTCTCTACTTAAGGACTGAAGAAGAAAGGCCCTCTCATGCCTCTCAATGCACTTTGACTGCTCAAAACAGTCCAAAAAATGTGTTCCCTGATCATCTTCCCAAGGGTTCCAGTACCCAAAAGCTGTGCTGTCTGGAAACAAAGACAGTTTTAACTTGTTAGTCATTACAGGGACAGGGTTTGAGCTTCAAAAAACAGTGACCACAGGGATTAGGAAAATAGAGAGTAAGTACTAGTAACCTGCATTAAATGGTATTAAAGTTATTCCTGGAAGATGACAAGGAGATATTAATGGAATGTGTGATTACATTGTACTCTAGTTCTCCCTTACTATGCATAAAATATTATCCTACAGCCTCTGCATCCATACACATGGGAAATGTAGAGGAGCTGTCACTTGTGAAATGTGATTGATAGGTATTAGTAAAATGTTACTGTTAAGTAATAATTACTCACTGGAAGTGCATATCTAGGCAATAGCTTTGGGGAGTGTTCCCCCACATTATTGATTACTGGCTGTTCCTTTAGCTAATATTTTATATATACATTTTGGGAGACTAGTAAAGCAGACAGTACTAAGACAATGTTATTTTTCCTGATAATATTTTTTTTTTAAAAACCAGCACTAACCAGGACCATCTGCATGCTGAATTCAGGTTCAGTTCTGCATGTAGCATCAAGCTGACCTTTTTGCTTTCTGCATTTATGCTCTGCAGACTGCTTGCAAAGGCAAACAATAAAACTGGGCTCACAGCATGCCTTTTTTATTGTCATGGCTATATGCTGATCTGTGGAAATTTATCTTAAAAGACTATAAACTACAAAAAATTGGAATAATCTAGGCAAAAGCTGTAGAGACACTTTTTTAATTTGTCTGTTTCCTCTATATTCTTTTGTCTTCCATTGTTTTTAACTTAGGCAGCCTTTAAACTATAAGGCTAAAACCCTTTATGTCACTCATTTACTTCAGAATGAGTATCTTGAAAACTGCATGAGTTATTTTTCAGCAGAAGAGTGGGAAAAAATTTAAACAGCAGGAATAAATAGAGAGCTCACAAAATTAGGGAAAAGGAATGAGCAGCAGAGAATGCTGTGTCTTTATTGTCAGGAAAGGAGTGCTGGGTAAAGACAACTGTCAAGGATCAGACTGCACTAGATCTTGCCAAAGAAATTAAAACAAATAGCAGATTCTTCACCCTTATGTATAAAAGTTCAAAAAAAGGGAAGAGGTGAAATGACTGGAGGCAGTTTGCACTCTGACATTCTGCTTTTTTTCTCCCTTTTTCCTTATTTTTAAACATTTATCTGCATTTACTAGTTCATTTCCAGTGCAACTTCGTCATTGTGACTGCAAAACCTACTGTGTGTGCTAGTCTTTTGCCACGGAGCCCTTGCTCTCTGAAATACCAGTTTCACGTGTTAAGTGAATCCCAAAGGGCAGCTGTACCTAGTCCACACCCTCCCCCACTGTGGATACCTACAGGGTTCGACAGCAGCAGCGGACTAGCAAAGACTTATGAGTGGACTTATGTAGCCAGTGCATCCGTGGGAGCCCCAGTATTTATCCTCCTGAGTGGCAGACAGTTTCTCCACAGTGCCTAGATCTACCCATCAGCATGAAAATGGCTGAAGCACACCACAGGTCACCGTTGGCATTTTCCATTTTGTGTGAGATCTTCTGCTTTATATGCAAGAGAACTTCAGTTTTGCTGGGCAATGGAGTATCTTCTGTCATAGGAGTGATGAAGTTGGGGGTAGATTAATGGCAAAAGGCACAAAAGTAAAGACTACAGTAGTTCAGTCCCCTAGTGTTAGTTTAGAGGTATAACCAAATTCAAATGGGTCGCAAGAGTTCCTAAATGAAGTAATGAGTTCCTTAAGTCTTGAGAATTTGGTCTTAATGGTGTTTGAAAATCAAACTCTTCAACCTTCCTGAGCAGATTAATAACAATGGTATTTTGTTGCAGGATCTGTACTTGCCCAGTATATGTTAGTTAAGTCTAAGAGCCTGACACAAGAGTTGTGGACTCTAGGCTGCTCTTCAAAAATGTTGTTTATTGCATAGAAGAAGTTGCAGCAATCTCGAGTCATGGGAGCAGAGCCACACCTATAAGCTGCCAGCTACAGCTTATAGGCTTGCCTGAAGACCCTTTTGTTCTGGTTACTATGCATTATGTATTTTTCTTTGCTGAATATTTTAGTACATAACAACCAATCAGCATCATACACAATATTTTTACCTATAGCTTATCATAACTACTGATATTACCATATCATAACTACTAATATTATCATAACTATTAATATTATGGTAGTAACTAACCAATCATATGAGTTAGTACATAATATTTTAAGCTTAAAACTTGCTTTTCTGTTTTTCTGCCATGGAATATTCTTCCTACTTGGTAAAAACATGTTTTCTACGCTTTTTTGAGATTTATCTTTACTTGGTAAAAACATACTTTTGTTTGTAGACAACTTATCCTTTGCTCTTAGCCTTAAAATCTCTTTACAACTTATCTCAACCTTTGTCCAGTGACCACAAGCTCAGCAATCTTTATTTTCAGCCATCTTTTGTTCTTCTGTATCAAAACCTGCTTTAATTTCTACACAACCTTCTGCTAAGCACTCATATTTGTAAAACTTCCATGTTAAACTTTCATCTTGCCCAATAGTTAAGGTTCTCCTTACGTGGACAAACAGGAATGGAAAGGAAGAGCAGTAACAAAAATGTCATGTTGCAGCACCTATCAACTGTGTACTGCAGCCACAGAGACTTCATATTCACATCTTCGTTTGTCTCAGTGAATAATAATAAATAGTAATCAAATTACATGAAGATGGCAGTGAAGAAATATCAGTTGATGGATTATTCCTTCATCTTAGAAGAGTCTTTTATTTTTAGTTCTTTAAATTTTTACTCTTTCCTTTTCTATCCCATTGCTTTTGAACAGTGCTCATGTGAAAGTTGATGTATATATGTTATGTTTGTTTATATATTATATATAAACTATATATTATATAGTTCTTTCAGAAGGGATTTTGTATACAATATAGTCATACATGCACATATATATTAATATAAACAAAACAGTGTAAAACTTCAGTACAACCAACTAACCATCAGAATAGATTGCATTTGCAGAAAGTCAGATGCCTTTCATGTCTCAGTGACATGCATAGCAGTGCAGGACAAGCCTAAACCACAAGCAGTCCTAGTGATATATGCCATCCCTCACACACAGCATACCCACCCCTGCAACTGCTGGGGATGGGTTACACTACAGAAATCACCTAGTTCTTATTTTTCCCCCAGGAAATAGGCAATACAACTTAGCTGTCCTTTCCAAGTTACACCAGTCTTACAAATTTCCTGCAATTCATCATGAAACTGGCAAAGTGTTCAGCTGATATGAGAATCACAGTAAAAAGTGTCTTGTGGATACACTTCCTTCAGATCAACAGGCAAAGAACTCACTGAGAATTTAAATCTCATCATCTGTGCTGGTATCCATAGACCTCACACAATGCTCTAGAATATCGGGGTTTTCAGTTGCTGGTTTTGGTTGGATATTACTTAGAGAATTGCCCATAGGTGTGACAAAAAAGCACCAAAAAACCCGCCAAAAAATAAAAAAAACACATCCCAACCCAGCCTGTAAAGGCTCAATTGTATTTCTTTGGCTTTTCAACAGATTTTATTTGTGCAACAAAAATTTCTGACTTTTAATATAATACAAACAATAAATAACATTAAAAATGTTTAAAAAAGAAAGAGAGAGAGGAAAGTGGTCCTGTGGCTTGTGCAGGAAATTTGGAGACCAAATTGTGTTTGTATTACATATTCAAGCATGGTACTTGAGTTTATGCCAGGTATGTAACCTCCCTATCCCACTTTCTTCTATATCAAAATGAGGATAACCAAAAATAGTGGGAACCTTAGAAATCTGATACAAATAATTCCAAACTGATCAGATATTTTCCATATTGTGGATTATCCAGCTTTTGGATTTTATTCTGGATGATGAGAAGATATTCCTTATCACAGAATTACCTTTTATGACTACAAGAAAATGAGGATAAAATGGGATGGAATTGACTATTTCCCCTAATTTTGACCACTTCAAAGCATGTGCCAAGCTTAGTACTCAGCAGGTTTTTCTCATGTACCTGTTTTTTAGGTTGTGCTGTTGATGGGCATCCGACCCCAAACATCACCTGGTTTTACTCTGGGAGGCCTCTCAGTCTGCAACATCAACTTCTGGCAGCAGGAAGGATTCTTCAGATACTCAATGTCAGCGATTTCACTGATGGTGAATTCAGCTGCCTTGCACAGAATGAGGCTGGCTCGCTCACACAAGTAATGTCCCTGGCTATACAAGGTAACTCTTCAGTTTCAGTCATTTCACCCTGGAAAGCTCTTGCCATGGACACCCCTGCACTGCCTTTCTCGTCCTGAATTTCCCCCCTCTGAAACCATCACCACACATATCAGGAAAAAGATGTCTTAATAATTTATTGCCATGGATACAGATTTTCAGGACAGCTGGGTCCCTTACAGTGTCTTAGGTTTTACTTTGTCAGATATGACACCAGATATTTCTGCCCTGCTGAGCATTAAACACACCTTACTGCTTCAAGCTATACTTATGTTGTGCCTGGACAATTTTCTTGTCCAGATATTCAAAACAGAGGGGGTGGAGTTTAAACCACTTACACCAGAAGCTCCTCTATTAATACATGAAGGTCAGTGTCTCATGGTTTCTTCTTCCTCAAAAACCATTCCTGTGTAAAAATTCTGGAACTGTTATTGTTAGAGATCTCCTAGTAATAAGACAAAGGTGATAAAGCCATGTAACACTGTGGTGCATCTGGGTTGGAACAGAATATTCAGCTTTCATTGTTCCAATTGTCAGTGATGGAGAGGTGATGAATTTAACTTTGCCTTCAATTTTGCTATAAAATTTGGTGTGTTGCAACTCCCACATTTGTCTTCAGGACAGATGGTCTATGTAAACTGTCTGGTAAGAGACAGAGTTACAAAATCATAGAGTTATAGATACTGCTTGGAACTATGGCTAACCATATTTTCATTAAATAACACCTTTAAAATACAAATGCTAACTGGCATCTGGCTCCACTTAACTGCCATACCATGTTATTAACTTTCCATGCCTGATGCTTCTAAGCACCAAAAAACACAGCTGGGAGTTTAAATCAGGTGCCTTGCAGAGGTAGGTATAATATACAATATAATAATAATATATATATATATATATTCCTTTTCTCTGAATCCCTGTATTTCTTCCTGGAGAACATCTTCAACCCTCTCGTTTCTAATTAAACTCCTGCTGTCAGTTTTTCAGTTAACACACCTCTCCCACACTTCCTGGCAGAG
This sequence comes from Sitta europaea, assembly GCA_013400255.1. Taxonomy (NCBI): domain Eukaryota; kingdom Metazoa; phylum Chordata; class Aves; order Passeriformes; family Sittidae; genus Sitta; species Sitta europaea. The sequence continues at coordinate 33,924 of VXBS01009534.1, forward strand.
TACCAGTGGTCGGTGGACAAACTGACAGCTTGTTCAGCTTCCTGCGGCCACAGGGGGCTGCAGCTGCCCCGGCTGAGGTGCATGCTGGATGGGGCCGAAGTCAACGCATCCTATTGCAGGGAGACGCCCAAGCCATCTCTGCAGCCCGTCGCATGCAACAGAAGAGACTGCCCTTCACGGTGCGTCTGTCTCACGTAAAAATATCTTTACATGAATTTAAGATGTGCTGGAAGAGTTCTTTGTGCGGGACTTCACACCACTGCAGCTTCTCTGGTGCCTGTTTGGAGAAGTCACAGCTAAAAGGGAGTTTTTGAGTGCTTAATACTGAGTTGGAATTTTTTAGCAATATTTGTGGAAGACTTTGAGAGTACAGGGTAGAAAGAGAATTCACAGCTTGCAATGACTTGGGTGATTACAGTCACACCTTGAGTTGGTTATAAATATCATGCCTGTTCTGAGCACTGAACATATGGAAATTTTGTCACCCAAGAACTGTAGGATCATTTCTTTTTCGTGTTACACATGACTTCATAGCAGTTTGCCTCAACAATATAACAGACAAAATGCTAAGTTTATCAGCTCTTTAGTGATTTTATTCTGAGTTCTTTTGTTGCCTGAACATCAATATGGACAGGACTCTAGCTGTAGCTGCAGCTGCAAAGAATTCCCTTAGCAGGGTAGAAATACCTGTAAATGTAAAGGTAGAAATATCTGAAATATATGTAAAATGGGCGCATCTCATCAGATCTAGTGGGCATGAAGGCTGAGTTCTGCATCTTTTTAGAATTTGCTACCTTGTGGTGGCCTTAGAATTGCAACTTTCTGCTTTTGTAGTCCCTTTGTTTTCACTTACTGCTAAACACAAATGAGCCAGAACAATTTGAAAAACCTCTGGCTACACCTAGGTCTTTCACTGGCACATCTGAAGTACTGTGTTCAATTTTGGACCCCTCACTATAAGAAAGAGGAAAGACAGAGAAGCTGGTGAAGGGTCTGGAGCACAAGTCCCATGAGAAGTGCCTGAGCTAAGGTTGTTTACCTTGGAGAAAATGGGGCCCAGGAGACGTTATCACTCTCCACAATTGCCTGAAAAGGGGCTGTAGTGAGGTGGGGGACAGCCTCCTGTTCCAAGTGACAAGTGACAAGATGAAAGGTATCAGTCTCAAGCTGTACCAGGAGAGGTTTAGACTGGCTATGAGGGAAAAATTTGTCATGGAAAGGGTTATCAAGCATTGGAACAGTTGGCCCAGGGAGGTGATTTAGTTGTCATCTTTGGACATATTTAAAAGATGTGTAGGTGCCGTGCTTAGGGGCATGGTTTAATGGTGGACTTGGAATTGCTGGGTTAATGATTGTACTTGATGATATTAAAGGTCATTTCCAACATAAATGATTCTCTGACTTCACCACACACAAAGTCTTTTTTTTTTTGCACCCTTTGTTGTAAAGAAGGGTACATCCTGAGCTTATCCAGAGAGTCAGGGTAGTGTTGCACTCCCTCCATATTAAAAATGTCCTGCATCTGCAATTCAGCATCTCCTTAGCTGAGATATGTAAACATGTTTTTTTCCATATTTTTCATGGTGTTGCACCCTTCCCTCCCTTATTTCCAATGCAGATATGTTATGTTTCAATATACAAGCACTTAAAAGTAGTGAGCATCTCAAGAGAAATTTAGTACAACTTCCCCCATTCAACAGTGATTTGGGACTCATATTAAAAAAAGACTGTCCAAGCTGAGGCAAGGAGAGATGCTAAGCAACCTGATGAGAAGTGGCCAGATTTACCACTCTTGCTGTGACTTGGGCATACTGCAAGTTTATGTTTAATTACCTTTTAAAACATATATTTTTGTTCTTCTTTGCAGGCAAATGTTTTCTGAGTTGCCAGCTGAGTCATAAGAAAGAAACCAAAAGAGATTTGATGAAATATGAAACACACTCATTAGCAGCAGTTTTCCTTTCTGTTAACAATAAATTCCTTGGGAATGGTTTATGTTTTTTTATAACTTCCCTGAATTGTAACACAATTCTAAATCCTCCCTCAGCTCCTGAGAAACAGCTGAGATGTAATCTTGGAAATAAAAGTTGATTGACACAAAGACCAGAGCTTTATAAGCAGTGCGGAAATTGCAGGTCCATGAAAAAGTACCAGTGTTCTTGTTTTCATGGTTGGGAATATACTTTTTGTGACCACTGCAGTTAATTAATGCAGAAGACAGAGAAATAGAAATGGATGTCTCTCCATGGGACTGGAGAATGTCTATTGCCTATTTTGTAAAGTAATCATAAACACTGCTGGTGAGGGACATGATGGGCAGTATTTTACTCCCAAAACCACACAAATCCCGCCAAGTATCCAGAAACTTAATGAGGCAAACTGCTGGCTTGACCATAAAACTGTTCAGAAAATTGGCAATCAGTTGCATTCTCCTTATTCCTACCTAACTCTATGAATGTTTCACCTAATGAATGACATTAATGAATGACATACAATGACAAAATTTATTAGACGATTATTTTCTGTTATTTACAACCTTTTAGCTAGTTGGACTGGATTTTTTAAATGCCAGTGCACAGAGGTTCAGAGCCTCAGCCTCAGCTGGTGAATGCATGGTCTGAGCTCAAGAGTGTCCTTCCTTTCCTGGGCTAACTGTTCCTGAGCAATGTTCAGGCTTTTCTGGATTATGACAGCTGTCAGGGGTACAACAGAGGAGGCAGGACCCAGCAGGATGCAGCAGGCTTTGGGCTATTATCTCACAAGTTTGAAGTGGCCTGTGAGTTACTCCAGCAATCATACAGAGATGGTTTTCCCTGCTAAGGAGTGCTACTGGGCTAGTCCTAGCACTGTGACTGTAGCTTGTGACCAAGGCCTCCATGGCACCGTGGTGTAAGAGCAGACTTGCCCAACCCCTGTGTCAGGGCTACAAGTGTTCACTAAGCCTCAAATAACATCTTTAAGGGCTAGAGAATTAATTCCGGGCCCAAAGAGGCTTGAGAAAGATAAACTAATGAAAAATCTGCTGTATTCTCAGCTTTCATCCTCTGAACAATTTTTAGTGAAGACTGTGGGAGGCTGAGACACTCAGACGTTCCAGGATCACACCCTAAATGAGACAACTGACTGCCGCCTGTCTTTGGACCAATTGATAAAGACCTGTTGATGCCAATAATCCTGCAGACCGTGGCACGTGCCTGCTCCCTGACCAGTTCTCCCTTCTCTCACAGGTGGATGGTAACGTCGTGGTCCCCTTGCACACGGAGCTGTGGTGGAGGCATTCAGACGCGGCGAGTGACGTGCCAGCGCCCGACAGCAAAAGGCAGCTCCGTCCCAGTGTCGAACGAGGCTTGTGCCCAGCTGGCCAAGCGCCCTGTGGACACACAGAACTGTAACAGGCAGCCCTGTGTTGAGTGGACAGCCTCTTCCTGGGGACAGGTAAGGAACAAAGCAGCGTTCCAAGGACAGTCCCATGGTGTGGGCTAGAAAAAGGAGACAGAAAATGAGGGTAGTGATTTTTCAACCTAGCATCTTTAGGTTATCGTTTGCAGGCTTTTGAGGCAGCTGCTAATTTGTTCAGCTATTTCTTTCGTATATGATGCACTGCCTGCTTGGATTTCTGTAGTTTCTCACAATCACTAGAAATGTCACTCATGAACAGAATTTACAGCAGATACCTATGTCCTCCAGCAGAAAGGTCTGCAGTTCCTTGTTACAGTGATTAGTGACACATCTGGGAAACAGCCTTCTTCAAGTTTTAATTCCCCTTACCAGCCAGTGAGAGTGCATCAGTCTTGGCTGGCTGAAGTCAGGATTGATGATTGTGATAAGGTTCAAGGCAGGAGGACTGTACAATAATTCAGTTTTACAAAGTTGCTGCAGTTGCCTGAGAATACCAAAAAGTGTTAACTTTCTTGACTTGCTTCATGATGAAAGGCAGAATGTAGGCCTAAAAGCATTTTCAAATTACTTCCTGTTGCTTTGCAAATCTTAAAAATCTTAGTTTTTTTAAACTGTTGGCAATAAAAAGTGCCTTCAGCTATTAGAATGTGTTACTGTTCACAACTTGAAAACATCTTCATTTAAATCTTGAAAGGTGACTGAGTTATTGTATTACAATTTAAGCTTGGAATTATGACTTTACATCAAAGAAGAAAATTTTCACTCCCTATGGAATTTCAGGAAAGGACTGGATCATCTTTGCAAAAACAATTATGGGTTATACTGTTCCCCATGACATCATAGTCAGCTGAGACAATCAGATAGTTCAGAATTAATTTTTGAATTTTATACCTAATCTCTGTTCATTATCATGTAATATTTCTCCTACCTAGCTTACAAAAAGAAGTTCAAGTTCCACATGGCTGCATACTTCCCAGTCTCCAAGCCAGAAGACTATTACACATAGTCAGGAATGTACCACTGGCTCAGTGGATCTGGTTGGTAGGATTGTGGGGTATCAGGTCACTGTTGCGCACATGTGGCAATCAACCTTCCCAGTTCACAAAGAAAATAAACAGCCTACCTGCTCTACCCCTATCTCTGGAATTAGTTCCTTTCCTTCATGTAATTTTCCTGCCATTTTGTTCTCCACTGTGTAATCCCATGGTGTTTTTAAGCCAGTCACTCAGTCTTGCTGGTGATGAGGACTGCTAGCCACTGCAGATATCACATGAATGCTCCACACACTCCAGTGAATGACATTTCCCACAACACAGTTGACTGGAAGTAGCTGTAAGCCTGGCAGTCACTATTTCTGTCTCCCAGGGAGGGAAGAAAGAGCAGGAGGAAGGGTGTATTATTTGAGGAGTACATGGTAATGTGGAACAGGGCTCCTGCTGAAGAGGGAAAGGAGGTGGCAGATGGATCAGTCAGGAGCCATCTCCTGGCAAAAAATCCTGCTTCACACTAATGAACCCTTATTCAACCCTCAGTTTGTTCTTGGATATAATTTCCAGATACTTAGAAAAACAGTTTCTTAACAGTTGATATAATTTTAAAATAACACAAATACATGCTTTATACCTATACCAAGTTAAGTTTTAATCAAAGGAGAGGATTAGGAGACTTAAACTGAAATGTAATTGTTAAGCTTGAATATGTTAGGATAGTCTCAATTTTGGAGTAAGCTTGCATATCTTTTGTGCTTCTCATGCTTCCTGCTTTTGTTTCTTGTCCTTCAATGCTTTTAAATTATTAAATGGAGTGGAATATGTCCTAGGTTCAATGAATTCTTAGTTACTTGGCCTATTCACATGCTGCAAAATGCACAGTAAAAGTAATGTAAAAAAAAAAAAAAAGATTTCCTGTATGGATCATAGGGTCTTGGCTAATGGCATGAGAGCATTAATTTCTTCTAACAGATGTATTTAAGATTAAATTATTGAAGAGAAGAGGTAATGAATCTACAGAGCACATACAGAAAAGTAGTTTAAAAGCTGCTGGAGAAGAGTGAGTTAGAGCAGAAAATGACTGCACAGTCAGCCTTCAAAGCCTGCAGAGGTACAGAAAGCAGTTGAAATCTCAACATTCTCTGAACAGCAACATGCACTGTATTTCACTAGGAGTTTTATAAAAATGGAACTTGCCCTGTCTTTTACCTCCCCTGAGTGAATCTTCTGTGTTCCCAGTGTAACGGGCCTTGCATTGGACCACGACTGGCTGTACAGCACCGACAGATATTTTGCCAGACCAAAGATGGGACTTCTGTGTCATCTGATCAATGCAGTTCCTTACCAAGGTAGGGCAGAAATATGTTGTGTCAGAACCCACAATCCTTTTCAGACATACTCAGTGGACTGGTGACTTAACTGAAAACTTACAGATTTGCCCCATGTAACAAAGAGGTCATGCTGCAACCTGTACAGCTATGGGTAACAAATCTTATTAGGCTTATAGTCCAGACTTCTCTGTTTATTCCTAGGAGCTTCAGGCCAGATAGTCAAAAACTGGAAAATCTTCTATGTATGCCAAATTCTGACTGCAAGGTTGTGTTATAGCTTCTTAGGGTGCCAGTCTTCTCGCTTATTTAAACACAAACTCTAACAGAAAAAAAAGGTTTCCACAGATTTTGTTTTCCTGCAGATAAACTCCACCGTCAACATTGTAAAGAAATTTACTTTACACGAGACTGGTATGTAAATTATGACTGATCATAACTGAGTATTAATGAAATTGCCTTGTTGGCTCCCCCTCATGCCTTTTACTACAAATAGATATGAAACAAGTGTGCCTAAATATCTTCTTTGAGACTGTCTTGAAAGAACAAGAAGTGTTTCAGAGAATTGGTTCTGTTGCTACTGGCTGTAAAGCCATAAAAAGTTACAAAGTCCTGCTGGACAACATTGGTCACCGCTTATTTCACCTTTCAGGTTTGTTCCTTTGTGGAGAGGGCACTTCAGCCAAAACATTAGACATTTAAAATGGTCATTTAGCCTGGTGTTGGTATACCAGTGTACACCCACATACACCCACTGAGATCAGTTCAAAACTGCTGGCATCACCTGGCAGCTTTTGAAGATCTGATCCATACAGTGCTCTGAGTGAATTACCTTTGGGATATGTAATGTTTGCTGTCCCTCCCTCCTGCCCACAGGCCGTTGAGCACCCAGAACTGCTGGAGCGATGTCTGTGGTGTGCACTGGAGGGTCAGCCTGTGGACTGTCTGCACGGCTACGTGCGGAAACTACGGCTTCCAGTCACGGCGCGTGGACTGCGTGCACATCCGCACCAACAAGCCCGTGATGGAGCACCACTGCTCCTGGAGGCCAAGACCAGCAAACTGGCAGCGCTGCAACATCACACCCTGTGAAAACGGTACTTTGCTGAGAGGAGGGGAGGCAGAGTAGTGCAGGAGTAGGAAAGAAGGGAGAGGCATCTCTCAGAAATGCAGCACTGGACCTTGCAGCTGGGGATCCTGGGAAACCTTCCCCCCAGACCTGTGCAAAATCCAGTATCTAAAGCTCAGCATCCCAGAGAGGGATGCTGCTCACTGTGGAGGTTATGGTAATGGTGTTAGTGCTGGGATTGTGTCCCCTTTCTAACAGCATGAGAAATAATTAATGCAGCCTTCTGGAGCAAGTCCAGAGTAGGCCACCAAGTTGATCAGAGGGATGAAGTACCTGTCATATGACAGGCTGAGGGAAATGGTATTGTACAGCCCTGTTTTTAGGTGACCTATTTGTGGCCTTCCAGTACTTGAAGGGAATTTAGAAGAAAGGTGGAACAAGGCTATTTATGTAGTGGCAGAACAATGGGTTCAAATTGAAACAGAGTCACTTTAGATTAGATATTAGGAAGAAATTTTTTACTGTAAGGGTGATGAGACAGTGGCACAGGTTTCCCAGAGAAGCTGTGGATATCCCATCCCTGGAGGTTTTCAAGAACAGGTTGGATAGGACTCCAAGCAACCTGGTCCAATGAAAGGCATCCCTGTCCGCAGTAGGAGGGTTGGAACTAGATGATCTTCGAGTTGCCTTACAATGCAAACCACTCTATGATTTTATGATTAACTTTCAGTTAATGGTACAGACAGAAAGAAAAACACAAATCACAACCAGACTTATGGCTGTAGTCCAAGTCCAGTGGGTGGGTGGGTGGATGATGGGAAATCCTGAAGGAAGACTGCTTTCTTTCAGATTACAAGCAACAAATTGGGCCTGCCAGGGGACTAGAAAAGTTGCTAATTAAAAAAAAATGGAATGAACAGAAGAGAACAGACAGACAATGTGCCTATTTGGAAATTATGCTCACATCCTCTGTCTTGCAAGCCAGTTTCTTTGAAATCATTGCAGATGCAATGATATAGCAGAACCCACATGCTCTTGCCTATTCACACACCAGCTCTGATTCTCACCCTCAGCAGAGATGAAGTGGACTACATAGGTCCAAACTCATGAGTTTTGGGGGCCCTAATGGAAGCTGAATCCATGAGGGAGATTACAGGTATCAAGCAGAACATTTGCTGACACTCCAGCCTTTTTCTGCCATACAGAAATGTCCCAAATCCAAAGGTCTTGCAGGGATACTAGAAAGTTTTCCAAACTGAAAAGCAGGAGGCTGTGGACCTCAAAAACTGTACAAGTGATACCAGAACCTAAGCCCTAGAAGAGTTCTAAAGGTGTCTTAACATCCTCATGCTGGGTGTTTTCTGACCTGTGAAAAACACAAGACAACTCCCAGTCAGGTGGGATGACACTCCCACACACTGGCTTTTCAAATGTGGACAGCTGGCCAAAGTGTCTCTGAGCTACTCCAATAATACTTTAGTTAATACAGTTTCATTTAGTTCTTCATCTATGGCTTAACTGATAGGAAACTCCTAGAGCCTCTCTAAAATGCTGGTAGATGACCAACTGACAGTGTTGGAGCAGCCTCAGAAGCCCTTTCCCCAGGCTCTGAAAGTAAATGCTGCCTACCAATTCTTCACTGATCCTGTGGACTTGCAGTCCACCCTTGGTCTTTTCAACAAGTCAAGCTCACATTCACAGTAAGACCTCCCAACACAAAGGTCCTCCTCTTGGCCACCCAAGGATATATGTTATCAGGTAAGAAATCCTTTGTTCATAACTTCATCACCATTTCTTCTTCTTGTTTCCCCTTTGGCAGTGGAGTGCAGAGACACCACAAGGTACTGTGAGAAAGTGAAGCAGCTCAAACTCTGCCAGCTCACCCAATTTAAGTCACGTTGCTGTGGGACTTGTGGAAAATCTTGAAGACAGACAAAATGAAAATGGAGGAACAAGGGGATCACAGCCTTTTCTTCACTGAGCAAAGGCTTTTGCAGAAAATGCAGATGGATGGAATGGTCTTTTTCATTTTATTTATTTATTTCCCTTAAAAAAAAAAAAACAAACTTTTAACAAATCATCATTGTAAAGGGACTTGACAAGGATTTCCCTTCTATGAATCTGGGTGACAAAACACAGATTAACATGGTCATGAGGGTAGCCACAAAGAGTCAGAGAGACCCATGACACTAAGAAATGAGTATGAGAGGAGTGGGTGTACATGCCTGCAGGATGCACCAAGAGACAGGTGAGGAAGAGGACCAGAGCCAAAACTTAGCAACATATTTCAGAATTACAGAATCATCAGGGTCAAAGGAGATCTTCAGGGTTATCTAGTCCCACCATGAACAGCACTACCATACACATCCCTAAACCATCCCTGGGTGCCACATCCAGACTCTTCTTGGACACTGCCCAGAAATGGTGATTCCACCACCTCCCTGTGCAACTTAATCCAATGCCTAGCCACTTTTTCAGTGATTATTTTTTTCTAATATCTAATCTGAGTTTCCCCAGCACAATTTGAGGCCATTTCTTCTCATCCTATTGTGTGAAACACAGCAGAAGAGATTGACCCCCATCTCACTACAACCTACTTCCAGGCAGCTGCAGAGAGCAATGTGGCCACCCTTAAGTCTCCTCCCAGCTAAACAACCCCAGCTGCCCCAGTTGTCTCTTACAGGATGTGTTTTCTAGATCTTTCACCTTTTCCATAGCCCTTCTCTGGACATGCTCCAGCATCTCAGTGTCTGTCCTGTAGTGAATGGCCCAAAAGTGAGCAGGATTTGAGGTGTGGCCTCACCAGTGCCAAGTACTGGGTACAATCCCTGCCCTGGTCCTGCTGGTCACACCATTGCTGGTACAGGCCAGGATGACACTGGCCACCTTGGGTACCTGGGCACAGCTGGCTCATATTTAGCCAGGTGTTGACTAGCTCCCCCAGGCCCCTTTCTGCTGACCAGCTCTCATCTCTCTTAGACTACCTCGAGAACACAAGAATGTGATTTTGCTTTATAAGCTTATTTGTTACATCCAAGATTGGAAGCCTTTTTAATTTCTAAACCCCTCTCTCCATCCTACACCAGGGAAGGGACATTCTTGTGATCTTTGAGGCTCTTGTGTCTGAAGAAGTCGAACAATGGCCTGTAACATAAATGGGTGTTACAGTGGGTCTAAAATATACCTGAAAATGTTTCCAGTTTGAGCTTGTGAGGATTGGGGATTGAAGGGTTGCCCTCAGAACAGAGGCGCAGTGGAGATGCTAAAATAATTGACCAGCAAAAGGAGAACAAGTATAATCTGATTGACAGACTTTAGTACAAACCTGCAAACACTGTTCCCTAGACAGCATAGGCAGGAAAGACAGAAACTGCAGATGATAAACAGAAATACTTTGCATAATGCATCCTACTGACGCTTATTTAGAAAAAAGAGGTACTACTTCCCAAAGTTCTCATACTTTCAGACCTGGGATTTTGGAAAAGAACTTGAGGAAGTGGGTTTTTCTATTTTGTTTAATTTCTCTTTCCTGGCAGACAAGACTTTTCGATAACTGGTAGAAAAGAGCTGTATTCTGATTTTTCATGGTTCTTACTACTCAGTTGAAACAGAAAGACTTTAGCATCCACCTGACTGGACTAATTCAAATAATTTGTAAGAAACTTGCCCCTCTCCGGCTGCCTCCCACAACAAAACAGGTGTTATTTAGCAGATCTTTAAGTCCATGTATAACACCCTGAAGGGGTAGTCTAAAAATGAGACTCAACATCACACACCATGATTTTGCATGCAGGCTGTGAGTCTTTCCTCCTGGCCAGCTGCAGTGGATATTCAGCCAGTGAAGTGCTGAATTATTTTAGTTCCTGGGTATTCTCTGCTCTGCTCAGAAAAAAATTAAAATTAGAGGAAATCTGAAAAGAGCATTTGAGAATTGTGGAACTTTAAAGGAGAACTACCTGACCTCAGGTTTTCCTTCAAGAAGTTCTCTAAATGAAAGGCTTAGCTGTGCCTCTCTTGCTGGGGCTAGTGCCTTGTTATTCTTATTAATGAAATGCTGTTCAAGTTCTGCTATGCTACAGCTTTCATGGCATGTGGATTTTTCAGTAAAACTGGGGGATCCATTATTGTGGGCAGTTCCTGACATTAAACTGTCTCAAATTGGCTTACTTCAAAACACATCTGGGAGTGAATGCTCTTGGTCAAGATAGGTCTTCAAGAAATAAGCATCACTGCAACTTTTTATTTAAAAAAAAAGAATAATGACTTTCTGTGTATGTAAATGTATATCTTTTCTGTATATTTATTAGGATTTCTTGTATAAAAAAGTGCAATATTAATAATTGTACATTTTTTTGTCCAGATAAAACTATTTTGGGTTTTTTTTTTTTTTAATCTCCCCAGAATTTCGTTCCTCTGAAATTGACAGTAATAGTGTATTTCTCGTAATTTTAATAGCACTTGCATTTAATTGGGGATCTGCTTCACTGTGCACAGAGTGCTTTAGAGATTATGACATAAGGGAGGGATAATGTTTTTAACTTGTGAAATGATAATTATGCATGGAATGAAGGACAATTCCTTAATAACATAATAATAGCAATGATGATGATGACGATGTGATGGATATTTTTGATACATTAGTTAACAAAGTACAGCACAGGGAAGTATTTTCTTCTGTGTAAAAGCAAAATATGTTAAAGCTATCTATCATATGCTCCATTGTTTCTGTGTAACTGTGCACAGGATAAACACAAAGGATCTGATCTGGAGGGGCAACTGTGTTTTCTCTGCACAGTGTGGATTTAATTTCACATGTCTGTCTTCTGAATTGTGACTTGGCAGCATCTCAGTAATATAAGGATTACTGTTTTTTTTATAAAAGGATGCTTTCCTTCTCTAAAGAGAAAACTAAACATCAAACTTGTATTTATATAACTTTTTATACAAGTAATGCAGGTTACTTATTTAACTACAACTGCCTGACGTGTTGTTTTTTAATATTAAAAACAGAAGCCAAAGTAGCAAAGCTGTTGGAATTCTCTGTCCTTATTCTGTATTATGATAGCAGCAAATACCTGTTACACAAAGTACACATGATGTACCTGCCTTGGAGAAAGAGGATATCTTATCTCCTTTTTAAAACTCTCCAGCCATTAAGATTCCACACCTTGTCTTGGAGATGCATTTTCATTTTCCATTTGCCTTGCTTTATTCTTATTTGCTAATGGTTTGCCTCCACTGCTCTTGCAGAAGTATAAAGCTGGTCCAAGGACCATGAAGATCAATAAAAGTATATTACTTCCTTTTAAGTAGCAATGCTTCAAGACATAACTTTCCTCAGCAATCTACGGCTTGAAGAAACACCTGTTAATTCAGTCTTTCCTTACAGGTTGCTGCTGCCTTCGGTAACGGAGCTGCCAGCTACCTGAAGCATCAGGTGTGTGTGCAGAAGGAATTGTGGTAATGGTCTGAATCACGAGGGGAAAGAAGAAAATAATTAATAAAGCAAAGATTATTTTTTGTTAACAAAGAAAAAATTGCATTTTGAAAACTTAAGCTGTTATGCTATTCAACAGACAATATGCCTCTGCTAAAAGGAAAGAGAAATTTTGTTCTGATTTATTGACAGTTTCCTTTGTACAATGTTCCTGCAGATGTTTTTTAGATACCTAAAGTGCAGGCAAATAACACCTAACACAGTAAAGCAAGTCAAGGACCAGACCTAAGACTTCCAACCAACAGTACTGAAGGAATGGGAATTTCATCATCCATTTTCAGTAAAAAAAGTGTAGAAGCTGTTGTGCGTGTAAAATGAACCATAGGTTTGCATTGCATATGTTCTCAAAAGAATAACTATTGTCTCTTATGCTTATGGCTGGAGTTACTAGTCAAGTCAAAAAAGCATCCAAAACCTTAAAAGCAAGCTTCCAGTGTTGTTCTCCTGACTCATTTCCTTCACAAAATTAAACAGTTATGGACCAAACAGAAAAATACAGTGCTGAAAGGTTCACCACAGAAGATTTACTCCCAGCCCCTCTTATGTGACAAGGTAAGCACAACTGAATAATTCCAGGCATTTGTGTCTGCATGCATGACCTCAAAAAACAGAAGCCATAGCCTGTGTTTTCCAAAGTAACCTCTAACTAGAATTTTTTCCTGAACTCCAGAAGCAGTTATATTGACTGTAGTTGGAGCTTGTTTAGTTTTTAAGTTAGGATTCTTCTTGCAAACTATCTTATCAAACAAAATGACCTTACCATTTGTTTGGTGCTCCAACACTGATTCATAAATAAATTTGGTTATTCTAGATCAGCATCACCTGACACCTCTATTTTTAGAAGACAGTCAACCAAAAGCTTACCCTTTTCCAGATTTTTAGAACCATAAAACTCCTCAAAAGTTTTAATGTCAGCTTTCAGCAAATATCTGATCATTTCAGCCAGTAGTTGAGTAAATAAGCTTCATCCATTCAGTTACCTAACTTTTAACAGAGATGCTTTCAAAGTCTTTTGAATGTCAAATTTGCTCCCTGACCAGCAGTGCATGCAGATGGGAAGCTCAGAACTGCTAGTGCTAACTATGGCTGTACATACTCACTGCAAACCACAGCTTGGGCACCATGAATTTAACCATTCCCTTCATCCTCTTTTTTAAAGGTGTATATATATATATATATATATTTATCAATACTGTTATGTATTAACTGTCCAGTTTTGTGGAAAGTAAAAAAACCTGTCAAATACTTGAGTAAGAACAAAATTGAAGGAAGGGAAAATCAGATCTTCTTCTTATACTGATCTCATACATTTCTTGCACCAAAAGCATATCACTTGATCATCATTATTTCACCTACATTGCTTTTCATCATCTCCAGCCAACATCTCCTCTCCAGTCAGTCAGAATCAAATCTAAAATCTGGTTGTATACCTAGTCATTTTAATATTTTTAATATAAATTTTTCACTAAGGCATTGCAGTAATTGCAACCCAAGTTATTCAGATTTATAAGGGGAAAAGATACATATCAGCACCTCCTTTACCATTTGAAATATTTATTTCTATTTTCATCTGCTTTTTCACTGAAGAACAAAGCTTATTTTTTCACCAGAAGCATCATTCTTGCCTCACAGGGTGCCTCCAAACTTGCCCAGACACACAAATACCCAGGGTATCAGTTGACAGACCAGGCTAATTTTGGCTAAATCCGTGAGCTTTTAGGAGGGGTGCTGCACAGCAGGCAGGACTGAATCAGCTGAGGCCTCAGCTGAGCAGAGACTGAGCAGGAGACTCCTTTCTGCAAGCAGAGCAAATTTGGGTTGCAGTTGTCTATCCTTCCTGCTAACACACTGCTTACCTCTCAGGAGATGGAAAAAAGGGAAAAGCAGGAGTTTTGTCTAGCCTTTAAAGCCTTTGCAAAGAAAGGCTTAATATTTGTGCAGCTATAAATAAAAGAATGCTATTTTATGCAGCTAAAAGGGAAAGGGACACCAGAGGGTTGCACTCTGGTTACATATAAATATTCTGTTTTTAAAACAGTGGCAGCATTTGAAGTTCTTCCACTCCCACGCATCTCTCCCCCATAGGGGAGGCCTTTTTGCAAAAGTCCTTGTGAAGAAAGTAGGCAAATGGGATTCTTGGTTGTTCTCGTTCTCCAGGTTGTTTATTATTTTCTTATCAGCAATCTCAGCACACCAGGCTTTACACCAGCTTAGTGTGCAGGAAAAAAGGTGCAAAAAAGGACGAACACATGGAATCAAGGTTCTTTTAAAAATAATTCATTCAGTTATCACCAAGAAAGTACAATATTTCTACTTTTCAACCAGTAATTTCTATTCATGTAGCTCTACACTGCAGCAAATTCCAACAAATCATCCTGTGTCCCAAACACTAGAGAATATGGAGTAGATGAAGAAGGAGGAAAAAACCTAAAAACTACAAGGATCCTCCATCTTGTCTTCATCTACTTACCATACTAACAAACCCAAAAATCTAAATTTCTGACCCTGTGATAAAGTACATATTATGCTACTATCTAATTTACATTCTTGAGAATTCTGTTTCACCCCAAAGCCTAGGAAGCCCTTTCCATGGAAGAAGGTTAAAAATAGTGTTTGTCAGGGGATGTTGACCCTTCAGAACATGCAGAGAAATATTCTCTGCAATCTGGGTTCCAACATGAACAATTCCATAGTAAGCATGTAGTTATCTACACATGCTTAGGATGACAAGGGAATGTGAAATCTCTCATTGCTACTGGTATTACTACTACACTCTTTAGTCTTCTGCTTCAAGATCTTGCATGGGTTTTATATAAACTCCCTAGGGACAGTGGGAAAGCACAATCATGAACCAGAAGGATCACACCAGACAGGCCATGAACTGTTTGCTCTCTGAGTGAGGAGCCAGGACAGATTTCCCTTCTCTTAAGGAAGTGCTTAATTTCTGGACTGAGGAATAGTTTATTTTGGGCTATATGCAGACTTTTCCCTCACCCTTTTCAACATGCTGGCTGGTTTGGGTTTTTTTAAAAGCATAAATTTTTGGTTTGAATAAATGGTCAATAATGTTGGTGGCTGCTTGTTAAAACACTTCACCTTCTGAAACACTTATGGAGTCAGTTTTCAAGTAACAGCATTCAACACAGTGATTTTATTACCAAAAAAAGAAAAATCTCACTGTTAACCCACTACATACAAATAACAGAAAATTAAATCCAGCTGTGCAGGGAGGATCTCACAGGCATTTTTTTTTTTCTTTTTCTTTTTTTAAAGCAGAGAGCAAAGCAGACCAGGACCCTGCTTGCCCAGCAAAGTAGTATGCTTGAGCCTGTGTAATGGTGTTTGACAGTGCCACATGAGCCCTCTCAGCAGTCTGGGGACAGTTCACACCAGCAAGCACAGAACTAGTGAGCCAGTGGAAACAGGGAACACAGAGATGAATGCAGCATTGCCTTTTTAGAGCTACTCTATTCCTTCTCTTCTGAATGCAGCCAAAAACCTCTGTGTGACAGACATGCAGCCAGATAGTGAAGTGAAAACCAGATTGCCCCAAAGCAGTATTTCCCCGAAAGACAAGAAGAGGGGCACAGGTCATCAAACCACTGCTTCCAAAGAGGGAAGGAGTCAGAGAGACACTACTACAGAAGGGAGGAGAGTGATTTAAGAGGGATCAGCCAAAAGTAAACTCTGTTCAGAAAACTCATTATGGAAGTTTCCCATCCCAGTGAACGCAAAGCGCCCAAACGCCCCTTTCCAACTGAGATAACACAAATCCCTCAGGGAGATCATATCTGTGCCTCAGGAAAAATATTTTGTCTTCCAAAGAAAAGGTTTACCTTTTCACACATTAAATTCAGCTTCTTCCTATCTCCTGCCCATGATCTATGTGGCTTTTTCTCTGTGATATTGGCACACTCAGTTCTTGCTGAAGCATACCACTTATCTTTCAACACTTCCTCCATAGTCATGAAACACTTGAGGTGCTGACAATTAACTCTCCTTAGTAAGCTACAGTGTTGGGTGAAACCCTTTTTAGAATTTCTGGTGGTAAACTTCACAAATTTGCTGCTGGTTTATATTTCTAGACCATAAGTACATAATTTACTGATTTTTTTTTTGACCTCTCACCTACTGCCAACTGCATACTTTCTCCAGATGAAATGTCTCCTGCAGATGTAAGGCATTGGGGTTGGCAGTCCTTGCAGACACAGGTGGGTGAAAGGCTGATATAATACAACACTTCAAAAACTGATCTGATTATTTATCTTCCCCATTATTACAGGTAGCTTTTTTCAGCGGTTGTTTCATTTCGTGTCCCACAGAGCAGCTCTTTACCAGTGAGGAACTGTAGTGCTGCCTTCCGCCTGGCTAAGAAAACATTCATAACCTTCTATTAAGCTGCTACACTTCTAAAATTTAGTTTGCACCTCTCCTTAATTCAGCTTGTGTGCTCAAGACTTGTCAAACAGATTGTGCTTTGTCTGGAGATCAGTAGTGCTGGTGAGTACACCCCTTGTCTGTTTTCAGGGATGCAGGTAGAAGCTATCCCTCTTAACAGCCTCTGCAGTGTACATACATGAAACAGTTCCTATGACTGTCACTGTCATAGGTGACATTTGTCATTGACAACAGTCACGTTAATCAGTTCCAGTGTAGTAACTGGCTTCGACAGTGATGTTTGTCATCCATTATTGCTTAGCACAATTCTCCTTGTTCTTTCTTGCATGCTTCAAAAGTACCCTGGATGCCTTTTTCAACCCTGCCAAGGACAAAGTCCCTTTGTTTCATCCTTTCATTCTGGTTTTTGAAACACTTTTTGATAGTAGGCTTTGTACTTCAGCCAATGTTTAGGTATTGATGCCATTACCCATTCTTCGAAAGTAGCATGTTGACTACAGCTATTTCCTTCCTTCCACTCATTTGTTCACTGAGTGAGAAGGGTTGTCTTGTGCTGCATCATGAGTGCAAGCTCACAGAATCACAGAATCGGGTCGGGTTGGGAAGGACCAAAGTGGATCATCTGGTCCAACCTCCCTGCCAAAGCAGGGTTATCCCAGAGCACATGGCACAGGATTGTGTCCAGATTGAATATCCCCAGTGAGGGAGACTCCATGGCCTCTCTGGACAATCTGTGCCAGTGTGCGGTCACTGCACAGAAAAGAATTTCTTCCTCATGTTCAGGTGGAACTTCCTGTGTGTCAGTTTGTGCTCTTTGCCTTTTGTGCTGTTGCTTGGCACCGTGGAGCAGAGCCTGGATCCATCCTCTGACACCCTCCCTTCGGATACTCACGGGCATTGATGAGGTCCCCTCTCAGTCACCTCTGCTCAAGGCTGAACAGGCCCAGCTCCCTCAGCCTTTCCTCGCAAGAGAGATTCTCCTGTCCCCCCAACATCTTTGTCACCCTCTGATGGGCCATTTCCAGCAGCTCCCTGTGTCTCCTGTCTGAGGAGCCCAGAACTGGACCAGCACTCCAGATGTGCCTCCCTAGGGCTGAGCAGAGGGGCAGGATCACCTCCCCCAGCCTCTGGCAATGCCCTTCCCAAAGCACCCCAGGACACCACTGGCCTTCTTGGCCACCAGGACACACTGCTGCCTCATGGACAGCCTGCTGTCCCCCAGGAACCCCAGGTCCTTCTCCTCAGAGCTGCTTTGCAGCAGATCAGCCCCAGCCTGTGCTGCTACCTGGGGTTGCTCCTCCCCAAGTGCAGGACCCTGCTTTTGCCTCTGTTGAATCCCAGGCAGTTCTTCCCTGCCCACCTCTCCCCCTGCCGAGGCCCTTCTGAGGGGNCCATCCTGATCTCCTTCTTGTCATCCATGTGGATAGAGATGGGCTCCAGAATGAGGTGCTCCATCACCTTTGCAGAGATTGAGGTGAGGTGGACTAGCTGGCAGTCCCCTGAGTCCTCCTTCTTGCCCTTTGTGAAGACTGGGGTGACATTTGCTTTTTTCCAGTCCTCTCCTGATCCTCCATGAGGTTTCAAAGATGACCATAAGCAATCTGGCTATGGTGTCTGCTAGGTCTTTCAGTGTTTCTGGTTACTTCTTGTTAGGACCCATGGATCTGTGGATGTCAGGTTTGCCTAACCCAACCCAACCCAACCAAGGGAAAGCCTCCCTCCCTCCCTCCCTTCCTTCCTTCTTCCTTATCTAGCAGTAGCACCTGGTGCTGCCATGCACACAGGTATAGTTTCATTTTCCTTCTCCTCTGCTATGTAACTTCAAAAGCAATTACGCAAGCCTGTAGTTCAGTTCAGTGACATTTTAAGCTCTTTTCCAGGGTGCCTGACTTGTACTTTCCTCTTTCTAAGAATGTGATGGCTTTAACTGGCATGAACATCAGGTAAAAAAAACTTCTCTTCATCTTGATCCATAACTCATTTTGCAAGAAAACAGCAACCAAATCCTGTGTACTGTAGAGCAGCCTAACTTTATTTTCTGTGTTAAACACCTCAATTCTATCCCAAATCATAATTATATAATTATCTATATTTCTCTTATGCTGATTTTCTAATGATGCTGCCTAATTAAAACAAAATTAAACCTTAGATGCAGAAGAAGTTGCCTTTAAATGCACTATTGAGCAAAGGGAGGACTGCCAAGTCAAGTCTGGGCTACCTGAGCCATGTGATTCTTCACTGACCCTCTGCACCTAAGTTGATAATTGCATGTCTGTGTCATGCACTCATTCAGGAAAATTAATGAAATGTTTTTTATTCTTACTAAAACACTGATTTGCACAAAGCCAAGTAAGCCTTCTGATTTAGTCCATCATGCAGCATTCATGTTATTACCAAAAGAGGGACAATGGGAAACCATGCAGCTGTAGGAGGACAAAATGTGAAAGTGGAGCAGCCCAAGCTTTAATTGGCCTTAACTTCTGTGGAACCACACCTTAAGTCACAAAACAGAAATCACTTTGTTCTGTAGTGTTATCATATATTGGATTTAACAAGTTTTTAATACATAGGGATACAAAACAGAAAAAAAAACAAAAAAAAACCCCAAAAAACCAAACAAACAAGCCTGTGTCTCATGCTCTGAAAATGTTGGATTTAAATCAGTCATGTCATGTGATGCTGGTGTGAGCTGGTCCACCGCATGGAAAATCAATATTTCCATTGCTAATGTTCAAAACCCAGCAATTACTAGTGCTAAGAGGCATATTGCATTGCTATTCAGCTTGATAAGACTAACACCCAGCGAAAAAGATCCACACAAACCTGTAATAAAGATAAATTTACACACTAGACTCTCCCTGTTCTGTGTTCACTGCCAGCCTCATATTAAAGAGATGAAAGAACAGTTGGAGACCTCTTATGCATAAAAGAACATTTTTTTTCTGCAGTCACAAGCCTCAGCTGATTTTTTAATATAAATTTTATTTCAGAATTGGCATAATCACAGATTGATAAATAAAACCAGAAAAACAATTAGATAAAAAGAGATGGGGAAGAAAAAGTATTTTCCTGTAGAAATTCAACATTAAAGAAATGAGGATTCAAGAAGACTGGCTGGTAAAATAGGAGGAGCTGAAAAAAAAAAAAAAAAGCCAAACATACACTAGGTCAATACCTCACCGCAGGTGAGTGAATATTTTACAGATTACTGAATTTCTGAAGGCTGTGTAAAGTCATCAATGACTGCATAGTTTGGCTCTTCTGTACAGTGTAATCTGTAGAGAATTGCCTAGTTGCTCCTGCTGCAAGGAACATAATTTTTCATTTAACTGGGACATATATTTAGAAAAGGTGTCTAGGACTGATTAAAGGATTTTAAGTGAAACGTAACCACTGTGCCTCTAAAGTACTGTTCCAATGGATTCTCACCCTCAGGGTTAAGCATCCATGTTTTCAGAGGAATGTGTTTGACTTTAACTTGCCAGAACTTAGGAAGAATTTCTATCCCAACAGATTTCAAAGCTTTTCAAAAGTTTTAAAATACCTTTATACAAAAAAATTACCTTCCCCTTTAAATTCTGCTTTGATGGTCAGACACAAGCCTTTCACAGAATCATAGAATCATATATAAATAGAATATACTGAGTTGGAAGGGACCCCCAAAAATGATCAGGTATGCAACAGCTTTAGTTAGCACTTGAGCTAAATACTCAAGAAACAGCCAGAGCTGCCAGGAATAAGGGAAAGGAGGATTTAGGAAAGTAGAATGTGCTTAAGAAGTCAGAAAGTTTCATAGTGCTAATAGAACACTCATAAGCCTACAGCAAGCACTTTGGACAAAGAAATGAACAATTTGGGTCAGAAGCTTAATACTGGCCTTATTTAAAACATAATGCAACTCTAGCTGCTGGCTCAGCTGCAGCAACATGTGACAATTTCAACTGATATTTCTGGTACCCATCCAGAAACCTGAAGTGAAGACCTTTTACTGAAAAACTTCTTCTCTTACAAGGTGTCAGTCTAGGATGGTATCTTTGGCACAAAAACCTTCCATCTGATAGCCTAGTTCTGGACAGCACAGTGACAAAATTTACAAAGGTGCAATATTCAATAATATTTATCCAGTAATTGTGCATTTCTTAGGTGTCTTTGATGGGAATACTGAAAAAGGCTGGATCTCAGACTCTTATCCAGCAGTGGCTTTTTCATGTGACTTCACATCATGTTTACCTCTGTTTTTATGGACATAGCTGAACCCCTTTTACATCAGTAATAGTTTATTGCTAAGAGATCTTTCTATTACTGACTCAAGAGAAGGTCATCTCTCCATTAATAAGCAAGAGTTAGGTGGAAAAACGAAAAAAAAATACAGAGAAATAAAGATCAATTTTTTTTTCCCCTGGATTTTATGTTCTTCACTTGTACAAATTAACCAGAAAAAGTCAATGCCAGGGAATTAAGTCTGTTTTAAGAGTTCTCCAAATATGAAACCCAGCAAGTAGTTTAAAAGAAGGTTACAAATAAATCAAGCTTTCAGCTTCGGTTTTCTCAAAGATGTAACTGGGATGGGTCTTTTTAAGGGGCCAGGCATCTAACAATGCATAACTGGCAGAGTAGGTTGTTTTAGCATCTGGGAGAATGTGATGCTTTGAGCCTGACCAGACAGGTTTATAGATTTGCATAACTCTGAGTGAATGAGGCCCATAACAGTTCCAAAACATAGTCAAGAAATCCATTGGTTTTGCTAGGAAAGTCTGGAGCATAAGTGATAGGTTTTAGTCTATTTCATAGCCAAGGATTATAGTCTTCCTTCACTATAGAAGAGCTATTAAATGGTTAAGTAATTTTATTAAGCTGAGCCAAAGATTGACACATCTTGGCTGGCTTTTCATTTGGATACTTCCAAAGTATCCAAGTAGTGGTGTGAAAGCCCATTTTCTCCAGAGGAAGGTCTACATCAGGTTTTCTGGTGAATACAGGAGGCTGTAGTCAAGATTTGTGTTTTTCCTGAAGTTCAGTTGTAGTGGAGAAAGGAAGACAGGGACTAGCTTTGTCTGGTATGGTTTTGGAAGCTTGGTTAGCTGATCAACCCACCTGTGATAAGAAAATTTGTGTGTAGTGGGGCCATCAGTGAAACATAATCAACATGGTATTTCTGAATTTTATTGACACAGTGTTTCACCAGGGGAGGTGGCACATCACAGAATCACAGAATCACAAGGCTGGAAGAGACATTCACATCCAACCCATGCCCTAGCACTTCACCTACACCATGGCACATCCAGTCTTTTTATAAACACATCCAGGGATGGTGACTCCACCACCTCCCCAGGCAGACAAATCCAATACTTTACCACTCTTTCCCTAAAAAACTTTTTCCTAATAGCCAACCNATTTCACTCTGTAATTGGCTATGTACTCAAAGAGAGTCTTGCTTTTCTGGACCAGATTCAGAGGTTTGCAGCTTTGAGTAGTGACCAGTCCCCTGTAGAAACAGTTGTTTTGGACAATAATTCTGTGGTAAAATTTCTCTTTTGGTGGGCCAAACCTATAGTTTGGTCTGATCTGGTCTGTCTTTGGTTCATTCTGTAACACACAGTCATCTGAAATGAAAGAGGAATAATATTAAAATGCTCAATTGAAATTATTTGACAAGTTTAGCCATATATCACGACTATTACATTTTCTACTTCAATAAATATTTGTCTATGATGTAGTGTTTTCACAAATCTTATTCAAAGAGCAGCTGTAGAATACATTATACACTAGTTTGTTAAGCACCAGAAATGCTCTGCATCTTCACAGAAAGTTGAATCAAATAGGCCTGTACCCACTCATGCCTACAGAGATGGTAAAATACCATGAAGAAAGATTAAATAGTATTCTCATCTCACAGAGACATTTTCTGCAGATAACTGAGTGGGTGACATCCTCATGCTCGGTAAAACAAGAATCATGGAAGTATAGCATCAAGACAGTGCCTTTGACTGACTTCAAACACGTTCCTGCTGCTGGGTTGTGGCTGGCTCCAAGCACAGAGTATGCCTGCGTCTGCAGAAGGCTGTTCAGATGTCTCACACAGCATCTCTAGGAGAAGGAGAACCAGATGTCCAACACTGCACTCTAAAGGCTAAGCTGCAGTGCTACCTTTCCTCTTTCTACCTTCTCACTTGGCCTGGTGGCTAACCCAATTCCTTAGCTTCACAAATGAGATGCTGCTTACAGTTTGCCAAGTTAAGAGGCTTGCAGCTCATCTTGGTGTTAGCAAGCTGTGCGGTGTGGCATCTCCTCAGCCCTTGGCTTTGCTCTCCATGGTGCTCCTGCTGTCAGAACAAACAGAAACTGAGAAAGAACTTGCAACTCTGTCCCAATTCTTCCTTATTAGAAAAACAGTGTTCGAATTTGCAGAACAAGTCCGCACTAATGTGAAACATTGAATTATATTTCAGAAATAGCCCGTATTCCAGAAATCTTGCTATCCAAATTTATGACTAAGAAAACATTTTAGGTGGTATTTTAGGGACATTCATATGTTCTTTTCCTAACAGGATATCAGGAAAATAAATGAGGACCTGTAATCTGAAAAGATTTGTGCTGTCATACTAGGAAACTATTGCAAAGCTGACTAACTCTTTGACAGTGCTGCAACCAGAAGACTATAGTTTTTTCCCCTTACTAGTAATTTTGTGCAACTTTCCCTAGAGACCATTATGGTTACTGGTAGGAAATTGAAATTAAATAGCCTTGGAGCTAACCCAAGGGGTGTTTTTTGTTTTCTTTTTTTCATTTT
The DNA here is from genome assembly GCA_013400255.1 of Sitta europaea. NCBI lineage: Eukaryota > Metazoa > Chordata > Aves > Passeriformes > Sittidae > Sitta > Sitta europaea. The sequence continues at coordinate 57,394 of VXBS01009534.1, forward strand.
CCTTCCTTTCAAACCACACTAAGAGTCATGAGGCAAATAAGCTTCCAGCTGACTCTGCACAGGAGGGAAGTCTAGATGTCAAAGTACTATAGAATAAATAATGCAATTAGGATATTTGTATTAGAATATTTGACTTCTTCAATCCAATCAGAATTTGGCATGGATATTTTCCCTTGGGAAGTAGGAGATGAGCAGGCACCACCACATTAGTGAGGTGTGAGGTGCTGACCTTGTCCCCATGCCTAGGGTACATCATTTTCCTGGAGAAACAGTCCAGTGGGGCGATTGAAGATGATTGATGAATCAGGAACATACACAGATATGTTTTTACAGGAAATTAATATTTGCATTAATAAAGTGTTTAATAGTGAGAAACTAATGAGATTCAGACCACCTCTAAGAAGAGGTTTGTTCAGAGATCTCACATTTCAGCCACCAACCAAGAGATACCAAAAAACTTCTCAGGTTCTCCCATCATCTTTGTTGGAGAACACTCTGTGCATTTTGGTTGAAACCACAGATCTTGCAAAATATTCAAAATATGATAAGCAAGTCCATCTGTCTTCAATTTTTAAAATTTATGAGCTCTACTCGTTTGGAGTCTTCATAGGCACCATGAATTTATTTTACTTAGTGTAAGCCAGCAGTGCTATTACTCATTCAAAATATGTTAGTTTTATTGTAACTCTAATTCTTAACCACATGTATTAATAGTTTCCCATGTAGCACAGTCTTGAAAACATTAGGGGGTACAGGAGGGAATGTTGGATACGAACCATATGTTGTTGAAGGATTAGGTACATCTCCCTATAACCAATTAACTCAATTAAAATTAGATTACATAACTGGAGATAGGCAGAAATAGCTATATTTGTAGCCTGGAGGAGACAAGAATTTTGAAATTTTAAGTTGCAAAATCATCTGACATGAATGGTGATATGCAATAGCATCAACTTAACTCTGCAGTGTTGTTTGGTATATGATGTGTTCAATGGGAAAGAACATGACAATACAGTAGGAAAGGTAACAATACCAAAGCAGCACTATTTTTTTAGATGCTGTTCCCGTATTTCAGTTATGATAATTAATTGAATAAAATGTTCCAAAATTTCACACTTGGGTAGGTGTGCTAGTTGGCTGAGGTGGAGTTAACTTTCTTCAGAGTGGCTGGTATAGTGCTGTGTATTGGACTTGTGCTGAACACAAGAGTTGATAATATAGAGATATTTATGTTATTGCTGAGCAGGGCTTACACATAGCCAAGGCCTTTTCTGCTTTTAGTACTCCATGCTGGTGAGGAAGTTGGGAGTGCTCGGGAGGCTGGGAGGAGACACAGCCAGGAGAGGTGACCCAAACTCACCAAAGGGACATTCCAGACCACATGGCATCGTGCTCAATACATAAAGTGGGGGGGAAGGAGATTGTGGACAGGCATTTGTAGTGATGGCGTTTGTCTNGGCTCTGCTCCCTGTGCAGACGAGGGGCGGCTTTAGGCAGGACTGAGCGGGAAGAGCAGCAGCTTCCAGCCCAAGAGGGGCCACAGAAAGGCTCTGTGGCCAAAGGGCATTCCTGGCACTGCCAGGCCAGGGACACAGGGGAGTGTGCTGAGCACCTTCAGGGTGCCACGGCCGGCTTTGTGCTGGGCCGCCTCCCTGTGTGCAGGGCTGGGCCTCCACTCTGCTGTCCTTGGCCCTTTGCCGTCGTGCTCCTCTGGCTGCCTGCAGATGGGGGCAGCCCTGTAAGGAGGGTGAAAGCCTCTGTCTCCAAAACCTGAAGGGGGAAATGGAGCTATTGGAATTGCCAGTATTGCTGACAAGACATGCCTTGACTTGTCTGGGCCCTGCTGCTGAACCAAATAGCAGCAGCTGTGGTGTTTCACCCCAGAGACACCTTTGGCTAGCAGGACAATACAGCTGGGCGTGCAGAGACAAGTCCGGGCAAGCCGGGGCTCCGGTGATGGTGGGATGGAGCTTCCTCTCATGGGAGGTTTGCTCCTCAGGTTTTCCTCTGACAGAGAAGCTTTAAAGCGATGGTGAAGGAAAGGAGTCGGTTCTGATGGAGGGTTTAATCCAGAGTTTTTATTCTGGCCCACAGGCCTCTGAATCTAACAACTGCTCCAACAGAACTGGTGAACCATGTGGTTGCTCGGCCTTTTACCCAGGGGAGAGGGGGAATGAAGGGGTAAGGAAGCCACCAACCAGGTACAGGAGAGGAGATCTTAAGGGACAAAGGACACCTGGATGGCCCAATGCCCCCCCAGGGGTAGAGGGCATCCTTTGAATCTGCCAATCATTCGACGCCCTTCTGGAATTCCAGGAGTGACAGACAATGCTTGTCAGGGTCAAGGGTTGGGAAAGAAGGGGTGATTGACACAGCTGGGAGGGAATCTTCAGGGGCGGAACCTGGGGTCTGGGGTAAACCATGACATCACACCACAACAAGGAGCTCTCTTGACCCTTAGCCCTCGCTGTAAGCAGGGCACAACCTTTTCCCCAGCCCCAGTGGCTTTCTGCCTGCTGCTGGCCCCTGGCCAGCATGACCTGCTGCACTCAGAGGGAGTCACAAGAGCCTTATGTGTTGCTGAAGGGACGGCAGATGCCTTGTGTGTCAGTGAGGTGTCATGGAGGTCTCTGAAAGGCACTGAGGGGACATGGGGGTCNGTCAGGGTCAAGGGTTGGGAAAGAAGGGGTGATTGACACAGCTGGGAGGGAATCTTCAGGGGCGGAACCTGGGGTCTGGGGTAAACCATGACATCACACCACAACAAGGAGCTCTCTTGACCCTTAGCCCTCGCTGTAAGCAGGGCACAACCTTTTCCCCAGCCCCAGTGGCTTTCTGCCTGCTGCTGGCCCCTGGCCAGCATGACCTGCTGCACTCAGAGGGAGTCACAAGAGCCTTATGTGTTGCTGAAGGGACGGCAGATGCCTTGTGTGTCAGTGAGGTGTCATGGAGGTCTCTGAAAGGCACTGAGGGGAC